>JAQPZY010001252.1:302500-500000 GCA_029931535.1 Margaritifera margaritifera | reverse complement strand
CATTAGGACTCTGCTTAATTTTTACATCGTTAAGGTTCTAGAGTCTTTTGGGGCTACTCGATTTTAATGAAACATTCGTAGTTGCTTTATATCGACAAGAACTTGGGCAAGTCCAATAACAGCAAAAATAGCTCATTTATGAAGTTATCGAATTTCTGATTAGCTGCCCGTTTGATCACTCCTGATGCATTTTTCTATAAAATGTTGATAAAACTTGCGAAATATGTTGTAAACAACTCTCACATTAGTTAGAAAACCATCATAATGTACGCACATAATAGTGAGGTGATCTGTGATCTGATTAATTTTTGGATATTCTAGATGTTTTCACGATAGACGAAATTTAGTGAAATTTGCATCGTTGCTCTGCGCCCTTAAATTCTTTGAAGGGTTTGATAATACGCCAAATCTATTCATATGTATGCCCTTTTTTTTACCATCGTAGCAGTTTTAGCCATGGACAGAATCAGAGGAGCTGTAGTATGATATTAACGAGACCTTGGATATGTAGCTTCTGAACTTGTCAATGATGTCTTTGATATAAGCCAATACAACAAGTACAATCTTTTCATTTTAATGATGTGATCTGGGGGCTGATATATTGACCTTCGTAACATCACGGAGGCTTAATTTATTAACAGATTTGACTAAATTTGCTTGAACGATATATATTAGGAAGTCATCAGGCACTGCCTATAATACTTTATTAGCTTTCCCTTTTTTATTTATTAACATTGCATAGGGACTAGTACCGTGTGAAAAATTGGCCATTTATTATTATTTGAAGAAAGAAAAAAAAAAAAACAAACAAGCCAAATTATCGTTTGATCAATTTCATAACAAGAAAAATAATACGCGAGTGACGAAGGGTCTGACAGCATAATGAATTATGAGAGTATACGGTGTTCTGAAACGTCCCGTGACTTGCTACAAACTGTTCAGATAATCTACATTAAACATAAATGTTATTATAAAATTTGATTCATGTATATATAGTCATTATGAGTAATCATACTGCTAAAGATTCACGAAGGAAAACAGACGAACATACGCAAGGACGGGAGGACAGGAACGAAACATGTTGCCCTCCTAAACCATTATAACAAGAATTGTGAGATACTTAAAGAGGATTTCCTACTAATTACCTTTAAGTATTAGGGAATTACCCGAGCTGTGATGAAGCAGTACCTTGCAAGTTTATCAGTAGTGTACATTAGTTATCTCTGTCTATATACCGGCTTTCAGCAGGGACTAAATCTTCATAACTATAGCGATAACGATGAGATATCGTGTGCCATACTAATGTGAAGTTGTTCTGTATAGGCCATGGACTATTTGAATTAAACAGAAATATAGTTAAACAAATGCTACAAATGCAAAGAAAAACTGACAAAGAATGTTACATTTTAATTTACACTGTGTATTAATCTGCTGACTGCGGTAAATCCATTACTATTTTCAGCTCACTTATATGAATTTTCCGTCTCCCTTACCCTAGAGGAGCCCCACATAGAGGTTTGATTAATACCCGAGTATACCACCAGTACATAATATAAATATAAATTACGATATAAATATCATAAGAATATCATTAACGCTTGATGACTCATGACTAGTTAAAGTTAAATTATAAGACAGAATTTACAACTCATTTTTGAAAAACCTACAAATAAAAGAATATTTAATAAATCTCCTGTATGAGCCCCTTGTGATGGCGAATCACCTCTCATGTAGAAGTGTCAAAGTCAAACGAAGAAATTATTCGTAGTAAATGGACGTCCCTCTGCTCATTAAGGTATGTAATTTTAGCTTCTACATAGTACATAATTCTCAAGTATAATTGATTGGTTCTCCAAAGCTTAAAGGATAAACTTTTGTACTATTAGTTCAGACATTGTTTATTTTTCAGCACAGTTCTTACAAAATATAAATATCATGTACATTGAAGTGACCCAAAGACTTGTCTGTACTGGTGTCTAATCATTATTCTTGTCGGCACCATAGTCTTTGTGGGTCTCCATAACCATCTTCGTTTTCGTTGTCGTCGTGATCATCAGTAGTACCATAAATACTACTACTACTACTACTAACACTATTATTATTATTATTATTATTATTATCATCATTATTATAATTTCAAATCTACATTTTTTTTACTAGTGTTTAATTTTAATAGTTGTCCTGCGCTTTCTTTCTACGTGTATTGTATTTCTCTTTCTTTCCTTTCCTTCTTTACTCCTCTCTTATAATCCGTTTTGCTTAACACTTTAAGTCATGTACATCTTAAACATTAATTTAGTATTATTAGAATATCACGACTCTGTGATATTCGTAATGGAAAGAATTCTGGATACAGTCTGTGCATAGCCAGTGTAAGTATTATTGGAAAATCACGACTCTATGATATACGTAATGGAAAGAATTCAGGGCACAGTCTGTACATAGCCAGTGTAAGAGTTGTGTGCATGCTGGAATCGTTTAACCTTGTCCCCAATTAGTATATATGTATTAGAAAACTAAGTCTCTGCATAAAAATAGGTTATAAAACCGTCATTTAGTCTTTTGCATGGTGACACAAATTTGGCCAAAAATTCGTACTTTTTATCCGCTATGAAGAAATAGCATTTACTTGTAAAGGAAACTACTATGGAAATAGGCAGACGCAGCACCAAATTATTGTATCAATACTATTCGTGGTATTTATTACAATTGGCAATATTTTTAAATAGCAGAGACATTTGAAAATAAAAAAGTGCAGATGCATGAATTCGATAGAAATGGTCAATTTTACTAAGTAAATATTGAACAAAATCCGTACTTATATATCTGTGTGTAGATCCGAAAGTAGAAGAAAATATCAGTATAATGCACACCAAAAAAATTGCACATGTTTTCAACCTGATTGTCCTATTTAAAAAAAAAATTACCTGTGGATGTTCACAAAACTGTATCCACCGTGAATGTTTATCCACCGGCACCCACGTCATTTATATACATACTTTTTCAATTTGAATGATTTGTACCCCACATAGTTGATTAATGAGTCGGAAATTCTTTAACAATTTGAATTTTCTCCTTAATTTACATTAATAATTTGATGCATTTACTAATCGTTATCTCTTTCTTAGTGTCCTCACATAGTCGATTAATGGACAAAAAGTAAATTCAGACTTACCTTAAAATTTACAAGCCTTTGTATTGCTACCTGAAGCAAGACTGTCGACTAAAGAACGGGTCTGAAAATTTTGAAATTTTTTGTGTCTACTGTCCTCCTTAATTTATATTAATAAGTTTATGCATTTACTAATCATCTTCTCTTTTTTTTAATCCGCAGAGCTCAGTATCGCTTGAATAATATACCGGCAGGAATTGAGGATCGACGAAAAATGGCAATGGAGTTATCTGTAGCTTGTGTGTGTATATCTTTAATGATATATTATGTACAGACAGCTGATATGTCGGATTGCATAAATGATGGCACCTCGATGATGAACTGTTCATTCTTAAGTTTTCGGGAGATTCCTAATATTACTTTAATAGATGTGCCCGCATTAGACATGTCTAACAACAAGATTTCAACGGTTACTTTGCTAGACTTCAGTGATGCAGTGATAGACATTCTTACATCTCTGAACTTCTCACACAACCAAATATCTACAATTTACAACTCGTCGTTTCAGAAACTAAAGAATTTGGAAGTTTTAGACCTTTCCAGTAATTTGCTACAAGGTAAAGATTTAGATGCAAAGGTTTTTGACGAACTGGAGCATTTGAAAGTGCTACATCTTGAGAGAAATCCCCTGAAATTCGTCGGACGTAAAACTTTCGATTTCTTGAACCTTGAGGCCTTGGAGTATCTTGACTTATCTCACTGTGACATCCAAAACCTGGAAGACAAAGCGATTGACCTTCCACGGCTGGTTGATTTGGATCTTAGCTGGAATAGGTAGGACGTACTTTACTCATTGCCCCTTGCTATTGTGATCTTTCAAGAAAGATTAAGTTTAAAAAGTTACCGAGCCTATGAACTTTTTTGAGTAGCTGAAGGTTGAACTCTGACTCTGTTTTAATGGTGTGTGTGTGTGTGTGTGTGAGAGAGAGAGAGAGAGAGAGAGAGAGAGAGAGAGAGAGAGAGAGAGAGAGAGAGAGAGAGAGAGAGAGAGAGAGAGAGAGAGAGCATACCTCGCAGGTTAAACCAAGTGGATACTGGTACCTATTTACAGCTGAGTAGACTGCAGCTAGCAAGAGAGGTTAAGTGCTTCACTAAACACACAGCTAAAATTGTAAGGGCGGGCTTCGAACCCCTTGACCAATAAGAGTGATGAACATTTGCGCTAATTTAACTCATTCACAAGTGAGCAATTGTTCCCAGTGATTATAGCCATTTTGCACTACATGATTGTTATTAATTATAATTCTCTCTAACACATTTTCACTGAATGAACTTAATTGTTTCATGTATATATATAACCCATCTGAATTACCCGTAACTCTGTACAACTCATTATAAACATACATTGTAGAGGTATCTACATTTCTCGTACTGTAGCTCCTTCTTACAACAAAATAACAAGCAATGGACCGAAAATAGTTCATGTCCATTACTGTGAGCATTTTTACTTTGGACATCCTACATTGTTTTTAGACGTTATTTAGCAACTGCATACAACTACAATCACAATTATAAACATTGATACATCTACTTTAGCCTACCCGTGGTGACCAAGGGATGAGATACAACTTTTTTTTGGCTAAAGTAAGAAGTAGAAGCGTAAATTTGTCACGCGGAAAGGAAAATTTGTGTAAATTGGTAAAAAAAAAAAAAAATAACATAAAAATAATTTTAATTTTTTTTTTTTTAGCGCAAGTGAGCTAAAATGTTGGCCGCAAATATGATTCTTTGATAGCAGAGACACTCCGTAGAGACTATGATGCTAATCAAAACTATGTATTTGACAAGAGAGAATAACGCCCAGCATTTTAAAAGCCAGTAGTAATCCTTTTCAATTCGGCAAAAGGTCAATAACAACTTCCATTTCATCTACTAATTGACACATTTACAATTAAACTGCATGACACAGTTATTTAGTGCATAAAATAAATGCGTTCTTCTTAGCTTGAACTGTATGCTTGACCAACTCATCACACAAAAGAAAACAACCTAACACGTGTTACTAATAAATCAAGAAATGGATTAAATAAATTGTTTTTTGTTTGCATCATATGTCAAATGAAATGGATTAAATAAATTATTTTTTGTTTGCATCATATGTCAAATGAAATGGATTAAATAAATTGCTTTTTGTTTGCATCATATGTCAAATTTAGATTTATGATACTCATCAACAGGTTGCAGAACCTGAACCCCGAGGCCCTTAGAATGATGGCCGACCTTGAGACATTGGATCTCAGCCATAATGACTTATCTGAGATCAGCAGTCTACTATTTCTGCCTGAGCTGAGAACATTGATCCTTGACAACAACGGTCTCAGAAATGTTGAGATAAGGGAGGCAGTATTCAAGTTTGTCGACAAATTGAGAGTGATTTCACTGAGGAATAATGAGATACGGACACTGGGACAAGATGATCTTCCATGGGATCTCGAGATGATAGCTCAGATTGATCTTACAAATAACCCCATCGAGTGTGACTGCAAATTGAAGTGGATCATTGCCGACAAAACTATTGCGAAGAAAAATGTCACCATCAAGTAAGGATATTTTCTAATTTCTGCTCGTATCTAAAAGCTTTATATAGTTAGGTTAACGTGAATGAATGCTACTAAGGACTCAAAGCAAATCTATTAAGAGGTCTGTACACAGTTTGCATCCCTACCTTAGTAGGTTACGAATGTTGTGTCCTGTCCAACTTCTAACAAATTAACAAACTGAGTGGAAAGTAAAGCAGATTTGCCGAAGCAATGAATACAGTGAGGAAAGTAATTTATATTATGAACTCGCTATTAAGCATTATGTAAGGTATATGATCCCCGTCAGAACAGAATTGAATACAAACATAATATCAATTAGTGAAATGGTCTGTCAATAAATTTGACGAGCAACAATATGAAGCATAGATGAAGATATATGGGAATAGTTATATTTAATACATCCATCATGTCTATGCAAAGCTACAATTCTCAAGGATACTATCAATTTAAATTTTGCCTTCCTTTCTTTCCAGATGTATGTACCCAAAGGAGGTTAGAGGGGCCAACCTCCTGAAGCTGTCCGATGATGAACTGATCTGCAGGTCTCCAATTTTAGAAATCGTGCTTGTGACCGGTGCTTCAATCATGGCCGTTGCCATGGTTATTGGGGTCGTTTTCTGCATCATAGCTCTACGGCACAGACACATCAAGATGAAGAAAAGCAAAGATGGCGGGTCAGACTACACCGCTATCTACACACGAGTAGATGAAGATGAAAACCACAGGGTATCCATTTCCGATGAGAAAATACTTTTGAGAGACCCTGGTAGAGAATCGGATGCGTGACATTTCTTACTCTATGCACAACATTACGGTCTTATATATATATATATATATATATATATATATATATATATATATATATATATATATATATATATATATATATATATGTGTGTGTGTGTGTGTGTGTGTGTGTGTTTTATTTTGATTATGAGCAAAGAAGCAAAGAATATGTTTATTCGTCAATCTTAAGCTGGGCGTATGATGTTATAGCGTCGTCCGTCCGTCCGTTCGTCCGTTATCATTTCCTTATGTGGCAAATAACTTTGGAAGCTTTGTGGAGATCTGAAAGAAACAATAATCAGATATTTCATAACTAGACAGTGTGCTGCTCACCGTACTCACGTGCCTAGCTCAAAGGTCAAAGTCACGGGAAGGGAAAATGTAATTGTGACCCATTTCCTCTTCGTGGCTGTTACCTTTGAACACACACACACACACACCCCAAAAAAAAAAAAAAAAAAAAAAAAAAAAATTGAATAAATCTTAATGTGGATATGCATTATGACTGGGTGATATATCGCGTGTAGCCATGTATAGCTGCAAGCAATAATCTTAATTTCATTCAATAAGGTTTATGTTTCCATTACATATGCTTTTCATTATTTCTTCTCTTTCTGCAATGTTGTCGGTCAATATAGATATTAATTAGGTCATGTATATATCTCAACACGCATGTGTCGGTATCTATAGCAACTTGCTACATAAGGACTGGTATTTCTTGTTTATAAAACCATGAATTTCTGCAGCTATTTTCCAAGGCTTTAGGTCTGCCTTATAAAGTAAGTTATCTAGCGCAATAGTTTAAAATAGCTGTCATTTGCTAATATATATGAAGTTTTACTTCTCCTTCTGACTGGATGGTTTTGAGGGACGATGCATCTGAAGTTCAGTATTATTTTTCATATTTGTCCCAGAGATACTGTTTCGTTTAGTACGTGTTCTAACTCCAATGTACATAGTTGAATCAGAAATGAGAATAAATAATTGTATAATTAAATTTTATTTGAAATGCCGCAGTTGTCCATGTCTGGTTTGTTCGGAATATTTCCATTTCATGAGATCCGTTGATGTCCGTTTTCATTCTCTTTACTCTCTGCAGCTTACACGGAAATAAATTGCCTCTGTTTCGTGATTATTTATGTTTCATGTGCTGAGTTTGCTTACACGTTTGGGTGATCCTATGTGCCGAAAGTAATTTTCCACATAGCAGCATCGTACAAGTATGATATACTTACTGACATTAGAAATGCTAAGATTTTGCACGTACTGTATAAAGATGTTTTGGTTTGGGATTAGCTCAGTATTTATCACACAATTGCATGTGCTATCGTGACACTCGGTATTTATCACACAATTGCCTGTGCTATCGTGACACTCGGTATTTATCACACAATTGCCTGAGCTATCGTGACACTCGGTATGCATATGCACCTTAAGATTTGATACACGAAGAAGAAGAAGTGTCACTATGACCAATTTTTTACGCACAATAACAATTTTTTTTACCCTCTGGAGACATTATTAAGATTTGTGCACTTAGGTTCATTATACCTTAGTTACTACTTGTGCTGTGATGAAATTTGTATACATGGCCATCATGCTGGTTACTAAATTATGGTACAGGTGGCCATAAGTTCACCTCTGCTTAAATGATATCACAGGGACCAACAAATGTGTCTGTTTAAGACAGTTGATGGATTGACACAGCTGACCTTTAACGCAGGTTCGACTGTATATCCTAACTGCATTATTTACAAATGTACCGAAAATAAGTTACTTAAACCGAATTTTTCACGCTCCAGTAACAATGTATTTTTTGTTTAAGTGTAACAATGTATTTTGTGTTTAATTGTATAAGTGTATTTTGTGTTTAAGTGTAACAATGTATTTTGTGTTTAAGTGTATAAGTGTATTTTGTGTTTAAGTGTATATTTCTCATACTCTTGCCAAAATTATCGTGAAATTTCTTGAACGCTCTTATATGAAGGAGATGAAATACTGCTGCATCAAAGTTACGTCACTGAGACCTAGTTTTCGCACCTGCCATTATGTTTAGTAAGAAGGATATTGTTGTACACTTGCGTGCAAATCATGGATAACAATTCTTGAGCACTAGCGTGCAAATTATAGATAACAATTCTTGAGCTGTAGCGCACAAATAATGGATAACAATTCTTGAACACTAGCGTGCAAATGATAAATAACAATTCTTGAGCACTAGCGTGCAGATGATGGATAACAATTCTTGAGCATTTGCGTGCAAATGATGGATACCAGTTCTTGAGCACTAGCATGCAGATGATGGATAGCGTGGTGGTATAAAACTCGCCTTGCACCTTGGTCCTTCCGGGTTCCGTTATAATTTTTTTGACACGAACAAACACAAGAGATCATTTTTTGAAGGCGGTAGATTATCATGTTGTTCCAGTTTTAGCCAGATTGAAGACCTTCCTGTAACTTTATATCCATCCAGAGTACTTAGTAAAGTGTAAATTGACGTAAAATAAATAATTTTCTAATATGTGTTGTGGAGAAATGGGAAAATGTTGCAACTAGTTTCTATAGGCATCTGTTAAAAATATATTTAATTATTAGGACGGAATGAGTATAGTGTTAACAAATATTTTTAATTATTAGGACGGAATGAGCATGGTGTTAACAAATATTTTTAATTATTAGGACGGAATGAGCATAGCGTTAAAAATATTTTTAATTATTAGGACGGAATGAGCATGGTGTTAACAATATGTTTAATTATTAGGACGGAATGAGCATCGTGTTAACAAATATTTTTACTTATTAGGACGGAATGAGCATGGTGTTAAAATAGAAGTTTTTTTGATAGAAACTGCATGTCTTTCTATCTATAGCCTACTTACAATGAATCAATGAAAGAATGAATCAGGTATCGTTCCTTTCATCCGTCCATGTATCTTTTTTTTTCTTCATCCATTTATTTGCTATATTTTTTTTCTGTCGTCTAGCTCTACATATAATGTTTACTTAATTTGAAATCGATTAGAATCGAAATCATGGTTGTAGCTGATATTCGATTTCCTAGGTGTTGTAGGTTTACTACGTTCCATTACCTGAAGAGCACGACAGCACTGCGAGACCTGCTAGTACGGTTGCACAAGATGTTTCTCCTTAACTAAGTTTTACACGTGCTACAGAATGGAAATGAATTTAAATTTAGTCATATGGACAGTCGTTGCTTCATATTTAGTAACAGTTACTAAATATTCATATGAAACAGTTGTAAAATCATTCATAGATTGCAACGAATCCATGCAATGTCTGATAATTATTCTTACTATTGGAACATGTAATATTCTGAGAGAGAGAGAGAGAGAGAGAGAGAGAGAGAGAGAGAGAGAGAGAGAATACCAAAACCGTCTCGATTACGTTGATTTTTAAAAACTATATTTTATGTTATACATCATCGTAGAAAGGCGGTCAAACTTATGGAATCGAAACTGTGTCACTTACACCGCCTGAAAAAATTAGCCATGTTTTTACAAATATTAAATCTTGTTTCTTTTTTCTTTTAATTCTCTCCTGAGTACTGATTTATGCTGATATGACGAAATAATGGTTATTTTAAGTTCATTTTTGTAGTTCAATGTTTTTTCTCAGCAAATTATAGAAATCAGTGACATCAATGTTTAAATGCAAACACTTAGAGGTATTGGCCATAGATAGGGTCATATTCCCCATTTTCTTATTGGGTATTGGGCATAGATAGGGTCATATTCCCCATTTTCTTATTGGGTATTGGCCATAGGGTCATATTCGCCATTTTCTTATTGGGTATTGGCCATAGATAGGGTCATTCGTCTCTTGCAACGCGCGTAAAAATTAAAGCAAGCATTGTACTTGCTGATTATACCTGTCCATGCCATCTCCATTACATTAAAACAAGCATTGTACTTGCTGATTATACCTGTCCATGCCATCTCCATTACATTAAAACAATCATTGTACTTGCTGATTATACCTGTCCATGCCATCTCCATTGCATTAAAACAAACAACGCGGCATACGCTGATTAAACAATAAAGCACAATACTGCAATGTTCAAAAGTTCGTTCAGAAAAGAAAACTTTGAATTTTAAATATAACATGAAACATAAATATTTCTCAAAATGTGTTATTCCAAGCTCTAAAGCTCATTTGCAAGTTTGATTTAGAATATATCCTGAAAAAGGTATTGACTGAGTATCTTAGATTGACATCGCAAGCTAGTAAATTCTATATCACATGAACTTGGGCCCAATATTTCTCAATATTCAGTCAATAACTTATAATTGCTGATTATATTCCGCAAGTTTGCTATATATGATAATATCATTTCAGTTTAAGGCCCCCACTGCGATAGCAAAAGCGATCATATTGTTTTGCTGATGTCCGTCCGTGCGTCCATTCCGAATACATCTTAGATCAATATCACAAAAACTAATAACATTGTGGCCATGACAATTTACCCACTGCACCTGCTTAGATTTTCAGGCCATGACAGCAATTTCTCAATTTTGTTTACACTTTTTAAAAAAAACAGTTTTTGCACTTGGACTTTTTGACAAAAACATTTTAGCATGATTAAGCAAAACACACTTGAGGTAGACATATGAAATTTGATTGGCAATTTTTGTACTTAGTTTTGAATATTTTTGACCGAAGAACTTTTATGACAATAGCCTTGTCAGCACAATACATGATTTCCAAAAATGACAAGAGTTACGTCCACTATTTGTCTTGTGTTCGCTTTGGTTACACATCGATTTGGAGCATTGTACAAAGACCGCCATTCACAATATCGTAAAGGTTGTAAGCTTGATTTGGGACTGCGTTTGGGTAGAAAGTAAGTATTTTTTAAAAATATTTTCTATGCAAGCGATAGACAAATGAAATCCCGAATAAGATAGTAATAAATTATTATACCTTTTTCAAATTATTTTTAGTTTTGTCTGAACCCTGCTGCCAATTGAGTACACATATATTTTGTCTGGTATATATAATGACGCAATAGCTGGAAACGGCGTAGGGAAAATAACAAAGGTTTCCTGCGTTTCGACCTGACAACGTAATACATACACCAATGCTAACATACAGGAAAGGTGACATGTGTAGAACAACAAATATTTACCTTTTGACTCAGAGAAGAAAACGTTGTCAAAGAAAAAATCTAAGGTCTACGGGAAAAGATCAAACTAACAAGAAATAACTACATGTCTAGGAATGGATCTATTATTTATGCGAAAGGCAAACAAGAAATAACTACATGTCTAGGAATGGATCTATTATTTATGTGAAAGGCAAACAAGAAATAACTACATGTCTAGAAATGGATCTATTATTTATGTAGGAATTGATTTTTTATTTATGTGAAAGGCAAGCAAGAAATAACTACATGTCTAGGAATGGATCTATTATTTATGTGAAAGGCAATAAGAAATAACTACATGTCTAGGAATGGATCTATTATTTATGTGAAAGGCAATAAGAAATAACTACATGTCTAGGAATGGATCTATTATTTATGTAGGAATGGATCTATTATTTATGTGAAAGGCAAACAAGAAATAACTACATGTCTAGGAATGGATCTATTATTTATGTGAAAGGCAATAAGAAATAACTACATGTCTAGGAATGGATCTATTATTTATGTGAAAGGCAATAAGAAATAACTACATGTCTAGGAATGGATCTATTATTTATGTAGGAATGGATTTATTATTTATGTGAAAGGCAAACAAGAAATAACTACATGTCTAGGAATGGATCTATTATTTATGTGAAAGGCAAACAAGAAATAACTACATGTCTAGGAATGGATCTATTATTTATGTAGGAATGGATTTATTATTTATGTGAAAGGCAAACAAGAAATAACTACATGTCTAGGAATGGATCTATTATTTATGTGAAAGGCAATAAGAAATAACTACATGTCTAGGAATGGATCTATTATTTATGTAGGAATGGATTTATTATTTATGTGAAAGGCAAACAAGAAATAACTACATGTCTAGGAATGGATCTATTATTTATGTGAAAGGCAAACAAGAAATAACTACATGTCTAGGAATGGATCTATTATTTATGTGAAAGGCAAACAAGAAATAACTACATGTCTAGGAATGGATCTATTATTTATGCGAAAGGCAAACAAGAAATAACTACATGTCTAGGAATGGATCTATTATTTATGTAGGAATGGATTTATTATTTATGTGAAAGGCAAACAAGAAATAACTACATGTCTAGGAATGGATCTATTATTTATGTGAAAGGCAAACAAGAAATAACTACATGTCTAGGAATGGATCTATTATTTATGTGAAAGGCAATAAGAAATAACTACATGTCTAGGAATGGATCTATTATTTATGTGAAAGGCAATAAGAAATAACTACATGTCTAGGAATGGATCTATTATTTATGTGAAAGGCAATAAGAAATAACTACATGTCTAGGAATGGATCTATTATTTATGTGAAAGGCAATAAGAAATAACTACATGTCTAGGAATGGATCTATTATTTATGTGAAAGGCAATAAGAAATAACTACATGTCTAGGAATGGATCTATTATTTATGTGAAAGGCAATAAGAAATAACTACATGTCTAGGAATGGATCTATTATTTATGTGAAAGGCAATAAGAAATAACTACATGTCTAGGAATGGATCTATTATTTATGCGAAAGGCAAACAAGAAATAACTACATGTCTAGGAATGGATCTATTATTTATGTGAAAGGCAATAAGAAATAACTACATGTCTAGGAATGGATCTATTATTTATGTAGGAATGGATCTATTATTTATGTAGGAATGGATCTATTATTTATGTAGGAATGGATCTATTATTTATGTGAAAGGCAAACAAGAAATAACTACATGTCTAGGAATGGATCTATTATTTATGCGAAAGGCAAACAAGAAATAACTACATGTCTAGGAATGGATTTATTATTTATGTGAAAGGCAATAAGAAATAACTACATGTCTAGGAATGGATCTATTATTTATGTGAAAGGCAATAAGAAATAACTACATGTCTAGGAATGGATCTATTATTTATGCGAAAGGCAAACAAGAAATAACTACATGTCTAGGAATGGATCTATTATTTATGTGAAAGGCAATAAGAAATAACTACATGTCTAGGAATGGATCTATTATTTATGTGAAAGGCAATAAGAAATAACTACATGTCTAGGAATGGATCTATTATTTATGTGAAAGGCAATAAGAAATAACTACATGTCTAGGAATGGATCTATTATTTATGTGAAAGGCAAACAAGAAATAACTACATGTCTAGGAATGGATCTATTATTTATGTGAAAGGCAAACAAGAAATAGCTACATGTCTAGGAATGGATCTATTATTTATGCGAAAGGCAAACAAGAAATAACTACATGTCTAGGAATGGATCTATTATTTATGTGAAAGGCAATAAGAAATAACTACATGTCTAGGAATGGATCTATTATTTATGTAGGAATGGATCTATTATTTATGTGAAAGGCAAACAAGAAATAACTACATGTCTAGGAATGGATCTATTATTTATGTGAAAGGCAATAAGAAATAACTACATGTCTAGGAATGGATCTATTATTTATGTGAAAGGCAATAAGAAATAACTACATGTCTAGGAATGGATCTATTATTTATGTGAAAGGCAATAAGAAATAACTACATGTCTAGGAATGGATCTATTATTTATGTGAAAGGCAATAAGAAATAACTACATGTCTAGGAATGGATCTATTATTTATGTGAAAGGCAATAAGAAATAACTACATGTCTAGGAATGGATCTATTATTTATGTGAAAGGCAATAAGAAATAACTACATGTCTAGGAATGGATCTATTATTTATGTGAAAGGCAATAAGAAATAACTACATGTCTAGGAATGGATCTATTATTTATGCGAAAGGCAAACAAGAAATAACTACATGTCTAGGAATGGATCTATTATTTATGTGAAAGGCAATAAGAAATAACTACATGTCTAGGAATGGATCTATTATTTATGTAGGAATGGATCTATTATTTATGTAGGAATGGATCTATTATTTATGTAGGAATGGATCTATTATTTATGTGAAAGGCAAACAAGAAATAACTACATGTCTAGGAATGGATCTATTATTTATGCGAAAGGCAAACAAGAAATAACTACATGTCTAGGAATGGATTTATTATTTATGTGAAAGGCAATAAGAAATAACTACATGTCTAGGAATGGATCTATTATTTATGTGAAAGGCAATAAGAAATAACTACATGTCTAGGAATGGATCTATTATTTATGCGAAAGGCAAACAAGAAATAACTACATGTCTAGGAATGGATCTATTATTTATGTGAAAGGCAATAAGAAATAACTACATGTCTAGGAATGGATCTATTATTTATGTGAAAGGCAATAAGAAATAACTACATGTCTAGGAATGGATCTATTATTTATGTGAAAGGCAATAAGAAATAACTACATGTCTAGGAATGGATCTATTATTTATGTGAAAGGCAAACAAGAAATAACTACATGTCTAGGAATGGATCTATTATTTATGTGAAAGGCAAACAAGAAATAGCTACATGTCTAGGAATGGATCTATTATTTATGCGAAAGGCAAACAAGAAATAACTACATGTCTAGGAATGGATCTATTATTTATGTGAAAGGCAATAAGAAATAACTACATGTCTAGGAATGGATCTATTATTTATGTAGGAATGGATCTATTATTTATGTGAAAGGCAAACAAGAAATAACTACATGTCTAGGAATGGATCTATTATTTATGCGAAAGGCAAACAAGATTTGATGCAAGCTATTAGCTCAACAGTGGTATGCCATTTGGGGTGACCTAGTTATCTACGTTATTGCGAGTAAATAATGATGCATTATTCCCTTTTCAAAAGCTGATATTTAATTAAAGAAATAAGATAAGAAAGTGCATGTGCGATTACCCTATTGTAATGCCAGCGGCGCTATGTAGAGTTGTCGTTACTGCGCAAGAAAACGACCAGATGTCGATCGGTTTAGGGAAATAATTCAGAAATTGTCTATTTGTACTCCTCACAGTGTGTTGCCTCCATTCAGAAGGACAATACCACTGCCACAATACTATAAAGATGGTGGTAAAATGTCATCTGGTGAAAACCGTGCGCTCTGATAATTGCATCACACTCAATTTAGATAGCATTTTCTGCAAACGTTTCTCTACATTATAACACACCTCTGTAGATGGCACCATATGAAATACGATAACCTCGCAATTACGTAGACAACTAATTCAACCCAAAACACCATACCGCTATTGACCTGATAGCTTGCATCAAATCTAATTTGGTAGGAAAAGATAGAAAATGTTTATAACCAAAAAAAAGTGTTTTTGATTAAAAACATGTTATATATATTTAGCTCTAAGAAAAAAAGAAGTCAGATGCATCAGATTTTAAAGTTTCGTCAAAATTCAGCTGCCAAACACTTCGAATCCTTGTATGGATTTCACGTGTTCCAGAGCTGGTTCCATATAGAATTTTGGAGGTGACTGCGTGTGTAATGGTCGGCTCATGTGTCAGGCCAGAGCAGTCGTCATATGCTCAGTACAAGACTTCGTCAGGAAGGTCTGTATCGTCAGTAACGTCTGTATCGTCAGTAACGTCTGTATCGTCCGTAACGTCTGTATAGTCAGTAACGTCTGTAACGTCTGTAACGTCCGTGTGCCATGGTCCATATTCTAGGTATTGCTACATGCTATTTTTTCAAAAAGTGCAAATTGACTACAGGCTATATCGAATGAGGGGAGATATGAAGTTTCGTCTTCGTACACGAGCAAATAAAATATATGACTTTAACTTACTGGCTAGAGTTCTGTTATTTGGTGAAAAAATTGGCTTTACTAGGGCCTTTGTTCTAATACTAAAACACAATAGACGTATTATATTCATTATCGAAATAAAAAGACAAAGAAAAAGGAAAAGGAACGTTGCAGATTACCATCAAACGGAGAGTGTTCCGCAGATGACGTTGGTAAACGAATCCACTGCCCATAAAGACTGTTTGACGCCAGGGCCAGTCAATTTGAGATTTGCTGCTATCAATGTTCCCGTCAGTCGCACTATGATAATCAGAACTACTTTCACTTTGATTGCGTTCATGAAGCTGACGAGTGGCTGGATGGAGTGGATCCACACAGCTACTTAAACATTCTACTTGCTTTGTTTTCAATTTCAAGTCAGGGTCTTGTGAGTAAACCACTCCATAATAAGCCCTTTATCAGTTTCGTAGCCCAAAAGTGCTTTATGCTGTCCAATTCGTCAGATGTGTAAATATTTTCACCTAGACCGATTAACTCGCACACTATCATAGAGAGCAATCTACGTTGACAATTTGACGAGGACAGAACCATGTACTCCAGCATTTAAGAGAGATAACTCTGCTGGAACTAGATAGGCGTAAGAGTTATCCTGTCACAAGATATACATTTTCTCTGAAGGGTGTCCCATTTTTAGAAATCATAAAAATACAAAACATGACCTCAATATAAATTGATTTAGTCCCATATGTAGCCAAAAGACTCAATTTTTTGTAAAGCCTGACAGAAACTACAACTTTAAACAATCATAAATCACAGCTACCTTGTTGTTTATTACTGAATACAATGCATAAATCACAGCTACCTTGTTGTTTATTAATGAATACAATGCATAAATCAGAGCTACCTTGTTGTTTATTACTGAATACGATGCATAAATTACAGCTACCTTGCTGTTTATTACTGAATACAATGCATAAATCACAGCTAGCTTTGTTGTTTATTACTGAATACAATGCATAAATCACAGCTAGCTTTGCTGTTTATTACTGAATACAATGCATAAATCACAGCTAGCTTTGTTGTTTATTACTGAATACAATGCATAAATCACAGCTAGCTTTGCTGTTTATTACTGAATACAATGCATAAATCACAGCTAGCTTTGTTGTTTATTACTGAATACAATGCATAAATCACAGCTAGCTTTGTTGTTTATTACTGAATACAATGCATAAATCACAGCTAGCTTGTAGTTTATTACTGAATACAATGCATAAATCACAGCTAGCTTTGTTGTTTATTACTGAATACAATGCATAAATCACAGCTAGCTTTGCTGTTTATTACTGAATACATTGCATAAATCACAGCTACCTTGTTGTTTATTACTGAATACAATGCATAAATAACAGCTAGCTTTGCTGTTTATTACTGAATACAATGCATAAATCACAGCTAACTTTGTTGTTTATTACTGAATACAATGCATAAATAACAGCCAGCTTTGCTGTTTATTACTGAATACAATGCATAAATCAAAGCTAGCTTTGCTGTTTATTACTGAATACAATGCATAAATCACAGCTAGCTTGTTGTTTATTACTGAATACAATGCATACATCACAGCTACTTTGTTGTTTATTACTGAATACAATGCATAAGTCACAGCTAGCGTGTTGTTTATTACTGAATACAATGCATACATCACAGCTACATTGCTGTTTATTACTGAATACAATGCAAAAATCGCAGCTAGCGTGTTGTTTATTACTGAATACAATGCATAAATCACAGCTAGCTTTGCTGTTTATTACTGAGTACAATGCATAAATCACAGCTAGCTTGTTGTTTATTACTGAATACAATGCATACATAACAGCTAGCTCTGCTGTTTATTACTGAATACAATGCATAAATCACAGCTAGCTTTGTTGTTTATTACTGAATAAAATGCATACATCACAGCTACCTTGTTGTTTATTACTGAACACAATGCATAAATCACAGAAAGCTTGCTGTTTATTACTGAATACAATGCATAAATCACAGCTACCTTGTTGTTTATTACTGAATACAATGCATAAATCACAGCTAGCTTGCTGTTTATTACTGAATACAATGCATAAATCACAGCTAGCTTGTTGTTTATTACTGAATACAATGCATAAATCACAGCTAGCTTGTTGTTTATTACTGAATACAATGCATACATCACAGCTATCTTGCTGTTTATTACTGAATACAATGCATAAATGACAGCTAGCTTGCTTTTTATTACTGAATACAATGCATAAATCACAGCTATCTTGCTGTTTATTACTGAATACAATGCATAAATCACAGCTAGCTTGTTGTTTATTACTGAATACAATGCATAAATCACAGCTAGCTTGTTGTTTATTACTGAATACAATGCATACATCACAGCTACCTTGTTGTTTATTACTGAATACAATGCATAAATCACAGCTAGTTTGTTGTTTATTACTGAATACAATGCATAAATCACAGCTAGCTTGTTGTTTATTACTGAATACAATGCATAAATCACAGCTACCTTGCTGTTTATTACTGAATAAAATGCATAAATCACAGCTAGCTTTGCTGTTTATTACTGAATACAATGCATAAATCACAGCTAGCTTTGCTGTTTATTACCGAATACAATGCATAAATCACAGCTAGCTTGTTGTTTATTACTGAATACAATGCATAAATCACAGCCACCTTGCTGTTTATTACTGAATACAATGCATAAATCACAGCTAGCTTTGCTGTTTATTACTGAATACAATGCATAAATCACAGCTAGCTTGTTGTTTATTACTGAATACAATGCATAAATCACAGCTAGCTTGTTGTTTTTTACTGAACACAATGCATAAATCACAGCTAGCTTTGTTGTTTATTACTGAAAACAATGCATACATCACAGCTACCTTGTTGTTTTTTACTGAATACAATGCATAAATCACAGCTAGCTTGTTGTTTATTACTGAATACAATGCATAAATCACAGCTAGCTTGTTGTTTATTACTGAATACAATGCATAAATCACAGCTACCTTGCTGTTTATTACTGAATAAAATGCATAAATCACAGCTAGCTTTGCTGTTTATTACTGAATACAATGCATAAATCACAGCTAGCTTTGCTGTTTATTACTGAATACAATGCATAAATCACAGCTAGCTTTGCTGTTTATTACTGAACACAATGCATAAATCACAGCTAGCTTGTTGTTTATTACTGAATACAATGCATAAATCACAGCTACCTTGTTTTTTTATTACTGAACACAATGCATAAATCACAGCTAGCTTTGCTGTTTATTACTGAACACAATGCATAAATCACAGCTACCTTGTTGTTTATTACTGAATACAATGCATAAATCACAGCTAGCTTTGTTGTTTATTACTGAATACAATGCATAAATCACAGCCAGCTTGTTGTTTAATACTGAATACAATGCATAAATCACAGCTAGCTCTGCTGTTTATTACTGAACACAATGCATAAATCACAGCTACCTTTGCTGTTTATTACTGAATACAATGCATAAATCACAGCTACCTTGTTGTTTATTACTGAATACAATGCATAAATCACAGCTAGCTTTGCTGTTTATTACTAAATACAATGCATAAATCACAGCTAGCTTTGCTGTTTATTACTGAATACAATGCATAAATCACAGCTAGCTTTGTTGTTTATTACTGAATACAATGCATAAATCACAGCTAGCTTTGTTGTTTATTACTGAATACAATGCATAAATAACAGCCAGCTTTGCTGTTTATTACTGAATACAATGCATAAATCACACCTAGCTTGTTGTTTATTACTGAATACAATGCATACATCACAGCTACCTTGCTGTTTATTACTGAATACAATGCATAAATCACAGCTAGCTTGTTGTTTATTACTGAATACAATGCATACATCACAGCTACCTTGCTGTTTATTACTGAATACAATGCATAAATCACAGCTAGCTTGTTGTTTATTACTGAATACAATGCATAAATCTAGGCTAGCTTTGTTGTTTATTACTGAATACAATGCATAAATCACAACTAGCTTGTTGTTTATTACTGAATACAATGCATAAATCACAACTCGCTCTGCTGTTTATTACTGAATAGATTGCATAAATCACAGCTAGCTTTGTTGTTTATTACTGAATACAATGCATAAATCACAGCTAGCTTTGCTGTTTATTACTGAATACAATGCATAAATCACAGCTAGCTTTGCTGTTTATTACTGAACACAATGCATAAATCACAGCTAGCTTGTTGTTTATTACTGAATACAATGCATAAATCACAGCTAGCTTGTTGTTTATTACTGAACACAATGCATAAATCACAGCTAGCTTTGTTGTTTATTACTGAATACAATGCATAAATCACAGCTAGCTTTGCTGTTTATTACCGAATACAATGCATAAATCACAGCTAGCTTGTTGTTTATTACTGAATACAATGCATAAATCACAGCCACCTTGCTGTTTATTACTGAATACAATGCATAAATCACAGCTAGCTTTGCTGTTTATTACTGAATACAATGCATAAATCACAGCTAGCTTGTTGTTTATTACTGAATACAATGCATAAATCACAGCTAGCTTTGCTGTTTATTACTGAATACAATGCATACATCACAGCTAGCTTTGTTGTTTATTACTGAATACAATGCATACATCACAGCTACCTTGTTGTTTTTTACTGAATACAATGCATAAATCACAGCTAGCTTGTTGTTTATTACTGAATACAATGCATAAATCACAGCTAGCTTGTTGTTTATTACTGAATACAATGCATAAATCACAGCTACCTTGCTGTTTATTACTGAATAAAATGCATAAATCACAGCTAGCTTTGCTGTTTATTACTGAATACAATGCATAAATCACAGCTAGCTTTGCTGTTTATTACTGAATACAATGCATAAATCACAGCTAGCTTTGCTGTTTATTACTGAACACAATGCATAAATCACAGCTAGCTTGTTGTTTATTACTGAATACAATGCATAAATCACAGCTACCTTGTTGTTTATTACTGAACACAATGCATAAATCACAGCTAGCTTTGCTGTTTATTACTGAACACAATGCATAAATCACAGCTACCTTGTTGTTTATTACTGAATACAATGCATAAATCACAGCTAGCTTTGTTGTTTATTACTGAATACAATGCATAAATCACAGCCAGCTTGTTGTTTAATACTGAATACAATGCATAAATCACAGCTAGCTCTGCTGTTTATTACTGAACACAATGCATAAATCACAGCTACCTTTGCTGTTTATTACTGAATACAATGCATAAATCACAGCTACCTTGTTGTTTATTACTGAATACAATGCATAAATCACAGCTAGCTTTGCTGTTTATTACTAAATACAATGCATAAATCACAGCTAGCTTTGCTGTTTATTACTGAATACAATGCATAAATCACAGCTAGCTTTGCCGTTTATTACTGAATACAATGCATAAATCACAGCTAGCTTGTTGTTTATTACTGAATACAATGTATAAATCAAAGCTAACTTTGTTGTTTATTACTGAATACAATGCATAAATAACAGCTAGCTTGTAGTTTATTACTGAATACAATGCATACATCCCAGCTACCTTGTTGTTTATCACTGAATACAATGCATAAATCACAGCTAGCTTGTTGTTTATTACTGAATGCAATGCATAAATCACAGCTACCTTTTTGTTTATTAGTGAATACAATGCATAAATCACAGCTAGCTTTGCTGTTTATTACTGAATACAATGCATAAATCACAGCTACCTTGTTGTTTATTACTGAATACAATGCATAAATCACAGCTAGCTTTTGCTGTTTATTACTGAATACAATGCATAAATCACAGCTAGCTTTGTTGTTTATTACTGAATACAATGCATAAATCACAGCTAGCTTTGTTGTTTATTACTGAATACAATGCATAAATAACAGCCAGCTTTGCTGTTTATTACTGAATACAATGCATAAATCACACCTAGCTTGTTGTTTATTACTGAATACAATGCATACATCACAGCTACCTTGCTGTTTATTACTGAATACAATGCATAAATCACAGCTAGCTTGTTGTTTATTACTGAATACAATGCATACATCACAGCTACCTTGCTGTTTATTACTGAATACAATGCATAAATCACAGCTAGCTTGTTGTTTATTACTGAATACAATGCATAAATCTAGGCTAGCTTTGTTGTTTATTACTGAATACAATGCATAAATCACAACTAGCTTGTTGTTTATTACTGAATACAATGCATAAATCACAACTCGCTCTGCTGTTTATTACTGAATAGATTGCATAAATCACAGCTAGCTTTGTTGTTTATTACTGAATACAATGCATAAATCACAGCTAGCTTTGCTGTTTATTACTGAATACAATGCATAAATCACAGCTAGCTTTGCTGTTTATTACTGAACACAATGCATAAATCACAGCTAGCTTGTTGTTTATTACTGAATACAATGCATAAATCACAGCTAGCTTGTTGTTTATTACTGAACACAATGCATAAATCACAGCTAGCTTTGTTGTTTATTACTGAATACAATGCATACATCACAGCTACCTTGTTGTTTATTACTGAATACAATGCATAAATCACAGCTAGCTTGCTGTTTATTACTGAATACAATGCATAAATCACAGCTAGCTTTGCTGTTTATTACTGAATACAATGCATAAATCACAGCTGGCTTTGCTATTTATTACTGAATACAATGCATAAATCACAGCTAGCTCTTCTGTCTATTACTGAACACAATGCATAAATCACAGCTACCTTGTTGTTTATTGCTGAATACAATGCATAAATCACAGCTAGCTTGTTGTTTATTACTGAATACAATGCATAAATCACAGCAAGCTTGTTGTTTATTTCTGAACACAATGCATAAATCACAGATAGCTTTGCTGTTTATTACTGAATACAATGCATAAATCACAGCTAGCTTGTTGTTTATTACTGAATACAGTGCATAAATCACAGCTAGCTTTGTTTTTTATTACTGAATGCAGTGCATAAATCACAGCTAGCTTGTTGTTTAATACTGAATACAATGCATAAATCACAGCTAGCTCTGCTGTTTATTACGGAACACAATGCATAAATCACAGCTAGCTTTGCTGTTTATTACTGAATACAATGCATAAAGCGCAGCTACCTTGTTGTTTATTACTGAATACAATGCATAAATCACAGCTCTCTTTGCTGTTTATTACTGAATACAATGCATAAATCACAGCTAGATTTGCTGTTTATTACTGAATACAATGCATAAACCACAGCTATCTTGTTGTTTATTACTGAATACAATGCATAAATCACAGCTAGCTTTGTTGTTTATTACTGAATACAATGCATAAATCACAGCTAGCTTGTTGTTTATTACTGAATACAATGCATACATCACAGCTACCTTGTTGTTTATTACTGAATACAATGCATAAATTACAGCTACCTTGTTGTTTATTACTTAATACAATGCATAAATCACAGCTATCTTGTTGTTTATTACTGAATACAATGCATAAATCACAGCTATCTTGTTGTTTATTACTGAATACAATGCATAAATTACAGCTACCTTGTTGTTTATTACTTTATACAATGCATAAATCACAGCTACCTTGTTGTTTATTACTGAATACAATGCATAAATTACAGCTACCTTGTTGTTTATTACTGAATACAATGCATAAATCACAGCTACCTTGTTGTTTATTACTGAATACAATGCATAAATTGCAGCTAGCTTGTTGTTTATTACTGAATACAATGCATAAATTACAGCTACCTTGTTGTTTATTACTGAATACAATGTATAAATAACAGCTACCTTGTTGTTTATTACTGAATACAATGCATAAATCACAGCTACCTTGTTGTTTATTAGTGAATACAATGCATAAATCACAGCTATCTTGTTGTTTATTACTGAATACAATGCATAAGTCACAGCTAGCTCTGCTGTTTATTAAAGAATACAATGCATAAATCACAGCTACCTTGCTGTTTATTACTGAATACAATGCATAAATCACAGCTACCTTGTTGATTATTACTGAATACAATGCATAAATCACAGCTACCTTGTTGTTTATTACTGAATACAATGCATACATCACAGCTACCTTGTTGTTTATTACTGAATACAATCCATAAATCACAGGTACCTTGTTGTTTATTACTGAATACAATGCATAAATAACAGCTACCTTGTTGTTTATTACTGAATACAATGCATAAATCACAGCTACCTTGTTGTTTATTACTGAATACAATGCATAAATCACAGCTAGCTCTGCTGTTTATTACTGAACAAAATGCATAAATCACAGCTAGCTTTGCTGTTTATTACTGTATACAATGCATAAATCACAGCTACCTTGTTGTTTATTACTGAATACAATGCATAAATCACAGCTAGCTTTGCTGTTTATTACTGAATACAATTCATAAATCACAGCTAGCTTTGCTGTTTATTACTGAATACAATGCATAAATCACAGCTAGCTTGTTGTTTATTACTGAATACAATGCATAAATCACAGCTAGCTTTGTTGTTTATTACTGAATACAATGCATAAATCACTGCTAGCTTGTTGTTTATTACTGAATACAATGCATAAATCACAGCTTCTTTGTTGTTTATTACTGAATACAATGCATAAATCACAGCTAGCTTGTTGTTTATTACTGAATACAATGCATACATCACAGCTACCTTGTTGTTTATTACTGAATACAATGCATAAATTACAGCTAGCTTGTTGTTTATTACTGAATACAATGCATAAATCACAGCTACCTTGTTGTTTATTACTGAATACAATGCATAAATTACAGCTACCTTGTTGTTTATTACTGAATACAATGCATAAATCACAGCTATCTTCTTGTTTATTACTGAATACAATGCATAAATTACAGCTATCTTGTTGTTTATTACTGCATACAATGCATAAATTACAGCTACCTTGTTGTTTATTACTGAATACAATGCATACATCACAGCTACCTTGTTGTTTATTACTGAATACAATGCATAAATCACAGCTAGCTTTGCTGTTTATTACTGAATACAATGCATAAATCACAGCTACCTTGTTGTTTATTACTGAATACAATGCATAAATCACAGCTACCTTGTTGTTTATTACTGAATACAATGCATAAATCACAGCTACCTTGTTGTTTATTACTGAATACAATGCATAAATCACAGCTACATTGTTGTTTATTACTGAATGCAATCCATAAATCACAGCTACCTTGTTGTTTATTACTGAATACAATGCGTAAATCACAGCTACCTTTTTGTTTATTACTGAATACAATGCATACATCACAGCTACCTTGTTGTTTATTACTGAATACAATGCATAAATCACAGCTAGCTTTGCTGTTTATTACTGAATACAATGCATAAATCACAGCTAGCTTGTTGTTTATTACTGAATACAATGCATAAATCACAGCTAGCTTGTTGTTTATTACTGAATACAATGCATAAATCACAGCTAGCTTGTTGTTTATTACTGAATACAATGCATAAATCACAGCTAGCTTGCTGTTTATTACTGAATACAATGCATAAATCACAGCTACCTTGTTGTTTATTACTGAATACAATGCATAAATTACAGCTAGCTTGTTGTTTATTACTGAATACAATGCATAAATTACAGCTACCTTGTTGTTTATTACTGAATACAATGTATAAATAACAGCTACCTTGTTGTTTATTACTGAATACAATGCATAAATCACAGCTACCTTGTTGTTTATTACTGAATACAATGCATAAATCACAGCTATCTTGTTGTTTATTACTGAATACAATGCATAAATCACAGCTAGCTCTGCTGTTTATTAAAGAATACAATGCATAAATCACAGCTACCTTGCTGTTTATTACTGAATACAATGCATAAATCACAGCTACCTTGTTGATTATTACTGAATACAATGCATAAATCACAGCTACCTTGTTGTTTATTACTGAATACAATGCATACATCACAGCTACCTTGTTGTTTATTACTGAATACAATCCATAAATCACAGGTACCTTGTTGTTTATTACTGAATACAATGCATAAATAACAGCTACCTTGTTGTTTATTACTGAATACAATGCATAAATCACAGCTACCTTGTTGTTTATTACTGAATACAATGCATAAATCACAGCTATCTCTGCTGTTTATTACTGAACAAAATGCATAAATCACAGCTAGCTTTGCTGTTTATTACTGAATACAATGCATAAATCACAGCTACCTTGTTGTTTATTACTGAATACAATGCATAAATCACAGCTAGCTTTGCTGTTTATTACTGAATAAAATTCATAAATCACAGCTAGCTTTGCTGTTTATTACTGAATACAATGCATAAATCACAGCTACCTTGTTGTTTATTACTGAATACAATGCATAAATCACAGCTAGCTTTGTTGTTTATTACTGAATACAATGCATAAATCACTGCTAGCTTGTTGTTTATTACTGAATACAATGCATAAATCACAGCTTCTTTGTTGTTTATTACTGAATACAATGCATAAATTACAGCTACCTTGTTGTTTATTACTGAATACAATGCATACATCACAGCTAGCTTTCCTGTTTATTACTGAATACAATGCATAAATCAAAGCTAACTTTGTTGTTTATTACTGAATACAATGCATAAATCACAGCTAGCTTGTTGTTTATTACTGAATACAATGCATACATCACAGCTACCTTGTTGTTTATTACTGAATACAATGCATAAATTACAGCTACCTTGTTGTTTATTACTGAATACAATGCATAAATCACAGCTATCTTCTTGTTTATTACTGAATACAATGCATAAATTACAGCTATCTTGTTGTTTATTACTGAATACAATGCATAAATCACAGCTATCTTCTTGTTTATTACTGAATACAATGCATAAATTACAGCTATCTTGTTGTTTATTACTGCATACAATGCATAAATTACAGCTACCTTGTTGTTTATTACTGAATACAATGCATACATCACAGCTACCTTGTTGTTTATTACTGAATACAATGCATAAATCACAGCTAGCTTTGCTGTTTATTACTGAATACAATGCATAAATCACAGCTACCTTGTTGTTTATTACTGAATACAATGCATAAATCACAGCTACCTTGTTGTTTATTACTGAATACAATGCATAAATCACAGCTACCTTGTTGTTTATTACTGAATACAATGCATAAATCACAGCTACCTTGTTGTTTATTACTGAATGCAATCCATAAATCACAGCTACCTTGTTGTTTATTACTGAATACAATGCATAAATCACAGCTACCTTGTTGTTTATTACTGAATACAATGCATACATCACAGCTACCGTGTTGTTTATTACTGAATACAATGCATAAATCACAGCTAGCTTTGCTGTTTATTACTGAATACAATGCATAAATCACAGCTAGCTTGTTGTTTATTACTGAATACAATGCATAAATCACAGCTAGCTTGTTGTTTATTACTGAATACAATGCATAAATCACAGCTAGCTTGTTGTTTATTACTGAATACAATGCATAAATCACAGCTAGCTTGCTGTTTATTACTGAATACAATGCATAAATCACAGCAAGCTTTGCTGTTTATTACTGAATACAATGCATAAATCACAGCTGGCTTTGCTATTTATTACTGAATACAATGCAACAATCACTGCTAGCTTTGCTGTTTATTGCTTAATACAATGCATAAATCACAGCTACCTTGTTGTTTATTACTGAATACAATGCATAAATCACAGCTAGCTCTGCTGTTTATTACTGAACACAATGCATAAATCACAGCTAGCTTGTTGTTTATTGCTGAATACAATGCATAAATCACAGGTAGCTTGTTTTTTATTACTGAATACAATGCATAAATCACAGCTAGCTTGTTGTTTATTACTGAACACAATGCATAAATCACAGCTAGCTTTGCTGTTTATTACTGAACACAATGCATGAATCACAGCTAGCTTGTTGTTTATTACTGAGTACAGTGCATAAATCACAGCTAGCTTTGTTGTTTATTACCGAATGCAGTGCATAAATCACAGCTAGCTTGTTGGTTAATACTGAATACAATGCATAAATCACAGCTACCTTGTTGTTTATTACTGAATACAATGCATAAATCACAGCTATCTTTGCTGTTTATTAATGAATACAATGCATAAATCACAGCTAGCTTTGCTGTTTATTACTGAATACAATGCATAAATCACAGCTACCTTGTTGTTTATTACTGAATACAATGCATAAATCACAGCTACCTTGTTGTTTATTACTGAATACAATGCATAAATCACAGATATCTTGTTGTTTATTACTGAATACAATGCATAAATCACAGCTACCTTGTTGTTTATTACTGAATGCAATCCATACATCACAGCTACCTTGTTGTTTATTACTGAATACAATGCGTAAATCACAGCTACCTTTTTGTTTATTACTGAATACAATGCATACATCACAGCTACCTTGTTGTTTATTACTGAATACAATGCATAAATCACAGCTAGCTTTGCTGTTTATTACTGAATACAATGCATAAATCACAGCTAGCTTGTTGTTTATTACTGAATACAATGCATAAATCACAGCTAGCTTGTTGTTTATTACTGAATACAATGCATAAATCACAGCTAGCTTGTTGTTTATTACTGAATACAATGCATAAATCACAGCTAGCTTGCTGTTTATTACTGAATACAATGCATAAATCACAGCTACCTTGTTGTTTATTACTGAATACAATGCATAAATTACAGCTAGCTTGTTGTTTATTACTGAATACAATGCATAAATTACAGCTACCTTGTTGTTTATTACTGAATACAATGTATAAATAACAGCTACCTTGTTGTTTATTACTGAATACAATGCATAAATCACAGCTACCTTGTTGTTTATTACTGAATACAATGCATAAATCACAGCTATCTTGTTGTTTATTACTGAATACAATGCATAAATCACAGCTAGCTCTGCTGTTTATTAAAGAATACAATGCATAAATCACAGCTACCTTGCTGTTTATTACTGAATACAATGCATAAATCACAGCTACCTTGTTGATTATTACTGAATACAATGCATAAATCACAGCTACCTTGTTGTTTATTACTGAATACAATGCATACATCACAGCTACCTTGTTGTTTATTACTGAATACAATCCATAAATCACAGGTACCTTGTTGTTTATTACTGAATACAATGCATAAATAACAGCTACCTTGTTGTTTATTACTGAATACAATGCATAAATCACAGCTACCTTGTTGTTTATTACTGAATACAATGCATAAATCACAGCTATTTTTGCTGTTTATTACTGAACAAAATGCATAAATCAAAGCTAGCTTTGCTGTTTATTACTGAATACAATGCATAAATCACAGCTACCTTGTTGTTTATTACTGAATACAATGCATAAATCACAGCTAGCTTTGCTGTTTATTACTGAATAAAATTCATAAATCACAGCTAGCTTTGCTGTTTATTACTGAATACAATGCATAAATCACAGCTACCTTGTTGTTTATTACTGAATACAATGCATAAATCACAGCTAGCTTTGTTGTTTATTACTGAATACAATGCATAAATCACTGCTAGCTTGTTGTTTATTACTGAATACAATGCATAAATCACAGCTTCTTTGTTGTTTATTACTGAATACAATGCATAAATTACAGCTACCTTGTTGTTTATTACTGAATACAATGCTTACATCACAGCTAGCTTTGCTGTTTATTACTGAATACAATGCATAAATCAAAGCTAACTTTGTTGTTTATTACTGAATACAATGCATAAATCACAGCTAGCTTGTTGTTTATTACTGAATACAATGCATACATCACAGCTACCTTGTTGTTTATTACTGAATACAATGCATAAATTACAGCTACCTTGTTGTTTATTACTGAATACAATGCATAAATCACAGCTATCTTCTTGTTTATTACTGAATACAATGCATAAATTACAGCTATCTTGTTGTTTATTACTGAATACAATGCATAAATCACAGCTATCTTCTTGTTTATTACTGAATACAATGCATAAATTACAGCTATCTTGTTGTTTATTACTGCATACAATGCATAAATTACAGCTACCTTGTTGTTTATTACTGAATACAATGCATACATCACAGCTACCTTGTTGTTTATTACTGAATACAATGCATAAATCACAGCTAGCTTTGCTGTTTATTACTGAATACAATGCATAAATCACAGCTACCTTGTTGTTTATTACTGAATACAATGCATAAATCACAGCTACCTTGTTGTTTATTACTGAATACAATGCATAAATCACAGCTACCTTGTTGTTTATTACTGAATACAATGCATAAATCACAGCTACCTTGTTGTTTATTACTGAATGCAATCCATAAATCACAGCTACCTTGTTGTTTATTACTGAATACAATGCATAAATCACAGCTACCTTGTTGTTTATTACTGAATACAATGCATACATCACAGCTACCGTGTTGTTTATTACTGAATACAATGCATAAATCACAGCTAGCTTTGCTGTTTATTACTGAATACAATGCATAAATCACAGCTAGCTTGTTGTTTATTACTGAATACAATGCATAAATCACAGCTAGCTTGTTGTTTATTACTGAATACAATGCATAAATCACAGCTAGCTTGTTGTTTATTACTGAATACAATGCATAAATCACAGCTAGCTTGCTGTTTATTACTGAATACAATGCATAAATCACAGCAAGCTTTGCTGTTTATTACTGAATACAATGCATAAATCACAGCTGGCTTTGCTATTTATTACTGAATACAATGCAACAATCACTGCTAGCTTTGCTGTTTATTGCTTAATACAATGCATAAATCACAGCTACCTTGTTGTTTATTACTGAATACAATGCATAAATCACAGCTAGCTCTGCTGTTTATTACTGAACACAATGCATAAATCACAGCTAGCTTGTTGTTTATTGCTGAATACAATGCATAAATCACAGGTAGCTTGTTTTTTATTACTGAATACAATGCATAAATCACAGCTAGCTTGTTGTTTATTACTGAACACAATGCATAAATCACAGCTAGCTTTGCTGTTTATTACTGAACACAATGCATGAATCACAGCTAGCTTGTTGTTTATTACTGAGTACAGTGCATAAATCACAGCTAGCTTTGTTGTTTATTACCGAATGCAGTGCATAAATCACAGCTAGCTTGTTGGTTAATACTGAATACAATGCATAAATCACAGCTACCTTGTTGTTTATTACTGAATACAATGCATAAATCACAGCTATCTTTGCTGTTTATTAATGAATACAATGCATAAATCACAGCTAGATTTGCTGTTTATTACTGAATACAATGAACAAATCACAGCTATCTTGTTGTTTATTACTGAATACAATGCATAAATCTCAGCTAGCTTTGTTGTTTATTACTGAATACAATGCATAAATCACAGCTAGCTTGTTGTTTATTACTGAATACAATGCATACATCACAGCTACCTTGTTGTTTATTACTGAATACAATGCATAAATCACAATTAGCTTGTTTTTTATTACTGAATACAATGCATACATCACAGCTACCTTGTTGTTTATTACTGAATACAATGCATAAATTACAGCTACCTTGTTGTTTATTACCTAATACAATGCATAAATCACAGCTATCTTGTTGTTTATTACTGAATACAATGCATAAATCACAGCTAGCTTTGTTGTTTATTACTGAATACAATGCATGAATCACAGCTACCTTGTTGTTTATTACTGAATACAATGAATAAATCACAGCTACCTTGATGTTTATTACTGAATACAATGCATAAATTACAGCTACCTTGTTGTTTATTACTGAATACAATGCATACATCACAGCTACCTTGTTGTTTATTACTGAATACAATGCATAAATTACAGCTACCTTGTTGTTTATTACTTTATACGATGCATAAATCACAGCTACCTTGTTGTTTATTACTGAATACAATGCATAAATTACAGCTACCTTGTTGTTTATTACTGAATACAATGCATAAATCACAGCTACCTTGTTGTTTATTACTGAATACAATGCATAAATTACAGCTAGCTTGTCGTTTATTACTGAATACAATGCATAAATTACAGCTACCTTGTTGTTTATTACTGAATACAATGTATAAATTACAGCTACCTTGTTGTTTATTACTGAATACAATGCATAAATCACAGCTACCTTGTTGTTTATTACTGAATACAATGCATAAATCACAGCTATCTTGTTGTTTATTACTGAATACAATGCATAAATCACAGCTAGCTCTGCTGTTTATCACTGAATACAATGCATAAATCACAGCTAGATTTGCTGTTTATTACTGAATACAATGCATAAATCACAGCTACCTTGTTGATTATTACTGAATACAATGCATAAATCAAAGCTACCTTGTTGTTTATTACTGAATACAATCCATAAATCACAGCTACCTTGTTGTTTATTACTGAATACAATCCATAAATCACAGGTACCTTGTTGTTTATTACTGAATACAATGCATAAATAACAGCTACCTTGTTGTTTATTACTGAATACAATGCATAAATCACAGCTACCTTGTTGTTTATTACTGAATACAATGCATAAATCACAGCTAGCTCTGCTGTTTATTACTGAAAACAATGCATAAATCACAGCTAACTTGTTGTTTATTACTGAATACAATGCATAAATCACAGCTAGCTTTGCTGTTTATTACCGAATACAATGCATAAATCACAGCTAGCTTTGCAGTTTATTACTGAATACAACACATAAATCACAGCTAGCTTGTTGTTTATTACTGAATACAATGCATAAATCAAAGCTAGCTTTGTTGTTTATTACTGAATACAATGCATAAATCACTGCTAGCTTGTTGTTTATTACTGAATACAATGCATACATCACAGCTTCTTTGTTGTTTATTACTGAATACAATGCATAAATTACAGCTACCTTGTTGTTTATTACTGAATACAATGCATACATCACAGGTAGCTTTGCTGTTTATTACTGAATACAATGCATAAATCAAAGCTAACTTTGTTGTTTATTACTGAATACAATGCATAAATCACAGCTAGCTTGTTGTTTATTACTGAATACAATGCATACATCACAGCTAGCTTGCTGTTTATTACTGAATACAATGCATAAATCACAGCTAGCTTTGCCGTTTATTACTGAATACAATGCATAAATCACACCTAGCTTTGCTATTTATTACTGAACACAATGCATAAATCACAGCTAGCTTGTTGTTTATTGCTGAACACAATGCATAAACAACAGCTAGCTTTGCTGTTTATTACTGAATACAATTCATAAATTACAGCTACCTTGTTGTTTATTACTGAATACAATGCATAAATCACAGCTAGCTTGCTGTTTATTACTGAATACAATGCATAAATCACAGCAAGCTTTGCTGTTTATTACTGAATACAATGCATAAATCACAGCTGGCTTTGCTATTTATTACTGAATACAATGCAACAATCACTGCTAGCTTTGCTGTTTATTGCTTAATACAATGCATAAATCACAGCTACCTTGTTGTTTATTACTGAATACAATGCATAAATCACAGCTAGCTCTGCTGTTTATTACTGAACACAATGCATAAATCACAGCTAGCTTGTTGTTTATTGCTGAATACAATTCATAAATCACAGGTAGCTTGTTTTTTATTACTGAATACAATGCATAAATCACAGCTAGCTTGTTGTTTATTACTGAACACAATGCATAAATCACAGCTAGCTTTGCTGTTTATTACTGAACACAATGCATGAATCACAGCTAGCTTGTTGTTTATTACTGAGTACAGTGCATAAATCACAGCTAGCTTTGTTGTTTATTACCGAATGCAGTGCATAAATCACAGCTAGCTTGTTGGTTAATACTGAATACAATGCATAAATCACAGCTACCTTGTTGTTTATTACTGAATACAATGCATAAATCACAGCTATCTTTGCTGTTTATTAATGAATACAATGCATAAATCACAGCTAGATTTGCTGTTTATTACTGAATACAATGAACAAATCACAGCTATCTTGTTGTTTATTACTGAATACAATGCATAAATCTCAGCTAGCTTTGTTGTTTATTACTGAATACAATGCATAAATCACAGCTAGCTTGTTGTTTATTACTGAATACAATGCATACATCACAGCTACCTTGTTGTTTATTACTGAATACAATGCATAAATCACAATTAGCTTGTTTTTTATTACTGAATACAATGCATACATCACAGCTACCTTGTTGTTTATTACTGAATACAATGCATAAATTACAGCTACCTTGTTGTTTATTACCTAATACAATGCATAAATCACAGCTATCTTGTTGTTTATTACTGAATACAATGCATAAATCACAGCTAGCTTTGTTGTTTATTACTGAATACAATGCATGAATCACAGCTACCTTGTTGTTTATTACTGAATACAATGAATAAATCACAGCTACCTTGATGTTTATTACTGAATACAATGCATAAATTACAGCTACCTTGTTGTTTATTACTGAATACAATGCATACATCACAGCTACCTTGTTGTTTATTACTGAATACAATGCATAAATTACAGCTACCTTGTTGTTTATTACTTTATACGATGCATAAATCACAGCTACCTTGTTGTTTATTACTGAATACAATGCATAAATTACAGCTACCTTGTTGTTTATTACTGAATACAATGCATAAATCACAGCTACCTTGTTGTTTATTACTGAATACAATGCATAAATTACAGCTAGCTTGTCGTTTATTACTGAATACAATGCATAAATTACAGCTACCTTGTTGTTTATTACTGAATACAATGTATAAATTACAGCTACCTTGTTGTTTATTACTGAATACAATGCATAAATCACAGCTACCTTGTTGTTTATTACTGAATACAATGCATAAATCACAGCTATCTTGTTGTTTATTACTGAATACAATGCATAAATCACAGCTAGCTCTGCTGTTTATCACTGAATACAATGCATAAATCACAGCTAGATTTGCTGTTTATTACTGAATACAATGCATAAATCACAGCTACCTTGTTGATTATTACTGAATACAATGCATAAATCAAAGCTACCTTGTTGTTTATTACTGAATACAATCCATAAATCACAGCTACCTTGTTGTTTATTACTGAATACAATCCATAAATCACAGGTACCTTGTTGTTTATTACTGAATACAATGCATAAATAACAGCTACCTTGTTGTTTATTACTGAATACAATGCATAAATCACAGCTACCTTGTTGTTTATTACTGAATACAATGCATAAATCACAGCTAGCTCTGCTGTTTATTACTGAAAACAATGCATAAATCACAGCTACCTTGTTGTTTATTACTGAATACAATGCATAAATCACAGCTAGCTTTGCTGTTTATTACCGAATACAATGCATAAATCACAGCTAGCTTTGCAGTTTATTACTGAATACAATGCATAAATCACAGCTAGCTTGTTGTTTATTACTGAATACAATGCATAAATCAAAGCTAGCTTTGTTGTTTATTACTGAATACAATGCATAAATCACTGCTAGCTTGTTGTTTATTACTGAATACAATGCATACATCACAGCTTCTTTGTTGTTTATTACTGAATACAATGCATAAATTACAGCTACCTTGTTGTTTATTACTGAATACAATGCATACATCACAGGTAGCTTTGCTGTTTATTACTGAATACAATGCATAAATCAAAGCTAGCTTGTTGTTTATTACTGAATACAATGCATAAATCACAGCTAGCTTGTTGTTTATTACTGAATACAATGCATACATCACAGCTAGCTTGCTGTTTATTACTGAATACAATGCATAAATCACAGCTAGCTTTGCCGTTTATTACTGAATACAATGCATAAATCACACCTAGCTTTGCTATTTATTACTGAACACAATGCATAAATCACAGCTAGCTTGTTGTTTATTGCTGAACACAATGCATAAACAACAGCTAGCTTTGCTGTTTATTACTGAATACAATTCATAAATTACAGCTACCTTGTTGTTTATTACTGAATACAATGCATACATCACAGCTACCTTGTTGTTTATTACTGAATACAATGCATAAATCACAGCTAGCTTTGTTGTTTATTACTGTATACAATGCATAAATCACAGCTAACTTTTTGTTTATTACTGAATACAATGCATAAATCACAGCTACCTTGTTGTTTATTACTGAATACAATGCATAAATCACAGCTACCTTGTTGTTTATTACTGAATACAATGCATAAATCACAGCTACCTTGTTTTTTATTACTGAATACAATCCATAAATCACAGCTACCTTGTTGTTTATTACTGAATACAATGCATAAATCACAGCTACCTTGTTGTTTATTACTGAATACAATGCATAAATCACAGCTACCTTGTTGTTTATTACTGAATGCAATGCATAAATAACAGCTAGCTTTGCTGTTTATTACTGAATACAATGCATAAATCACAGCTAGCTTGTTGTTTATTACTGAATACAATGCATAAATCACAGCTACTTTGCTGTTTATTACTGAGTACAATGCATTAATAACAGCTAGCTTGTTGTTTATTACTGAATACAATGCATAAATCACAGCTACCTTGCTGTTTATTACTGAATACAATGCATAAATCACAGCTACCTAGCTGTTTATTACTAAATACAATGCATAAATCACAGCTAGCTTGTTGTTTATTACTGAATACAATGCATAAATCACAGCTAGCTTGTTGTTTATTACTGAATACAATGCATAAATCACAGCTAGCTTGTTGTTTATTACTGAATACAATGCATAAATCACAGCTAGCTTGCTGTTTATTACTGAATACAATGCATAAGTCACAGCTAGCTTTGCTGTTTATTACTGAATACAATGCATAAATCACACCTGGCTTTGCTATTTATTACTGAATACAATGCATAAATCACTGCTAGCTTTGCTGTTTATTGCTGAATACAATGCATAAATCACAGCTACCTTGTTGTTTATTACTGAATACAATGCATAAATCACAGCTAGCTCTGCTGTTTATTACTGAACACAATGCATAAATCACAGCTAGCTTGTTGTTTATTGCTGAATACAATGCATTAATCACAGCTAGCTTGTTGTTTATTACTGAATACAATGCATAAATCACAGCTAGCTTGTTGTTTATTACTGAACACAATGCATAAATCACAGCCAGCTTTGCTGTTTATTACTGAACACAATGCATGAATCACAGCTATCTTGTTGTTTATTACTGAATACAGTGCATAAATCACAGCTAGCTTTGTTGTTTATTACTGAATGCAGTGCATAAATCACAGCTAGCTTGTTGTTTAATACTGAATACAATGCATAAATCACAGCTAGCTCTGCTGTTTATTACGGAACACAATGCATAAATCACAGCTAGCTTTCCTGTTTATTACTGAATACAATGCATAAAGCACAGCTACCTTGTTGTTTATTACTGAATACAATGCATAAATCACAGCTATCTTTGCTGTTTATTACTGAATACAATGCATAAATCACAGCTAGATTTGCTGTTTATTACTGAATACAATGCATAAATCACAGCTATCTTGTTGTTTATTACTGAATACAATGCATAAATCACAGCTAGCTTTGTTGTTTATTACTGAATACAATGCATAAATCACAGCTAGCGTGTTGTTTATTACTGGATACAATGCATACATCACAGCTACCTTGTTGTTTATTACTGAATACAATGCATAAATTACAGCTACCTTGTTGTTTATTACTGAATACAATGCATAAATCACAGATATCTTGTTGTTTATTACTGAATACAATGCATAAATCACAGCTAGCTTTGTTGTTTATTACTGAATACAATGCATAAATCACAGCTAGCTTGTTGTTTATTACTGAATACAATGCATAAATCACAGCTATCTTGTTGTTTATTACTGAATACAATGCATAAATTACAGCTAGCTTGTTGTTTATTACTGAATACAATGCATACATCACAGCTACCTTGTTGTTTATTACTGAATGCAATGCATAAATTACAGCTACCTTGTTGTTTATTACTTTATACAATGCATAAATCACAGCTACCTTGTTGTTTATTACTGAATACAATTCATAAATTACAGCTACCTTGTTGTTTATTACTGAATACAATGCATAAATCACAGCTACCTTGTTGTTTATTACTGAATACAATGCATAAATTACAGCTACCTTGTTGTTTATTACTGAATACAATGCATAAATCACAGCTACCTTGTTGTTTATTACTGAATACAATGTATAAATTACAGCTACCTTGTTGTTTATCACTGAACACAATGCATAAATCACAGCTACCTTGTTGTTTATTACTGAATACAATGCATAAATTACAGCTATCTTGTTGTTTATTACTGAATACAATGCATAAATCACAGCTAGCTCTGCTGTTTATTACTGAATACAATGCATAAATCACAGCTACCTTGCTGTTTATTACTGAATATAATGCATAAATCACATCTACCTTGTTGATTATTACTGAATACAATGCATAAATCACAGCTACCTGGTTGTTTATTACTGAATACAATGCATAAATCACAGGTACCTTGTTGTTTATTACTGAATACAATGCATAAATAAGAGCTACCTTGTTGTTTATTACTGAATACAATGCATAATCATAGCTACCTTGTTGTTTATTACTGAATACAATGCATAAATCACAGCTAGCTCTGCTGTTTATTACTGAATACATTGCATAAATTACAGCTACCTTGTTGTTTATTACTGAATACAATGTATAAATTACAGCTACCTTGTTGTTTATTACTGAATACAATGCATAAATCACAGCTACCTTGTTGTTTATTACTGAATACAATGCATAAATCACAGCTATCTTGTTGTTTATTACTGAATACAATGCATAAATCACAGCTAGCTCTGCTGTTTATCACTGAATACAATGCATAAATCACAGCTAGATTTGCTGTTTATTACTGAATACAATGCATAAATCACAGCTACCTTGTTGATTATTACTGAATACAATGCATAAATCACAGCTACCTTGTTGTTTATTACTGAATACAATCCATAAATCACAGCTACCTTGTTGTTTATTACTGAATACAATCCATAAATCACAGGTACCTTGTTGTTTATTACTGAATACAATGCATAAATAACAGCTACCTTGTTGTTTATTACTGAATACAATGCATAAATCACAGCTACCTTGTTGTTTATTACTGAATACAATGCATAAATCACAGCTAGCTCTGCTGTTTATTACTGAAAACAGTGCATAAATCACAGCTACCTTGTTGTTTATTACTGAATACAATGCATAAATCACAGCTAGCTTTGCTGTTTATTACCGAATACAATGCATAAATCACAGCTAGCTTTGCAGTTTATTACTGAATACAATGCATAAATCACAGCTAGCTTGTTGTTTATTACTGAATACAATGCATAAATCAAAGCTAGCTTTGTTGTTTATTACTGAATACAATGCATAAATCACTGCTAGCTTGTTGTTTATTACTGAATACAATGCATACATCACAGCTTCTTTGTTGTTTATTACTGAATACAATGCATAAATTACAGCTACCTTGTTGTTTATTACTGAATACAATGCATACATCACAGGTAGCTTTGCTGTTTATTACTGAATACAATGCATAAATCAAAGCTAACTTTGTTGTTTATTACTGAATACAATGCATAAATCACAGCTAGCTTGTTGTTTATTACTGAATACAATGCATACATCACAGCTAGCTTGCTGTTTATTACTGAATACAATGCATAAATCACAGCTAGCTTTGCCGTTTATTACTGAATACAATGCATAAATCACACCTAGCTTTGCTATTTATTACTGAACACAATGCATAAATCACAGCTAGCTTTTTGTTTATTGCTGAACACAATGCATAAACAACAGCTAGCTTTGCTGTTTATTACTGAATACAATTCATAAATTACAGCTACCTTGTTGTTTATTACTGAATACAATGCATACATCACAGCTACCTTGTTGTTTATTACTGAATACAATGCATAAATCACAGCTAGCTTTGTTGTTTATTACTGTATACAATGCATAAATCACAGCTAACTTTTTGTTTATTACTGAATACAATGCATAAATCACAGCTACCTTGTTGTTTATTACTGAATACAATGCATAAATCACAGCTACCTTGTTGTTTATTACTGAATACAATGCATAAATCACAGCTACCTTGTTTTTTATTACTGAATACAATCCATAAATCACAGCTACCTTGTTGTTTATTACTGAATACAATGCATAAATCACAGCTAGCTTTCCTGTTTATTACTGAATACAATGCATAAAGCACAGCTACCTTGTTGTTTATTACTGAATACAATGCATAAATCACAGCTATCTTTGCTGTTTATTACTGAATACAATGCATAAATCACAGCTAGATTTGCTGTTTATTACTGAATACAATGCATAAATCACAGCTATAATTTTGTTTATTACTGAATACAATGCATAAATCACAGCTAGCTTTGTTGTTTATTACTGAATACAATGCATAAATCACAGCTAGCGTGTTGTTTATTACTGGATACAATGCATACATCACAGCTACCTTGTTGTTTATTACTGAATACAATGCATAAATTACAGCTACCTTGTTGTTTATTACTGAATACAATGCATAAATCACAGATATCTTGTTGTTTATTACTGAATACAATGCATAAATCACAGCTAGCTTTGTTGTTTATTACTGAATACAATGCATAAATCACAGCTAGCTTGTTGTTTATTACTGAATACAATGCATAAATCACAGCTATCTTGTTGTTTATTACTGAATACAATGCATAAATTACAGCTACCTTGTTGTTTATTACTGAATACAATGCATACATCACAGCTACCTTGTTGTTTATTACTGAATACAATGCATAAATTACAGCTACCTTGTTGTTTATTACTTTATACAATGCATAAATCACAGCTACCTTGTTGTTTATTACTGAATACAATTCATAAATTACAGCTACCTTGTTGTTTATTACTGAATACAATGCATAAATCACAGCTACCTTGTTGTTTATTACTGAATACAATGCATAAATTACAGCTACCTTGTTGTTTATTACTGAATACAATGCATAAATCACAGCTACCTTGTTGTTTATTACTGAATACAATGTATAAATTACAGCTACCTTGTTGTTTATCACTGAACACAATGCATAAATCACAGCTACCTTGTTGTTTATTACTGAATACAATGCATAAATTACAGCTATCTTGTTGTTTATTACTGAATACAATGCATAAATCACAGCTAGCTCTGCTGTTTATTACTGAATACAATGCATAAATCACAGCTACCTTGCTGTTTATTACTGAATATAATGCATAAATCACATCTACCTTGTTGATTATTACTGAATACAATGCATAAATCACAGCTACCTGGTTGTTTATTACTGAATACAATGCATAAATCACAGGTACCTTGTTGTTTATTACTGAATACAATGCATAAATAAGAGCTACCTTGTTGTTTATTACTGAATACAATGCATAATCATAGCTACCTTGTTGTTTATTACTGAATACAATGCATAAATCACAGCTAGCTCTGCTGTTTATTACTGAACAAAATGCATAAATCACAGCTAGCTTTGCTGTTTATTACTGAATACACTGCATAAATCACAGCTACCTTGTTGTTTATTACTGAATACAATGCATAAATCACAGCTAGCTTTGCTGTTTATTACTGAATACAATTCATAAATCACAGCTAGCTTTGCTGTTTATTACTGAATACAATGCTTCAATCACAGCTAGCTTGTTATTTATTACTGAATACAATGTCTAAATCACAGCTAGCTTTGTTGTTTATTACTGAATACAATGCATAAATCACTGCTAGCTTGTTGTTTATTACTGAATACAATGCATACATCACATCTTCTTTGTTGTTTATTACTGAATACAATGCATAAATTATAGCTACCTTGTTGTTTATTACTGAATACAATGCATTCATCACAGCTAGCTTTGCTGTTTATTACTGAATACAATGCATAAATCAAAGCTAACTTTGTTGTTTATTACTGAATACAATGCATAAATCACAGCTAGCTTGTTGTTTATTACTGAATACAATGCATACATCACAGCTACCTTGTTGTTTATTACTGAATACAATGCATAAATTACAACTAGCTTTTTGTTTATTACTGAATACAATGCATAAATCACAGATATCTTGTTGTTTATTACTGAATACAATGCATAAATTACAGCTACCTTGTTGTTTATTACTGAATACAATGCATAAATCACAGCTATCTTGTTGTTTATTACTGAATACAATGCATAAATTACAGCTATCTTGTTGTTTATTACTGAATACAATTCATAAATCACAGCTAGCTTTGCTGTTTATTACTGAATACAATGCTTCAATCACAGCTAGCTTGTTATTTATTACTGAATACAATGTCTAAATCACAGCTAGCTTTGTTGTTTATTACTGAATACAATGCATAAATCACTGCTAGCTTGTTGTTTATTACTGAATACAATGCATACATCACATCTTCTTTGTTGTTTATTACTGAATACAATGCATAAATTATAGCTACCTTGTTGTTTATTACTGAATACAATGCATTCATCACAGCTAGCTTTGCTGTTTATTACTGAATACAATGCATAAATCAAAGCTAACTTTGTTGTTTATTACTGAATACAATGCATAAATCACAGCTAGCTTGTTGTTTATTACTGAATACAATGCGTACATCACAGCTACCTTGTTGTTTATTACTGAATACAATGCATAAATTACAACTAGCTTTTTGTTTATTACTGAATACAATGCATAAATCACAGATATCTTGTTGTTTATTACTGAATACAATGCATAAATTACAGCTACCTTGTTGTTTATTACTGAATACAATGCATAAATCACAGCTATCTTGTTGTTTATTACTGAATACAATGCATAAATTACAGCTATCTTGTTGTTTATTACTGAATACAATGCATAAATCACAGCTAGCTTGTTGTTTATTACTGAATACAATGCATAAATTACAGCTACCTTGTTGTTTATTACTGAATACAATGCATAAATCACAGCTACCTTGTTGTTTATTACTGAATACAATCCATAAATCACAGCTACCTTGTTGTTTATTACTGAATACAATCCATAAATCACAGCTACCTTGTTGTTTATTACTGAATACAATGCATAAATCACAGCTACCTTGTTGTTTATTACTGAATACAATGCATAAATCACAGCTACCTTGTTGTTTATTACTGAATACAATGCATAAATCACAGCTAGCTTTGCTGTTTATTACTGAACACAATGCATAAATCACAGCTAGCTTTGCTGTTTATTACTGAATACAATGCATAAATCACAGCTACCTTGTTGTTTATTACTGAATACAATGCATAAATCACAGCTAGCTTTGCTGTTTATTACTGAATACAATGCATAAATCACAGCTAGCTTTGCTGTTTATTACTGAATACAATGCATAAATCACAGGTACCTTGTTGTTTATTACTGAATACAATGCATAAATCACAGCTAGCTCTGCTGTTTATTACTGAACACAATGCATAAATCATAGCTAGCTTTGTTGTTTATTACTGAATACAATGCATAAATTACATCTATCTTGTTGTTTATTACTGAATACAATGCATAAATCACAGCTAGCTTGTTGTTTATTACTGAATACAATGCATAAATTACAGCTACCTTGTTGTTTATTACTGAATACAATGCATAAATCACAGCTACCTTGTTGTTTATTACTGAATACAATCCATAAATCACAGCTACCTTGTTGTTTATTACTGAATACAATCCATAAATCACAGCTACCTTGTTGTTTATTACTGAATACAATGCATAAATCACAGCTACCTTGTTGTTTATTACTGAATACAATGCATAAATCACAGCTACCTTGTTGTTTATTACTGAATACAATGCATAAATCACAGCTAGCTTTGCTGTTTATTACTGAACACAATGCATAAATCACAGCTAGCTTTGCTGTTTATTACTGAATACAATGCATAAATCACAGCTACCTTGTTGTTTATTACTGAATACAATGCATAAATCACAGCTAGCTTTGCTGTTTATTACTGAATACAATGCATAAATCACAGCTAGCTTTGCTGTTTATTACTGAATACAATGCATAAATCACAGGTACCTTGTTGTTTATTACTGAATACAATGCATAAATCACAGCTAGCTCTGCTGTTTATTACTGAACACAATGCATAAATCATAGCTAGCTTTGTTGTTTATTACTGAATACAATGCATAAATCACAGCTAGCTTTGTTATTTATTACTGAATACAATGTTCCCTACACTTTTAGTTCCGCCCCCTTGGATTTTCGCAATTGGTACCGTTATACTTTTAGCCAACCTTACATTTTTCAATAATCTTCAAAATAGCTCAAAACTAAATAAGAAACAAATGTACTTGTCTTACTTATCAGAAACTAAGCTATATCCTATATTAATGTTTATGGAAATGTCACGGAGCTTTTCCAATTGTGGTTTTCATACTTGTGCTTTTTAACAAATTATATTTTTGAATAAGATGAATTGTCTAAACTATGAGTTGTGGTTTATTCATGTCAGCACGTATCGAACTTCCCTTTGGTGATATTAGATAAACCACATTATGTCATATTATATAATAACCAGGTCGAATGTCAATATACTAATCATTATGTACCACTCCTACCGCAAGGAAGAGATTTCGTCTCAGATAAAAGATTTTATATTTGTTTAATAGATACAGAACTTAACATCAGGGAGAGGTAGATAAGTAGTGTTGTGGGGGTATCGGGGGCAGTTGTGGGGCGATCGGGCGCAGTAACGGGAATTTAACATGCGTGGGGCACTTGGGGCAGTAACGGGAAATTAACATGGATGGGTCAGTCTGGGGCAGTAGGGGGCACTTGAGGGCAGTTGGGGCACTTGGCGCAGTTGGGGTACTTGGGGTCAGAAGTATTTGGAGAGGGATAGAAGCGACACATACACCAAACACACAGACAAACAAACATTATACCATCCAACACGCCGTGTGTAGTGACGAATACAACGTCATCTACCATCCAAACACTCCACACTATACCATCAACACGCCGTGTAGTCACGAATATAACGTCATCTACTATCTAAACACCGCACACTATACCATCAACACGCCGTGTGTAGTGACGAATACAACGTCATCTACTATCCAAAAACCCCACACTACACTATCCAACACGCCGTGTGTAGTGACCATTAGTCCGTCATCTACTATCCAACACCCCACACTATACCATCAACACGCCGTGTGTAGCGACCAATATCTGTAATCTATGCTATCCAAAACCCCACATATACTATCCAACACGCCATGTGTAGTGACCTTCTGCCTAGTGGCTATATCTATATAGCCTAGAGTTATGTATAAAACATTACCTATACCTCAGATCATGTTGGAGGTGTCAGTAAATTTGCATATATTGTACCTATGTTATAATAGCTTTAATCAAGGGAACCAACTCATAATAACACTAAAATAGACGTGACTAAAAGTTGTACTAAACTTCGGGAACCGTCACGGACTTTAGCGTTGACTAGAAAAAATCAGGAACATTAGATTATAATGGCCTAGACTAAAAGTAACACTAAAATTCCGAAATTGTACCGGACATTAGCGGAGACTGAAAATAATCCGGAAAATAAAAAAATAAAAATTGGCCTATACTAAAAGAAGCACTAAAAATCCGAAATTGTACCGGACTTTAGCGGAGACTGAAAATAATCCGGAAAAAATTGAAAAAAATTGACTGAGACTAAAAATAATACTAAAATTTCGAAACTCATAGACAGAACAAAGGGAGTAGTGAAAACAAAACGATGAGTCTACTACAAAACATTTTGGTGGAGTTAACGTATCTGAAACAAATATATCAGACTTCTTTAACACAAACCCAAGAGAAAGAGACCATCACGGGCTAAGCTTTCTAAAACCCATTTCATCATCCACTTTCACTACCCCTGAGATGCCACCACCTTTGACTACTACTATCAAAGCAGCAGCATCAACAACAATAACAACAATAGGATTTGGACGTAGAAAGGGATTGAGGCAGTTAAATACAAACGGGAAATGAACATGGAGGGTGGCACTTCGGGACAGAAGTGTTTATAGGGTCAGAAGTGTTTATGGGGACAGACATATACACAATCCAAAAACCACATACTATACCATCAACACGCCTTGTGTAGTGACCATTACCCCGTCATCTATACTATCCAACGCGCCGTGTGTAGTGACCAATACCTCGTCATCTACTATCCAACACCCACTTTTTGAATACTATCCAAAACTCCATACACACTATCCCAAACGCCTTGTGTGCTGTCTAAAAACCCCAAACCTACTATCAGACGAAACGGATATGATGAAGGGAAGAAATCACAGCCTAGCTTTGTGCCATTATTTATGTAGTGCAAGCATTTCAGAATATTGTGTGTTGTGATCATGCTTTGCATAGACTGCGTGATCAGACTTCGTTTGCACTTTATGATTTACACATTAAGAGATCGCTCGTTGCATTTAGCTCAGCTTTGTGGTAGAGTAGACATTGAATTTATATTTCAAAACTCGACTGCGGCAGGGTCTACACTAATACTCTCTTAACAAGTATCAATATCCCTTTTATTCTTTTATCTTGATGAGATTCGGACTAATGATTTGCCTTGCTTTGTATGAGGCCTGCTTCATTGTTGTTTGTCTGTTTCTTTATTGACTGTACGTATATGTATGCCTTCTTCTTTGTACTTGAAATAGTATGCAATGTTTATATTCTCTTATTTATCATCTTAAGTATATTTCTTGAAGAACGGGTTTATACGAATTCTTTAAATGAGTTAACTATTTCGGGTTTTAAGATGCCACGAATATTAATAACATTAATACAAACGAAGGTTTTGTAGCTTTTTTTTTTATCAATGAAGGATTTAAAAAATTCATTATTTATTTACCTTAAACGATGCAAGAAACGTTTACCTTTATTTCAATAAATCACTTAACATTACTAGTGGAAATCAACTTTTCTTGTATTCTTGTATAAAACTTGGGATATGCAAAGAAACTTTACGTTGGTATACTTGTTTTAGTTCGCACAATAAAATTGACTCAACATTCAACATTCAAGGAAGGGTTTATTGTTCAACTAATATCTTGGGAACTGCGGTGGCCCTGTCCCGGACTCGCAATAAACGTTTGCAGCGGGAACCTTACAGTAAGTGTTATTACTTTCGCTGCTGACTTAGGAACCCACCGCTAAAGTGGAACGAAAGCATTGATAGAATTAATGCATTCATATGGTCACAGGCAACTAATTATCTTATGAGTTACGGAACCAGCTTATATCTGGTGGTACATGAATTACTGTATTTCAAAGAATGAAGGTCGCTGATTGGCTGAAAATAATTACCGAAAAAATGGACATTTTATTTTAGAAGAAGCCAGCGTATTGGTAAATTGTACGTATTAGTAGGCTTGAGTGTAAAACCATTTTTATTTTATCGCTGTCGCCGCACAGGTACTGCTGGATGTAAACGGGAAAATCTCACCGGACTGGAATTTTATAGTTGGCACCTACGAGGAAATTTTTGTCAAATCCGAGGCACTCAGCATATCATTTCCATGGTTTTATATCTTTCCTCTAGGTCAGATCATTCATAATATGTAAGCGTGATTTGACGATCTTACCACAAAAGCATAGTAATTTGGTTAAATATTAACGTTACGCTCTATTGTAATTGAATTAGTTGTCTGTGCCTCATAGCAACAGATATACCTAGTGGAAAAGGACCCAGATAAAATACGCACAAGCCATTTTTATAAGCCAGTTTGACTGCATATGTTTGTAATTTTATGAATAAGATGTCTGTTGTGTAAATGTTAGACGTTTTTCCTTAGAGCACCAATATTTAGTAACACTGGATTTTAAAAACAGGTATCCAGGGATTGCGTATGAAAATGCTGTGTAATACATTTTCTCAACTGCGCTAGTAATAGCAGGTGTCTCTAAAAACCTGGCTATCGTAACTTTGAGCACATAAATGTTTGATTAAAAATTCTCGACTTTCAAAAGTGGAACTATTTGTTTGCAATTATTAAAGTCTAGGCATGAAAACTGTACAGTTCTTATACTTAAGTTTATAAAATCATTTTTCACTGTTTTATCAAACCGGGTACATCTACCCGACAAAATCAGACCATTAAATGAGGGTGCATGATCACTATCTATTAGGAGTCGTATTTCGCTTCTGTAGCTTTACAATTTATTTTGTGATAATTTTTTTTCTGTTTTTTTTTAAATATTTGGTTGTTGTTGTTTTTTTTTGTTTTATATAATTCCCATCCTTTTTCCCCAATGTTTGATTTTATTCCAGGTGGATCTCTCTCTGCCTCGGGTACAATGACGCAAATGGTTGAGGAAACATTTTTCGTCGATAATCGATAAAATACTTAACTCGGGATTCCATTAACATCGAATAAGACTGCTTGGTTTCTCAATCGTGGTGAAAATTTAAGTCGGTGAAGAAAGAGAAGTGGGTATCCAAGATATACTCCCCTTTTCCACGGCAATAACTGCACATGTAGACCTTTCAAATAACTGTACATGTACACCTTTCAAATAACTGTACATGTACACCTTTCAAATAAACACTTGCCACACGTCGCCCTCTAAAGGAAGAAAGGCAAATAACTGTACATGTACACCTTTCAAATAAACACTTGCCACACGTCGCCCTCTAAAGGAAGAAAGGCTTATAACTGTACATGTACACCTTTCAAATAAACACTTGCCACACGTCGCCCTCTAAAGGAAGAAAGGCAAATAACTGTACATGTACACCTTTCAAATAAACACTTGCCACACGTCGCCCGCTAAAGGAAGAAAGGCAAATAACTGTACATGTACACCTTTCAAATAAACAATTGCCATACGTCGCCCTCTAAAGGAAGAAAGGCAAATAATACCAATCTTATTAAGTACATTCAATGACGTTAAGTAACCTTTTGAGAAAAGACAAATTTGGAATACTTTATATCGACTTGTAGCCTATATAACAAGCCCAGATTACCTCCCTTCGTCAGTCAAGTTGCAATGTGCGTTGAAATTCATTTAACTTGAGATATGCACTACATATCCACATAGGAACCAACATACTTCTTTTTGGATATGCAAAGAAGTTACAGAAGAAAATTTTGATTCTTTTGTGGAAAATGTTATTAATTCATCCTTTCAGCATCCTCCCAAATTGAAATAAATTCCGCGATATCTTCAAAACGGTAACTTCGAGACAACTATGCTTTCGCAGAAGGTTTCAAAGAAAAGTGCTGTTGACTATGAATAATTATTATGAAAGTAAAATTTGATTTTAGATCACAGGCAAACTAATTATTGTGTGAGTTATGTAATCAGCCTATGTGGTGGTATATTAAATATCGTATTTGAAAGAACGAAGGTCGCTAATTGGCTGAATATAAGTACCGGAAAGAAATGAACGTAATTTTTCAGAAGTCTGCGTATGGCCAGCGGGATTTCCCAATCTTACCACAAAAGTAAAGAAATTTGGCCAAATATTAACGTTATCGTCTATACGAATTGAATTAGTTGTATGTGCCCATATGGATATGGCGCGTCTGTGTTGTGGTTTTATCTGAGTTTTGTCCCGGATAATCTAAAACAAAATCTCTAACTTAGCTATATGGAGATGTAGACGAGGAACTTAGTAAGATAATGTGATTATAACTTAGTAAGATAATGTGATTATAACTTAGTAAGATAATGTGATTATAACTTAGTAAGATAATGTGATTATAACTTAGTAAGATAATGTGATTATAACTTAGTAAGATAATGTGATTATAACTTAGTAAGATAATGTGATTATAACTTAGTAAGATAATGTGATTATAACTGAAAGCCTTGTCTATTTTAGGTATTACTGCAAACAGGCACACAGTTTTATTTCCTTGTTTGAAGCCGCGCAGGTTCAATGTTCTGAGACATTCAGCGTTTTCTTAATTTTTTCTGCCTCGAGTCTTCATTTAGGATTGGTTGCAATCCAGTCAGGATAATTAGATGCTGATGAAATAAAAGCATTGCCGGACTGGGCTCCTTTCAAACTTTTCATTTTTCAGTTGGATTCGTGCAAATTCATACTCCTATTTAGTTTAGTTTGGTTTCGTGTTTTTTTTTACCCCAACGCTGTTGATGGAGTCGAACATTTTATTACTGGTTTGTTATACTCACGGTTAATTACATCATTGATAAGGTAACATTGATGATATTATTAGACACTTTACCTACTTATTACCTGGTGAGTGATTTTCATGTTCACCATATCAATATCTACGTGAGTTTATACATCCATTTTTTTCTAACCAAGAAGAGATAAACTTTCTGTGCTAAGTCGATAATGGTTCTCTGGTGAAATAAAGCATCAGCCAGAAGTTGAAAAAAAAATTGAACATACATTTCTGAGGGGCCGAATTCATCCGTATACTTAAGTGTAACCTGATCACTTAACAATGTATTAATCTGAATTCGTGGCCGAATATCAAAAAGAAGGAAAATTTTGTTACGAGAGACATGCGGTGAAATAATGTAAAGGTTATCGTTGATATTCGATATAAAGGATCAAGGATCTACTGTGCATAGGCAGTATGTCCAATAAACCATAATATAGTTTTGCGTACTCACACTTGTGCTGGCATGTGATTGTGAAACTAAATCGAGTCGGGTACAAAGGATATTAATTGGACAAAGCTGTTATAACTCTTTGAGGCAATCTTCATTAGACTGAGTTAAGCACTAGTGCGTTCCATAAAACTTAGAGAGTCTCTCATTTGAATTAATTTGATAATATAATTTTAAAATGAATATCAGTTCCATACAATACGCGTCTGCATGCTGTACCATCGTCAGTTCTCTTCTGTCAATATTTGGTGCCTTCATCATCTTTTTGACATACTGGCGAGTCTCCTCTGTACGGAATTTCCCGCGAAAACTTCTGACATGGCTTACATTTGCAGACTTATTGATTGCATCAGGAAACCTAAGTGGATCGATTGACTTTTTATCTACCGAGGGTACGGATAACGATGTTTGCAATGTACAAAGCTACGTTACAACGTTCGCATCAATGGCGTCATTTTTGTGGACATTGGTAATAACAGTCCACATGATGGTATCCATTCAATTTCGGAGCGACATGACCAGGTCTGCTGTATTAAAGGTTTTGTACCATGTAATCTGCTGGGGTATTCCAGGTAATGTGCATGCACTTCTTTTGTAATATTTAAATCCTGATTGATTGATTGATTGGCTGATTTATTATGCTTTGTTAATTTTTACTATCGATGTCATATTTTTATATGTTAATTTGGATTGATACCTCTGGAAATGTTATCACTTTATTAGGAATACTTAATATTTCCTGCTATATAAATATACTTCCCTTCCAGGGGTAATCACATTAGTGGCAGGTTCACGTGGAGTTTTAGGTCTCAATTCTGACACTAATACCACTAATACAGCAGTAACAGGAACCTGGTGTTGGATTAAGGACATGACGCCAGATTCAGAGAGGATTAAATGGATGCTACTTACAGGAAAAGCCTGGGAAATCCCGTGCTATATACTGTCCTTAAGCATACTTGTCTTGCTGAAATTAAAGCTGGTAAGTTGAAGTCTATGCGATGGTGACTGGTTTAGATCTAGAAGATAAACATGCCAAATTAAGTGATGGGGGGTGCCGTTACATATAGCTTTTAATAGAAAAAGAATTAAAAAAAAAAACAACAAAAAAAAAACAGAAATGAGAAGATGTCTCAATTTTGTAACTATTCAAATGTGGAATAAAGTGATATGCCGCGAGTATATTTGTGAAATTCAAACCATTCCAGTCAAGAATTCGGCAAGAATTTTAAAATACCATCAAAAAGTTACAGAATGCGTTTAACGTACAGTTGAATTAATATATATTCTACTCCCCCTCATATTAACGTGGTGTTAGATACGGAACAGTCTTTGAAGAAAGAAGTGAAAATAAAATCATGTACATCTACAATGAGCTATACATATGAACAACTCATGCAACCATGATAAAGATAACAAGTTATTTTTCCATAGTATAAATGAAGAGCAAGTTTTGAAAGCCTGTATATAAGGAACTGATAACGGCTCAAAAATCTGTCAGACTTTGGGGATAAATTGTACAATTCTATGCAGTATTATTAGTCTCAATGAGATCCGTCTCTCCGTCCACTAAACCATCAATCCATGCATCCATCCACACACACATCCATACATCGCTCCATTCATCCATACATAGACACTTACTTACATGTATACATACATATATACACATGTGTACGTACATGCATACATACATACATACATACATTGTCATACATACATACATACATACATACATACATACATACATACATACATACATACATACATACATACATATAAAACACACGTACATACATACACACACGTACATACATACTTATTTGCATGCATACATACATACATACATACATACATACATACATACATACATACATACATACATACATACATACATACATACATACATACATACATACATACATACATACATACATACATACATACATACATACATACATACATACATACATACATACATACATACATACATACATACATACATACATACATACATACATACATACATACATACTTGGATTGATTTTACGCCTCTGATTTATCATGGATACTTTGTATTTATTCTCTTCAGTTCCTTTCTCGACGTCGACTGAGGGAGTTGGAAAGAGATTTCAGAGATGAAGACATCCATTATTTGTACTTGTGGTTGGTTTTGTGGCTTCTCAGAGTTTGGGGCACCATCCGATTTCTACTGCTCTGGTTAGGCGAAGATGATGCTATAGATTTCCTGTTAATTCTTCACAGCATTGGAGATAGTGGACAGGCCTTCGGCAATTGCGTTCTTTTCTGCTTCCTGGATAGAGAAGTCCGAAGGTACCTTAGAACGGCATGTATTTCTTGTCATTACCAGGGAGCTGAGTACCAGAGATTAATCACACCTACTGAAGTATCCGCAAATAGCGACAATAGAAGTATTGAGGATGCAATGTAGAGGCTTGATTACATACATACATACACACACATACATATACATACATACATACATACATACATACATACATACATACATACATACATACATACATACATACATACATACATACATACATACATACATACATACATACATACAAACGTACATGCAAGCATACATACATACATACTTGCATACATGCTTGTGAATGTATGCATGAATACATACATACATACATACATACATACATACATACATACATACATACATACATACATACATACATACATACATACATACATACATACATACATACATACATACATACATACATACATACATACATACATACATACAAACATACATACATACATACACGCATACATACAATTGCATCATCTCCTTGGAAACGTATCCTGACTATTTTAAAACTGTAAATGTTATACCTATCTTTCAAAGGTGGGAAAAAAGATAAATTAGATATGAATAGCTATAGAGATATCTCAATCGTTCCCGTTTTTCAAAAAGTATTTGAAAAAATATTGTTGAAGAGACTAACTCAATTTAGTGAAAGGATCAATTTTCCTCACCAATTGCAACAGGGATTCCGAAACGAATGCAGTGGAATTACTGCAGCCTTTATTATAAAAGAAGGATTAGCAAACTATTTTGAAGGTCAATCAAAAGTATATGCTGCATTCCTGGACAATGCAAAGGCATGATGGCCTTTTTTATAAGCTTTTCTATCTCGGAGTTAAAGGTAAACTGTGGAGATTGATCCGTAATTCTTTTCGTGATGTTACCGCCCTTGTTCTGCAAAACGGCCAACATTCGAAATCTTACGCAGTCAACCAAGGAGTAGGACAAGGAAGGACGCTATCAGCATGGTTATTCCTAGTCATGATAAATGATCTAATTTCGTCATTGGAGTCAACAAAATCTGGAATACAAGTTGGCACTTTAAGAATTCCATGTGTTCTACTAGCTGATGACACGACCCTGCTATCTTCATCATCTAATGGTATGTGTCATTTGCCTCCATGACTATGCATCAAAGTGGAGACTCCGGTACAATGCTGATAAAAGCAATATGGTCATATTTTCAAAGAATAAATAATTGCAAGAAAATACATTCATGCTTGGAGATAAGCTGATTCCTATAGTTTCTTCTAGAATATATGCTGGGGTTACTCTCTCCCCTGACCTTTCTAATACTGCTACAGTGAAAAGTGCTTGTGAAAAAGGAAGATCAGTATTTTATTCCTTTGTTGGAATTGGCATTGGCAAGGACGGTATGAACCCAATTAATAGTGCTAAAATATGGTCTAAAATAGTACTACCAGTAATGTCATACGGATGTGAATTATGGTCAAACTTGAGCCAGTCGCAGGTATATGACCTAGAAGTCTGCCAAAGAAAAGTTGCAAGAAGAATTATAGGGCTCGATCAGCGCTCTCCCAAAGAGACAACAATTAGCAGTCTTGGGCTGTGGACAGTTGAGGGATATATAGATAAATCAAATTAGGTTTCTTCAATAAAATCTGCAGAGCTAACGGTTCATTAGCATGGAAAATTATGTTCAACAGAAGAATTCTTGATTTCATGATACACGAGCATGAGAGCATTGGTTTTGTTCAAGATATATACTGTGTTCTTGTGAAATAACAGCTTGGCGGTTTCTTCAACCTATACGTGAACACCCTATATTCTGTCCCGAAACCAGTCTGGAAGAGGAATATTGAAACGACAGTTCACTGTTTCGAAGAAAGGGTTTGGAGGTCTAAACTTGAATCAAGACCTGAACTTTTTCATTATGCAAGTGTCCATACTGTTCTTCAACCACTTGCTGTCTGGAAGCTCGGAAAATGTTTTCCTGATAAAACCTGGTCTTTTGCTAGCATCGTATATTTAACAATGTGTTCGATTTCGTCTGAGGATGAGTATAACTGTAAACTCTGCGAAAAATTGACTGCAGACAGAGCCAAGCATATGTTACTTTACTGCCAAGTCCTAAACAATGAACGTAATACCATGTTCGAAAAAAATAATCGATGCAATAGACATACTAGACTCACACTGGCTCTTTTCTCAGGACAATAACATGCTACTTCATATCCTTTTGGGCAAGAGAGTTGAAACTTTTGATTCTATGGATGATCAAACATGGCAGGTATTCATGTGTTTGGTGGCAGAAGGATTAGACTCAATATACAGAAGAACAAATGAACTTGAACACAATTTCTGATAGTATGCTTGTTCGGTATATTAGGGCAATGGACCCATTTCATTTCTGACTACCATATAAATAATTCACAACTGTTAGACTCATAGTGTTCAACTGGTTATTCAATGTGTTAATTCATTTAAACCGCTCCAGCCAATTGTAAATAATTTCAATTATTTCAAGTTGTCTACATGTTTGTTAGCATGTTATTTTTTGTTCTTTGTTCTTTTTTCTTTTCTAGGATATTTTTGACCTACCCATATATATGCTTACTTTCGTGCATACATACATACATGCTTACAGGCAGACAGATAGGCAGACAGACAGACAGACATTGTACACCTGAACATCTGTTCCTTCTCCCTGTTTTATTTACACCTATTACATGTATAATAATAGCTTTATGTTTCATATACTCTTCAAGCTTGTAATAATTTTATTTCAAATCAACCATGCGGTATATTACAAATATTGCCTATATATTGTACCTTTTATACGCATATCTAAACTATATAATGCTCTTAAAAAAGCACGATTAAGATTATATAACTCATATTTATGGGAGATTTCCTTTGCTGTCCCTGATGGCTATGTTATAAAAAGCATTGAGGCAGAAGATAATGGAAAGGACTATCGACAATCATCGAACTTTTGTAAATATATTACTTGTTTAGTGTGTTGCATATCCAATAATATCAATGTATGTTCCTATTATTATTGTGTAATAATGAAAATAACTGAATGTAATCTCTTTGGAAGAGGAAATAAAGAAAGTCAGTCAGTCAGTCATACATACATACGTGCATGCATGCATGCATGCATGCATACATACATACATACATACATACATACATACATACATACATACATACATACATACATGCAGGCATACATGCATACATGCTTGTGAATGTATGCATGAATACATACGTACATACATACATACATGCATACATACATGCATACATACATACATACATACATACATACATACATACATACATACATACATACATACATACATACATACATACATACATGCAGGCAGGCAGGCATACATGCATACATGCTTTTGAATGTATGCATACATACATACATACATACATACATACATACATACATACATACATACATACATACATACATACATACATACATACATACATACATACATAAATACATACATACATACATACATACATATATACATACATACATACATACATACATACATACATTACTGGATATGTTATTGTGATTACACAGACATGTAATTTATTCTATAAGTACATATATCACCGTCGACTTAGTGACATCGACGAAGATTTCAGAGATGAAGACATATTATGTGTACCTGTAGTTGGTTCTTTTGCTCCTCCAAGTTAGGGGCACCATAAGATTTCTACTGTTCTGGTTCAAGGAAAAATATCTGTGGATTACCTGATCATTCTTCTGAGCGGAGACAGCGAACAGGACTTCTGCATTTGTGTTCTGTTTTATTTTTGGATAAAGAGATTGCGGAATAAAGAAAACAGCCTGTATTTCTTGCTAATTCTAAGGTTGGCCATGTATGTACTTATTGCTACTTCAGAATGATCGGCAAATAATGCAAGGCATATATTTTGCAGTGCGGTATAAAATTTGTATGACGGTCATTAATTCATAGAATTAAACAAGTAAACAAAGAAACAAATAACAAACAGTGAAACGTATAATCAAACATTTATAACATTACACATTCATACTCTTGGATACCATATAGTCACACTGTTGGATACCATATTGTCACACTTTTGGATACGAAACGTTGTTTTTGGGTCACTGCAGAATTCATGTCAAATTTTACAGGGGTGAAACGCATTTTAATAGTTGTTAACCGATATATTTCATAGGTGAACTGGTATTGTGTTGTATTTTCTGGAAACAGTTGCATTTGAATGAAATGACTGATATGTTTAGTGCAAGTAACTTTTCAGGAACCGGTCGAATCACCCCTCCCCACGCAAAAGGCAAGACGCTGAACAGGAACCGGTCGAATCACACCACACCACGCAAAAGGCAAGACGCTGAACTCAATAAACAGCGTATTTTCTGTTTAGGTTTTAATGCTGCTTACGATTGAATGCAGTTAACATTTTCACAGGGTACAGATTTCCTGGAAAAAATCATAGAAACATATTAAAGATTGTCTTAAGGGCTACGTTAGGGTGCAATAACATCTGATTGGCTCAATTAATGCCGTCATATCTTTAACAGTGAACATGTTCAAATAGCGGTTAACCGATATTTTATCGGTTAACCCCAGTTTTTAGTGGTGAATCCGCTATCTAAAAGCCGATAACCGGAATCTGTAATTTTGACCTTTTCATTTCACCCTATATATCGAGATAGCCATGTAATAACACATAGGTTTGCTTGCAGACACATACACGTACACATGTACAAAAATATACATATTTAGATATATCGATATAAATATAAACGCACTCTTACTTGTATTATTTTATTCCTTATTAGAAATTCAATGTTTAACAATGGAAAAACACTATAACAATTAGCTAAAATATCACCGTATTTAATAATAATAATAATAATGATAATACTACTACTACTACTACTAATAATAATAATAATAATAAATGAAATATACTTTATTGGTGGATGCATAGTTTAGTTTCAGTTTATTTTAATCATAAACGTTTTTGAAGATGTGCTGATTATTAAGTAGTCCGGTAGTAGCAATAGGGGACAAGATAGAGTCCTATGGAAATTTAACATTATGCTTGGGGTAGTAGCATTAGGGGACAAGATAGAGTCTTATGGAAATTTAACATTATGCTTGGGGTAGTAACAATAGGGAACAAGATAGGGTCATATGGAAATTTAACATTATGCTTGGGGTAGTAGCAATAGGGGACAAGATAGAGTCTTATGGAAATTTAACATTATGCTTAGGGTAGTAGCAATAGGCGACAAGATAGGGTCCTATGGAAATTTAACATTATGCTTCGGGTAGTAGCAATAGGGGACAAGATATAGTCTTATGGAAATTTAACATTATGCTTGGTGTAGTAGCAATAGAGGACAAGATAGGGTCCTATGGAAATGTACCATTATGCTTGGGCCTTTTTTGTAGTCTCATTTAAATGTAAAATTACGCTTGGGGCCACTATAGATTTGTTTTGTTTCTGTTTTGAAGACTTAACGCAATTTTTCAGCACATAATAGGCTAAACATGGCGGCTAGCGTATTTGGTGGAGGAAGAACCACCAACCCACGGGAAGCAAATGGCAAACTTTATCACATACCTACGTTGCCTAACCGAGACTCGAAATCACCCGGACAGAGGTGAGATATGTGAGTGATCTGTAAAGGCGAGGGCCTTAGACCATTCGGCCCCACGCGGCCCCGGCCACTGTAGAATCCAATGGGAATTTAACAATACGCTTGGGTCACTATAGACTCTAATGGGAATTTAACATTGCGTTTGGGTCACTATAGACTCTAATGGAAATTTAACATTGCGTTTGGGTCACTATAGACTCTAATGGGAATTTAACATTGCGTTTGGGTCACTATAGACTCTAATGGGAATTTAACATTACGTTCGGGAGAATATAGCACCCAGCAGAGATTTAACATGACGGCTGACACTATGGTGCCCAATGCAAATGTAAAATTATATCGTCTGCTCACCACTGATACATTGTGTCACAAATAATTTTATAAGTTATAAATTGTAAGCTATGTTTATATGTGGCATGTTGCAGCGTTATCATTACAGAGAGAGAGAGAGAGAGAGAGAGAGAGAGAGAGAGAGAGAGAGAGAGAGAGAAAGAGAGAGAGAGAGAGAGAGAGAGAGAGAGAGAGGGGGTGGGGGAGTATTAAAAACATAATCACCAAAGACGATTTATTTCCCATCCAAATCGACACTTTAACGTGCCCCGCTGAACCAACTCAATAATTCAGTCACTCACCAACAAATAATAATTTAGGTATTCCATGTATAATACCTAAGTTCGAAATGGGAACATGAATGGAGACGCCATGTATAATACCTAAGTTCGAAATGGGAAAATGAATGAGACACCATGTACAATACAATATAAATAACATAGTGAACATATTTATAGTGTTAAAACCGTTGGTGAGTGTGACGTCGGTTTCAAAAGAAACCATTAAATAGGCCTCCTTGATAAAGACAACAGCTACAATATAACCCAAACACATATTTCAATCTTTCTATAAGTTCTTTATACTTTATCGCCTGTAATGTTGGAAGCGTACGATTTTATAATCAGAAGTTTGTAAAAATAATTAAAAATTAATTCTTTAAATGAATGTCCCATTTTTGCAGTGACGATATAGCACAAATAAAACCTGTTTTCATCTTGTACTTTTATCTGTACTTTTGTTGTCGTCTGCTCAAGGAATTTGACAAGAAATGTCATGTGCAACAATATATGAAGTTTGCTTCGTAACTATGCTCCAATACACTCAGTGCGATGTTGGCTTTTGTCTACAATGCAAGCGATTGATCTTTCTGTTGCAATACTTACTAGTGTTTGTAAAATTTGATACTCAAAGTGTATGAAACAATTTTTCTTAAAACAATGTAAGTGAATTTTAAATAAAAACTTAAACAATGTCGCAGCATTGTTGTTTAAAAACATTGTCGTGTAAAAAAGTATACAAAAATGCGTTCCACTGAGATTTGTTGACTCAGGAGACGAAAATAGCAATTGTGATTGTAACCGAGATAGAGACAGACAGAGAAATAAGCAAACATTTAGGCATTTGTATTCGTCTGAATTTTTTTTTATATGTCTATCTGTTTGTTTTTTTTAAAAAGAAAAATATCAGTGTGATTCTTTTATGAAACAGCAAAATACAAGTTTGAGGATACTTTTGTCGTCTGCTGTCTGAGTTGTCAAGGAAAGTCACAACAATATAGGAAAGTTAAGTTCGTCAGGATGTTCAAATACGCTTAGTGACGATGTCTTTTACAGTGCAATGCTGGTTCTGTAATACAAGAGATGCCTTGTATGTATTGCAATATTTTCAATAGTTAAACTTCTATTCGAAATTATTTACGTTTACAACCTTTCGGGAAGGTATGGAGCCTAATGGAAAATTACCATTAAGTTTGGGAAAGTATAACTCCCTACGGGAATTTAACCTCACGGATGTCACTATAGTCCCAAACGGGAATTTTAACATGATGGATAAGCAGACAAATATCCGGCTAATAGAAGTCAAGAACCAGCCTGAAATTCACTAATATTATGTCGTCTGCATTTTAATATCTTTTTTTAAAACAAAGTTACAAGTTATAAAGTCATCCAAAAAGTATTAATTTCTGGAAGAATAAAAAAATAAGTAAATAAAACTGCAAAGTGAAGTATTTTGTCTTTTTGGATTTTTTCTTTGTTTGAGATTGATGCGTAGAGTGTCTGTACTTGAAAAGAAAGAATAATGTTATTCTTAGCTGGATGAAAAGGGAAGAAATATGGATTTATTTCTCATCAAACACACAATCACACATACAAACTGGATATGGGATGATATTTCGTTTCATACAAACGCGCAATCACCATAAAAATGGAAGTATAGTATATTTTTTCATACCAATAATTTTATTATTGATACAAGCACACAATTACACATTAAAAAGTGGGAATGATATGATATTTTGTCATACCAATAATTTTATTATTGATACAAGCACACAATTACACATTAAAAAGTGGGAATTATATCATATTTTGTCATATAAACACTCAAAACACATACAATTGGTGGCGTGTATCATATTTAATGCAACACACAATCACACAATAATAGGGTACTATGATAATTGTTCATACAAACACGCGATTACACATGTTTGTAGTGTGGTATGAATGTCATTTCTTCATACAAGCACACAATCAAATATACAAAAGGAGGTGTGGTATGATATGTTTCATACCAATCATATTTACTTGCAAACACAATCTTACACATACAAAAGGAGTGTAGAGCATGCTATTCTTGTAAAAGAAATACACACTTGCACATACAAGAGGAGTGTAGAGCATGCTATTCTTGTAAAAGAAACACACACTTACACATACAAAAGGAGTGTAGAGCATGCTATTCTTCTAAAAGAAACACACACTTACACATACAAAAGGAGTGTAGAGCATGCTATTCTTGTAAAAGAAACACACACTTACACATACAAAAGGAGTGTAGAGTGTGCTATTCTTGTAAAAGAAACACACACTTACACATACAAAAGGAGTGTAGAGTGTGCTATTCTTCTAAAAGAAACACACACTTACACATACAAGAGGAGTGTAGAGCGTGCTATTCTTCTAAAAGAAACACACACTTACACATACAAAAGGAGTGTAGAGCATGCTATTCTTCTAAAAGAAACACACACTTACACATACAAAAGGAGTGTAGAGTGTGCTATTCTTGTAAAAGAAACACACACTTACACATACAAAAGGAGTGTAGAGCGTGCTATTCTTGTAAAAGAAACTCACACTTACAGATACAAAAGGAGTGTAGAGCGTGCTATTCTTGTAAAAGAAACACACAGTTACATATACAAAAGGGGGTTGGGTATAATGTTTTGTTGATATAGTCACACAATCACACATACAAATTGGATGCAGAATAAAAAATGTGTCATGCCAATGAATCACTTTTGCTACAAACACACACTGAATGGGACCCTTTGAAAATGGTCAAGAACAAAAATTTATGGATTTCCCTTCAATAACTGAAAAATGCAGCGATCCTTTACTTTGTCCTTAGTATTGTACTGTACTATGTACTATAGTACGCTTCACTCTGTCGTTGTTATTGGTAGATATGTTAATTTTCAACAGACACTGAGTCACACTACATGCCATTCCGAGTTTTGATTCAAAAATACAAGACGCGCTTCGATCGATTCAAATAAGAAACGAATCGTTACCATTTGCTAGGTGCCGAAACTAATTTCAGTTCCTTTCCCCTATATAAAGTGAGTTTTTTCACTAGTCTTACCTTCCATCGTTGACCAGTCAAAAGGGTACCACTGATAGAGTTGACACTATCTTTATACATTTGGAGAGGGTGAAGCACCTCCTGCACAGGATTGAGGAGTTGAACTTGAATCGGCTGCTAATGAGAAGAAGAATGGTCCAGAGAGGATAGGTTTATTTCAGGATGGCCAAAAATCCACAACGAGATTTTTTGAAGAGGAAAAATATAAATGAAAGCAGCAGGAATAACAACATCAGCATCAGCAGCCGCACCAATCACACAAAATAAAATCGTAGAGGCCAAAACAGTCAAGCCTAGTTTTAGTCGCTCTGTCTCGGTAGGGACTTGGTTTCGACGGAAGTCAAGTTATATCTGCAAATGCCACAGAACCCCGCCCTGGAGGTGCAGTTGCCGTGGAGTAGTAATAGTAAAGGGGATTTTTACAGACAAGGGGATTCTTGACCACAAACACAAACACTTCGACACTATTCGGACTTGCTCACAAAATGCAGCTGTGCTGACGTGTGTTTAAGAAAATCTCTAAGTTTTATGCGACCCCAAGGTGCACAGCAACTTTTTAATTCATGAAATCAAATTTGTGTGTATTTATCATGTGATACAGGATTACATAAATTATCAATCTGCGCAGAATCACGTAGCGATTCCGTTAATTTTTAAAGCATTTCAAAATAATCTGAATCAACAGATCGAATAATTGTTAATTTACCATCACCAGATTTACCTTTGAAATATTTTCCATTCTTTTCTTGGGCAAGTTTAACAATCATATGCCCACCATCACGTAATATCTTTTTTAATTTTTTATCAGTTGACTCAATTTGATATTGCTTTTGCGTCCATTATACTTAATTTACATCAAATCTATAATTGATATTTTTTACGAGCATGTGTTGCAAAATTTCAATTCCACAAAAAAGTTGATTAAATAATGTTTTTTCAGGAATATCTTTGTATTCTTTAAACCGTTTTTCGTAATCAATTTCATATTGCGTTAATCTCATTGGTTGCAGATCGCTAAGCATATCATCTTTTACACGAAATTCTTGAATAAGATCTGTCATGTTGTATCGCTCACCACGCAGATAAGTTCGGATTTGATTTAATATTTTATTATACGTTATTAGCCCTAATTTGCGTGCGGATTTGTTATTTTTGTATTTTGGTTCTATCTTTTTACTAGCTGCGTTTAGGAAAATACCAACACCAGAGATTATCAGTAAAAACGGATTTAACGTACCATCTGCAGATGAAACACCACCTGTTGTTAACGCTATTGGGAGATAGGCGACTAATTTTAAAATTCTACCATAATAAAAGTATGCAGTTTTAACGCAATAAGCTTTCTTTTTGTAATAATCGTAATACGCAATTAATTTTTTGCGATCCTCAACTGGGATGCTTTGTGAAATGTGATTAAAGTCAATTACGTTTTTTTTTGTTATGTTTTTTCTTTTACGACAAAGTAACTTTAACGGCATTATTATTTTATTATTTTTCATAAAACAAAATTATTTTTCAGCGAAATATTTTATGGTACTAGCAGCGTTATTAACAACCGCAAGAAAGTGTGAATTAATTTGCAAACCTAAAAATGTATTATATTTTCTAAATCTTTCTGATCTCGGATTTTTTAATTCTTCTTCTTGTTGAGGAGTATAAATTTTGGTTGTTGCGTGATCAAAAGTGTCACTAGCGCCAGTAACATCAACAATCTTATCTTTCATAGCATCTTCATTTGAGTCAATAAACTCAACTGCGGCTTTTTTTAAACTCAGCGGAGCTTTCCCGCTAACTAAATGTTTTCTCACGATTGCATATGCTGCTGCAAAGTCGCCTGGCAGGTTTATGTTAGCAAATGCATCATCAAATACTCTATTACCAAATATTTCAAAAATTAATTCACGAAGTTTTTCAGATTCTTTACTTCTAAGTTTGTCTTCATATATTTTAAAAAACAAAATATCAGGTTTTCTTTTTTTTTACCTTATCGCTTTCTTCATTAACCATATCAAGTACAAAAGTAAAGCATTGTTAATTGTTTTTATTGTTTTAATTGCCTCAATTAAATTGGTTTCTTTTTTTCCAGAAACTTGCTCAATTCTATTAATGATGTTACTTGCAGTTAGCGCCTCTGCAATTGATGTACCTAATTCTCGGTTGTGCATCCAAGATGTTAATTTGTAATATGAGGTTGCTAATGTTTCAACATCTTCAACAAGATTGTGAACTTCAAGTATTGTATCAACATGCACATATTCCATCCCAAGATCTTCTAGCACATTTTGTTTTTCACATCACTCTTTGATAACCTTGTTATTGTCAAGGATAATCTTTTTCTTAGCAAAAATTTTCATCAAGACAATTAAATCGCCTTCTGTGATCTTTAAGAATTAATTACTTTTTTCTTTCTTATGGTTTTACTTCGTGATATAAAAACCGTGATATCAAGATGTAATTTGTGAATCATTTTTTGAAGTAAATCTTCAAGTACTTTTTTTCCTTCAGCAACTCGCTCATCAGTGCAATATTTATCAAGCATATCAATTCGCGAAATTTGATCTTCAAGTTGTTTGCGCCTCATTGCGCGCACAAAAAAAAAGTTTTTTTCATGATCTTTTAATTTATCAAAATTTTTTCAATCTGTTCTTGTGTAATTTATTTTAACTTATTTAAGTTACTAATTGCTTCTCCTTATGGTGACATATCTGTTGGATCTTTGTTTCCCAAAAATCTTTTGCAACATCTAAAATATAAGCTGCTTCAGTTATTATTTAATTATTTTACACAAGATCATTGAGCATGTAAATCTGAAATGATGATAATCCTGGATTAACTTCTTCTGCGTTAATACAATACACTCGATACCATTTGTATTTTGTTGTGGGAATTGAATTTAGAAAACATTCCGTTGCTGTGCTGCCAACATACGTCAGATTAGCTGGTTTATGCAAAATAAAAGCAGTAGTTGCAAAATTATCATTTGATGCTTGTAATTCCCAATTGTAAAATTGCTCTGTATTTGATGCTTTACCTCGTAGCAAAAATTTCCAAATTGCAACCGCGCTGGGACATTGTATTTTAGCCAGCAACTTGCAGGTTGCGCATTACTTGCCCACTCGTTTACACCACCCGATGACGTTAAATGCCAGGAAAATGCATAAGTCGGCCAAAATGTAGAATATGTTGAAGATGCAGATGCGACAAATCCAAATCGATTAGTTGTTCCGTCAGTTAGCGGTGGGATGTAACTAGCATTATTTTTAACGCGTTTGTTAGAAAGTGAATCGGGATAAGATTTATTTACCAAAACAGATCCATCTGTTGGAACATATGTTGATGTTATTTTATTTGCTCCCATGTCTAACGCGCCTGTCATTGTACCACCTGCTAACGCAAGTGCGTAATCGTTTAGGTGTTTTTTACTAACTGCGTATGTGTTGTCAGGAGGTGGATCTAAACTAAGATTTGAAATTACTTTTCCACCCATGTTTAACGATCCTGACATTGTTGCACCTGCTAGTGCAGCATATTCTGTTAATTTTGTTTTCAGTTGACTATAGCTTAGTGCATCGCGGTCATCAGGTGGAAAACTTGTTGGTAATCCTGTTATTTTACCTCTATTGTAAAATGTTAGTATTCCAGGCACAGCATCTCCGCTTTTTGTTATTTTTGTGTTATTTAATGTATTTAGCTGGTTTAAACTTGCTGCTTGTAAAAGATTTCCGTTTTGTAGTGGATATGTTGTTTCAAATTTATTATTTTTTTACCTGACATGTTGATGTCTCCGCTCATTGTTCCAACGCAAACATTTAACTTTGATGCGTCAAGAGTTTGCAGCTGGCCAAAACTTGCCGCTTGCGTGTTGTCAACATTTGCTGGTGGGTATGCTGTTTCCAAAGTTAATATTCTTTTGCCTTGCATGCTGATATTATCCAACATTATGTCGCCAGCACGTTTAACAATTTTTTTTGCATCTATTGTTAATCCACTGGAATCAGCAGAACTGCCACTTAAATTGCTGATTAACGTTCCAAACTTTGCAAATTAACTCATCGTTATTAGAATAACGTAGATTAAACTTTATATGACGTGATTTAATAATGAGTGTACTAAATTTCGATACAGAGCACGTGCTGAAACAGCAACATGAACATGATTTGCCAAATTGTCATTATCTTATTGTTGCCCGAACTGGCTCGGGAAAAACAAATTTGTTGTTGAATCTTATTTTAAACAACAATTTAAATTACGATCGTGTACACATCTACACAGCAAATCCGCAACAAGACAAATAGAATCTTTTAAAAAGCTTAAACTATACAATGAAACCAAAATTCCGTGTATCCGATGACACGTTTACTGTAAGTGATCCAGTGTCGGAACTTGATGATACCGAGCACAAAATGATTGTTTTTGATGATATTCCGTTTACCAAGCAGGAACTTGATAAAGTAAAATCTTATTTTGCAATGGCTCAAAACAAACGCTGCAATGTTATTTTTCTCTCGCAGGCGTTATTTTAATGTCGAAACGTTTATACTACGAAAAACCGGATATTTAATTTTGTTTCCCAGAATTGATAACGTTGATGTGCAAAATATCGCCCGTGATCAAATATGTGATGTTCCCAAAAAGAAATTTACCGAACTTTACAACGCAGCAAAGAAAGACATATATGATTTTTTGCTGTGTGACAAATTTACACCGGATCTCAATAAAAAGCTTAGACGTGGAATTGAAACTTGCATGCATTTTTAATTAATAATGACAACACGGAAACAAGTGTTAGCGGATTTAATTCATGCGCAGCAACGAAATAAAAAAAATTTTGAAGCTGCGCGACTTGGTGAACAAGAAAGTGCAATCGCGCCAAAAAGATTTTTCTCACCTGTTACCGAAGCATTAGTTGGTAAACAAGATTCAGATAACAAACGAGTAAGTATAAAAGAACAGATTGATGAAAACCAGAATAAATTAATTAAAGCGTTAGAGGAAACTCAGGCGGCTATTATTGAACAACAAACAGAACAAAATGCGCTTTTAGGAGATATTGGGGTTCAATTAGCAGAACGTGAAATGCGGTGATGAGCCACCAGAACCCTCTGTACCACTAGAACCTTTTTCAGAGGAGCGAATTATTCAATTAATAAGAGATGGAAAATGAAATATTTATAACAGAGTGTATAATGATTTTGCTAGACTAGACGTCAATAATTATAATTACAAGTCGCATTTTAAATATCGGAAGGATCAAAAGAGAACAAGTAGAAATTCCAGCTGATTTAAAGACTGATCATAAACAAATGTCAGATTTTAATGAACTTTTATCAAATATAATAAGAGAAAAAGTTAGAATTGATCGCGAGCGAGAAGGATATGGTTTGCAAGTTTACACATCACCATGTGAAATAATAGATCGTTTAACGCTGCCAATTTCTGCCAAGCAGACAGGAAACTCCGGTGCGGAAATTGACAATGAAATTGCTGAAATTTTAGATCACTTTAGAACCCACGAAATGATAACAACAGATGAATGCAAAATTGTACATAGCGACTTAATTTGAAATCACATTTTTACACAAAACACTTTTAATAAGGACAACGCAGCGATAAATATTAGCGGGTTTAATTCAGGCGCAACAACGTAACAAAAATATTTTTGAAACTGCGCGACTTTGCAAACGACTTTGCAAACAAGAAAGTGCCATCAAGCAAGCAAAGTTTCTTTCGCCAATCATAGAAGCGCTAGTTGGCAAACGCGGTCCTGATGACAAGCAAGAAAGTTGAAAAGATAGATCGATAAAACATAGCAACGTTGGAAGTAATGGATGCAATAACAATAAATCAGGCACTGAAAACAACAACGTTGAAAAATGTTATTACCGGGTTGGAAGTGCAGCAATTGGGCCGCATTGGTGATATTTCTATCGCGCCCGAAACAATAGGTGCTTTTACACCACCAGCAAAAGCACGCGTAACTGGAAGCAGTTCTGATTTCGCTCGCGCAGAAACTCATAGGGTTTCCAGAAGTGCACCAACTTATGCTGAAAGTGTTTCTCCACAAACGTCGCCGCGTCTTTTTAGACCAATAACACAAGCAGAATCGCAAAAACCCGCGGGTTTTCGACGCGATTACACAGCAAAATCACTTAGTATTTCCCCAGAAACTCGCAGAGTTTCCGTTGAAAGTATTTCCGCACAAACATCGCCGCATCTTTTTAGACCAATAACACGTACTGTTTCTACACAAACATCACAACAAGTTGGAAGTGTTTCCACACAGACAACACCGGTATCGATACGCGATTCCGCTCATGTTCAGAGTGTTATCACACAGACAACACCGGTATCGATACGCGATTCCGCTCATGTTGAGAATGTTTCCACACAGACAACACCGGTATCGATACGCGATTCCACTCATGTTGAGAGTGTTTCCACACAGACAACACCAATAACAAAACCACGTACTAAGTTTTCACTTACAACTGTTTCCACAGACAACACCAATACCAAAACCACGTCCGAAGGTTTCCAAGATTGTTTCCACGCAAACGTCGCCGTATCTTTTTAGACCATTAACCCCCACACAATCATATGAAACTGCAACCACTTCTAATTCAGCAACTCTTTTTAAAACATCAGAACAATTACAAGCCGATTTCGACCGCGCAGAAACCCGAAGCGTTTGGAGTTCTGTTAAAAAAATAAAACCGCAACCAGAAAAGTTAATAAGCAGCAGTGTTTCTGCGAAACCGTGCAAAATTATTAATTATCCAGAGGTTACTTTTCGTAAATCTATGGTTTGGACTGACACTGAAGAAGGTGAGGAAGAACTTGAAGATACGACAGATTGGGATTTTCATCAGCGTGAAGAAAAACAAGAACGCTTTGTAAAATAACTTGCAAAAGAAAATATAGAACTATATCCTGAATTTGTTGAAATAGCAAATAGAACTGATATAGATCCATTTGCAAAAGAAACATTAATGTGTAAAGTAGCAGGCATTGGGTTGTATCATGACCTAGCTGCTGCTGAAGCTGATACCAGAAGATTTAGAAAAAATAATCCACATATTCCAGGGTTAAAAGAATTGATGGACAGAACAGATTTAAGATTTGATGAAAAAGGTGAATTATTTGAAAAATTAATTAATATTTTGGAGCAAAATGAATTAAGCGCATTAACTTATATTGATTTACTAATCATGAATAATCGAAAGGTTCCTGGGTTAAAGGACGTAAAAGAGCGACAAGATTTAACATATCAAAAAAGGTATAAAATAATTGATACTTTGGTAAAGGATTTTAACAAACCGGCTTGAGTACCTCAGAGTGGTTCCGAACAACTTTCTCTTTTCAAACATCAGCAGCGTGTTGAAACGCAGCAACCTGGTTTTGGTTCTCGTGTGATTTCTACGATAACAGATGCTTTTAAAAACCAACGCCGCCTCCGAAAAAGTTAATATTGCCAACAATATCAATCAGTGTTTCTGTGCAACAAACAGAATCGCGCAGCGATTTAGCTGCTGCTGCTGCTTCGAAACCACCATCACCTCCTGTAGAAAAATTTGTATTACCAGCAGTATCACATACTGTTTTCACGCCATAAAAAACTAAAAAAGAACAAGAACAAGAAAGATTAGGAAGGAATTTGAAAATTTGTTACGAGAACAAAAAGAACAAGAAGAACGATATTTACAAATACCAAAAGAAGCTAGAGAACGACAATCAAGAGAATTGACCAAGGCTTTAAGACATGCTAGCAAGGCAGTTTGGAAACAAGAAGAACAAGAACAAGAAGAAGAAGAAGAACAACAACAACAACAAGAAAACAAGAAACTGCTGCTGAGTATAAATCACGATTAGAAAGAAGAAAAAACGCATGATAAAACTAGGTAAAAAAAACAACAACAACAAAAAAAAAGCAAAAAAAAAAAACAAAAAAAACAAACAAACACAAAAAAAAATCGCCACGCAATTCTAATTCTGTGTAATCAATTTTGAAATTCTGTAATCAATTTTGAAATTGTGTAATCGGAATCATAATCGCAAAAACCCGCGTGTTTTTGACGCGATTCCAAACGCGTTTTTATGTAATCAATTTTAATAATGCAAATAACATATTGCTGATAGATTCTACAAAAACAAAACACGACAGTGTAAATTTTACTGTAACATACACGCCACCGATTCAACTTAATCCTGCTGAGAGTTATGAAATCGGATTAATTTCAGCTACGATGTGGCATAGCATGTTTAACGTGCGTGCAGGGGTAAACAATAAATTTAAATTTCTCTCAGGCGCCTGGATATCAGTTGCGATACAGCCAGGTGCGTATAATGTTACCGATCTTAACACAGCAATAAAATCTTTGATCACTGAAAACGGAGGTAACGCTGACAACTTTTTACTTGAGCAAAAATAACATTAAAAGGAAATATGATAATTGATTTCAATGACGCTGCAAGTATTGGATCGCTGCTTGGATTTAAGCGACAACAATACGGTTCTCCTGTTGTTGCAACATATGTTGTAGGCGGCGAGGCGCCTGTTAACATTACAGACGTTAATGCGATTTTAATTAATTGCTCGATTGCAGAAGGTTCTTATGCTGGACGTGGTGCTCGTGGACAAGCGATTTACAGTTTTTTCCCCTGATGTGCAACCTGGATCGTTAATGTAAATTAATCCGCGACAAAAAATTTATTATCCGTTAAATGTTGCGCAGGCGATTAACTCGATAACAATGAAGTTGACTGATCAATCTGACAGGCAACTCATCATCATCATCATCATCAATCTTTATTTCCTCTTTTCAGAGATAAGGATGCAGACAAATGAAAAAGAAAACAATGAACCAATATTGAAATTAATTGAATTAGTTATATACAATTAACAGAGGTATACATGAGAGAAATCTGTGGATTTTCCCTATGAGGATTCTTATATGAGGACACTATACTTATCAAAAGTATGGTGCACTCTTGCGCAATCCTTCAATGCTTAATTATCGTACACATCATCATTATTTTACAGAAAATAATATTGTATATGTAATATATATATATATATATATATATATATATATATATATATATATATATATATATATATATATAAAAGCATGCATGAAGACATGATTATCAAGATTTCAACGATAACATAATTCCAAATCTTGATAATCTGAAAATCGATCTTATTACCATGAAAAAAATCCATGAATTACAGTTGCAGAGAATACTGAGGCAGACATTATAAAATTTCTCAGTATTTCAGGCTCGTCTAGGCCGATACCGTTGGGAAATTCTCTACCAAGGAGATGTTGAATAAATTCTTCATCTGATATATTATGAAGGTACACGCCAAGACGAATGTCAAAGTTATTTATAATATGTGTCCAAAATATGTCTCGTTGTCGCACAGTGCTCTGACAGGAAATAAATGCATGGGTTATCACATCTGTGTAAGAGTAAGTGCAGTGTTTACAAACTTGCATAGTATTATTTGGAACAGTTATCAGAACATTTGCAAGGGATGTAATTAACTGTAACTCTCTTGTTATTTTTGGAGTTTGCCATAGAATTGAGGGTTTTATAGAAGTATGAACATTTTTGAATCTTTTGTAGGAAATGTCAGTATGGCACAAGTTTGTAAAGCGCTCGTTTTCATATTTGTGAGTAGCATGTTTTATAATTTGTTTCCACTGTATTCTTCCTGGAAATATTTTGTCTCTGACAAAAATTTCAATAAATTCATAAATATTATATTTCTGCAAAATGCTACATATATCTGGAATAAAGCCTTTTTGCTCTGTAACATCTTTTCTAGAAAGATATAGATATAGTCTGAATAAAAATATTCTTTTAGTTGTTACATTTTCTGGAAGATGGCATAATTTACCAAGAAAGTTCAGTTTCCTTTTATCAATTTCTGATATAATTCTCTTTATCCCCAGTAAACTTTCGCTCATTCCTGACCGCGTGTTTTGAGGAAAGCCTTGCAGAATTTTGGTACAATGATGCTGAAATACATCGAGCTTTCTCAAGTCTTTGAGTCTGATATTCGACCAAACTTGACAACCATAAAGGGGTGATGGTATCACAATTTTTTGGTACAAGCTGACGTAGGTAAGAGGATTGGGTCTAGCTTCATTTGTGTCAACCCCTACAAGAGAATAAAGAGAATAAAATGATTTTCTGCCTTTAGTACAAGATCTGTCTACTTTAGTCAAGCATTTCATATTGGAACACACAGGAATTCCAACATGCTCGGTTTCACTTAAAATAGGTATAGTATGATTGCCTATTTTCCAGTTAAACTTCCCACATGTTGTTTGCTTATTCTGATTAAAAACTAATACACAGCTTTTACTAACGTTGAAGGTGAAGTTCCATGTTAGTGAGTATCTGTTACATATATCAAGCATTTTTTGCAAATGGATTGGTGTGTTTGCGAGCAGAGTTATATCATCGGCTAATGCTGGATTTCCAGAGGGAGTTGACCCAACAAGTAGCCCTAATTGGAGGCAGTATTTTTGGAAGCATCGTTTCAAAAATCGTAGAACACGGTCCTGGTTTAGCAACAAAATTGGCACCAGTTGCTGTTGATGCAACAAAAGCTTTTGCTACCAGGGCATTATCTGCAGCAGGAACTGCAGATGGTCAGAAAATTGCTGATAAAATACGAGGCGAGAAACCACAGGAACAGAAATTACTCTCCAGAATAACGGTTGGAGCCTTTTTAAAAGCGCACGTTATCAATTTAATAGTCAAACAATAGAGGATGTTGATCAACAACTTCCTATTGCAAGCACGATTATTAATCTACTGTCGTTTTCCGAAGATTATTCACGATCAACTGCGACAAACATGTTGTGGTTTAAAGATACTTCAGAAGCCGCATACTCAAATGAATTTGCTGCAGGACAAGCGGCATTTGTTGCAGGTGCTAACGATGCAGCAACATTGACAAATCTGAGAAATTTTTAGCACCTCAAATAGGTGAAGAACCTCCAGATCCTGCTGCTGATCTAGTTGCTACTGTCGGTGTGATGATAAGAGTTTGTAATGCATGTCACAGGATGAAGCCGGGTTGGGACTGGATTAGTGAAGACACCGAAAGCAACTGCGTTAATAAGATGTTTATTTATTAACGCAATTTAAAGATGAACAAATCTAACACCATTATAACAAAAAGATAAGGAAACTTATAAAGTTCCTAACATGGAACTAGCAACGACAAGTAACTCAACGAGAAAAATCAAAGACGAATTTAACGAATGGAATTTTAAACAAACGTGAATAACATCCTATCACCAATCAACAAATAAGAGTATATGATCTACACCCTAATATAAACAAGGTCTTATTAAGTACCAAGGGTGACCAAAGCATGTGATTTATGCACTTATCAATATGATACTCATTTATTCATCAATCTATTAACTCATCAATTTATCAATTCATCAAGCGATATTGGAATATGTATGAATTTATGGATCTGTCGTTCATATAACGATATTGAAATGGGAATGCATGAAATTATGAATCTATCACACATATAGTGATATTGAAATGTGAATACATGTAATTTTGCACAGATAGCAATACTGAAAATAACAATAAAATGGAACACGTAATATGTATAACTATCGTGGCGCCCATTTGACGACCAAGATGTATCTCCGGTTCCACCCGCTCTAGTCAATGGTCAAGGAGCCACCACGCATGGTCCACCCCTCCCAGTCTGTTGAAGGATCTCTCGAGAGCCTTCACATTAACACAGACCCGTTGGTCGAGAAGCCTTGGTCCCTCGCATCGAGAAAAACCAGTACACTCTTCCGAAACAACGTCACCAGACACAGCGTATACGTCACACGAAACCACACAGAGTTCTGCGACTCCACATCACCAAACCATACACAAAGACACACAAGAACCACACAAGGCATCACACAAGGCAGCACACAAGGGCACCACACAAGGCAGCTAAAAGTATAACAACTAAACCTTGTAGCACATATGACACGGTTAGTACTTTTGCATTGATATATGTTGCGTATGCGCTCACATGAATTACATCTCGTTACACATTACATTAATCATACAATGCATGCTGCGTATAATTAAATAAAATCCGTCTGTTCAGTTACAACAAATAGCTAACTTGAACCAGACTATAGTATTTCTAATATCATGGCGTTGTATGACCTAGGTATTGACTCTCTGTAGAATTTAGAATAAATTCTAAAACATCTAATATATGAAACAATTATGTCATATAAAACGAATAGTGATAAAGAATACTATCTTAAATTTCACATACCTCTACAGCTGAAGATTTGCTCCCGTAAAGAGGTAAGCTTTCTGACAAGACTCATCGTAGTGTAATTTGTTTATAGAGAATTTTCTCTATATGTACCCTAGCTGTGACAGATATGCGCAGCAGCTAGGTACTTAGGTTTTCACTGCAGGCAATTTGCACATGCAGCATGGGGTGAATCGCGCTCAGTATTTCAAAATAACTAGAGCCGAAAAAATAAACAACCCTCGAGTAACGCTCTAGTCGGAAACGAAACCCGAATACATTTTTGATCACATATACATATTGATATAAATCATACAATTCCGTGACAATGCACTTAAAATCACACCACCAGATGCTGCTGCAGCTATAGCAGCTGCGTTAGCAAAAAACAAACGAAATTAAGTTATCTGTTAAAAGAAACCCTGTTTTCAATGGTGGTTTTGCAAAACGAAAATCACTTACCAATGGTGGAAATCAAGTAACAATATTGCTGCCGCTTTCCAATATTTTTGGTTTTTGTAGCGAGATCTACACGGTTTTTAAAACCATCAAACACACACTAATTCTTTAACGAAATGATGAAAGCAACATTATTTACAAGCATGCTGGTGTTGCTCATGATGGGCGATTTGTTATAACTCACCTTTCGTGGTGGATACCGCGAGTTGTACCATCAATCACAAAACAACTTGAACTTGTAACTCACTAGCATCTTACACGTGACAAATGTATTTTGAGCAAAACAAAATTTACATGAAATCAATTCCAAACACAACGCCATACACTTGGAGAGTATCAACAGCAGCATCAGAACAACTTCCACGACATATTTTTGTTGTGTTTCAGGCTGCTGCTCGTACTGGTAATCAACCACATAACAAAAGAATATTTGATTATCTTCATCTTACAGAAATAAAAGCGAGAATTAATTCGCGAAAATATCCAGATCGTGAACTTGTTAGTGACTTCAGAACAGCTTATTTTATGCTGAAAGAAGCAATGCAAAAATATCAGGATACAGATTCTGATAGTCAAATGTCGATCGAAGAATTTAGAAATCCGTATCCGATATTTCATTTTGATGTTAGCAAACACGCTGAACGTCTTTCAGTTTCTACTGCTGATATTGATATCAGTTTCAAACTCAGAGCGCCACCAGGTGAAGAATATCATATTTTTGCGTTAATAACATCCGACAGATATCTGACGCTAGATGCTACCAACGGAAAAATTATCGTAAAAGTGTAAACAGAAAAACCTTGCGGTTTTTCACGGTTTTCTCACGTTTGTCCAAAATTTTTGTGTGAATTAATAGCTTAATGTCTTACACGCTGCAAGAAATAAGTTTATCACAAAGACAAATAAAAAAACTAGCAACTGCAATCAACAAGCGCGAAGACGTTTCGTTGAAAATAAATTATGTAGGCACGGTGCCGGTTAGCATAATGATGACAAAGACACAAACAAATAAATATGAAAAACAAAAACCTTTTGTGATTAATCTTTCAAGCGCACAAATTACTGCTATGTTGCGGCAACACGAAACACAAGGTGGTTCGTTTGGACCTGCAATTGCAACGCTGATAAAATCACTAGCACCAAAAATCTTACCCGTGTTGGGAACACTTGGTATCGCAGCTGCATCAGGTGCAATTTCGAGAGCAACAAAGAAAGCGGTGTCTGGTGAAGGTGTGATCAAGACTCAAGGAGGTGGTATAAAAACAACTGTGTAAACGAAATTTAGTAAGAAATTTCGCAAAATTTTATCGAAAACAAAATAATAACGGCTGATAAAAAAGTCACCAACAAAAACAAAACCGCGAGCATCAGCAAAAAAGAGATAAACAACCCGAAGAAGGAAAGGAGGGTTTATAGGACAACTCTTGGCAGGAATAGCGGGAAGCCTGTTACCGAATCTTCTGGGAATAGGAAAAGGTTTAACACTTCCAGGAACCAGAAGATAATTCCGCTGAGCAAGCAAAGCTTGCACGTGCTAAGCAATTTTGAAATAATTGATAAATTAAAAAACTTAAAAACATTTATTGGTGTTTTTTCAAAAGATCAACTACCAACCAGGCATTAACCAAAAACTGGCTGCATTATCAACATCCAAGATTTTGCAGATGGTTCAGGTACGCATTGGGTTGCGTTGTATGATAAAAATTATTTTGATTCTTTTGGGCTGCCACCACCTGATGATGTTAAGCAATATGTTGGAAAAGCGATAAACTATAATTCAAATCAAATTCAACCTGTTGTGACATCAGCGTGTGGTTATTATTGTATTATGTTTAGTGTCCAATGCTGTGACGAATTAAGGAGATGCCAGATTATTAACACCCGCAAGTACTATGTGGGCTGGAAGTTGCAGATGTTGTTGATTCGGGTGTGTTTGTTGATTTATTCTTTCGAAGATGTTAACGTGATGATTTTAATTTTCAACTCGGTTACAATTCAGAATTGCATTAGGATAACAGATTTTTGTTAAATAAGAATCCGATTGCAGTTGGTATTGTTGGTGTTTATTCTGTGGAATTGATATGCGATTCTGTTAAGCTAAAAGATTTTGGTGGTTGTGATGTTGGTGAATTTTGTTTATTTCTTGAACAAATTGAAAGAAAAAATTTGTTGTTGGTGATGCTGCTGTTGTAACGCGAGATAAGTTTCAAAATTTTAAAAACATTTTGATGATGATACCAAAAAAAAAATAATAGCAAGATGATTGGATTCATGTGCTGGAAACTGCTGGAGATTATTTATAAAAAAAATTGTTTTTAAATTATCAAAAGACGTTGGAGCATGTTGTGGAAAAGGAAATTAAAAGGATTAGATGTAATCGAATTTAATGTGCTGATCAAAACTTTTGGAAATTGCTGATCTTTGGTTTCCATCTGCAACGCGCTGAACTGATTGATGACAAATTTCAAAATATCTTCCTTCTGCTTTTAACGAAGCAAATTCGATTTCTTCATCTGTTGTAAGATTAATTGATTTCACCGCTCGTGCTGGGCCAAAATTATTACCAGCAGCAGCAGCACCTCTTCTAATATTTACTTCTGGTGTTACCGCTTCTAAATTTTCTATGCTGTTATTTAATTTTACTCCATCTAAATGATCAATAACAATACCAGCTGGAATTATACCACGATGACACTAAAAAACAAAACGATGACCGTAATAAGGAACAAATTTTGTTCTTAAACCGCGAACTGACAGTTGTAAATATCCTGTGGTTGGATTTACTTTACCGATTAATATTTCGGCAACTTCTAATATTACCTAACTCATTTGACTCATACATATTGTACACCGGATATCTGCGCCAGATTATTTCATCATCATTAGCATTAATGATTTCGTTATCGTCCATATTATATTATATTCCTCTTTCTAATTGGTTGCCAATCTTGGTATTGCTCGGGGATTCTAAACCACCTCGTATAAAAGAAATAATAACATTATTAATATAATGCTCAGAACACAACTACGATAAGTATTGCTAACGCCAAAACAACGAGCAACTGCGTTTGCAAATTTTGATAAAACAGCTGCAGTTGATAATCAACATGTGCTAGAAGATTTAACACCACGAGAATTAAGAAACGTGATAATAACATCAGCACGAAAAGAATTGCAAGTTCACCGCGGAATTCAATTGCATGTGCCAATTCCGGTGCTGCTTGAAAAGACAAATTTCTTTGATGGAGATTTACGTGATGAAATTTCAGAACCGTTTCTTGCGGCAAAAACAAAGATTGTTTTGCCAGGAACAGACTTAACACACATTGCTAATGAAATTTACGCCGACCTTATGAGAAATTTAGAAAACTTTACCGCAGGTTGATCTGGTTGGAAATTTGTAGAAATAAATCAAATTCTTATTCACACATCACGATACAACCGACTTGGCGGTGCAAGTTATGTTGAATTACCGCAGCGGATTAAAAACAGCAAATGTGTTATTAACGTCAAAAACAATGATAATAAATGTTATCTGTGGGCAGTGCTTTCCGCTAAGTTTCCTGCGCGCAATCATACTGACGGAGTATCAAATTACAGAAAATTCGCTGATATGCTTGATTGCACTGGAATTACTTTCCCAGTTGATGAACGACAAATTCCGCGATTTGAGAAACAGAATAAAATAACAATAAATATTTTTAGCCTTACAACAAATAACACAATTTATCCCAGATACATTAGCAAACATGCTAATCAGCAAACGGTAAACTTACTTTTTTATCGCGATCATTATTGCTGGATGAAAAACTGTAACGGTCTTGTTGGCGGACGGTATAGCTAACACAAAGAAAAAAAATAATTTTGTTACAGATGCCTGCATGGATGTAAATCTCAACATGTATTAGAAGATCATGCAAATTATTGCAAAGATGTGTAAGCAATATCAATGCCGCCTCGTGATGAAAATATTTTTGAATTTATAAACTTTAATAATACTATGACAATGCCATTTCTAATTTATGCCGATTTCGAATCGCTGCTTGAAACTGTTGATATTGTTCACGGATCTAAAAATGCGTCTTGGACAACAAAAACGCAAAACCATGTTCCTTGTGGAGTTGCTTACAAAGTTGTGTGCGCAGTTGATAAGGCGCTATCAAAACCGCTAAATATTTATCGTGGTAATAATCCTGCAGTATGGTTAATCAAGAATTTGCTAGCAGGGGTTGAGGACATAAAAACTAAAATTAATCATCCGATGTTACGGCTAACGGAGGCGCAGGCACTTGATTTTCAGCATGCAAGCACTAGCAGCATATGTGGCAAAAACGTTTTAACGACAGAGTGCGTGATCTCTGTCATGTAACAGGAAAATAGCGCGGAGCAGCACATGACAAATGCAATTTACATTTTAAACTTTCGGAATTTATCCCAGTTGTTTTTCATAATCTTCGCGGTTATGATTCACATATTATTGTACAAGCTTTTGGAAACTTTAATTTTAAAAATGTGACATGCATTCCGAATAATTTTGAAAAGTATATGTCCATCACGCTAGGTAAATTAAGATTTATTGACAGCGTGCAATTTATGTCAGCATCGCTGGAAGAATTAGTGCGAGGTTGTAATCGTTTTGATAATCTTAAGTTCCATTTTGGTGATGATAATGAAAAATTTTTAACGCGCAAAGGCATTTACCCTTATTGTTGGGAGCGTTTTCAAGAAACATCGCTACCTGATAAAAACGCGTTTTATTCTTCGCTAAGCTTAAAAGGTATAAGTGACGCAGAATACGCACATGCAAATATTTGGACGCAATTTGGATGTAAAAATCTTGTCGATTATCATCATCTTTATCTGGCGATAGATGTGCTTTTGCTTGCTGATCTTTTTGAGGAATTCAGATGTGTTTGTAAAAAAACATTATTCTTTAGATCCGTGTTGGTATTTTTCATCTCCCGGATTAGCTTGGGATGCAGCGCTGAAATTAAGTAAAGTTAAGATAGAATTACTAACAAATCCTGAAATGTTTTATTTTATCGAAAAAGAAATTCGCGGAGGCATATCGGTAATAAAAAAAAAACAACACGCAGTTGCAAACAAAAAATATTTACCAAATTACAATCCTGAAAAATCATCAAATTTTATAATTTCTCTTGTCATAAATAATCTTTATGGTCGGGCAATATCACAGCCGCTACCAGTAGGTGGATTTAAGTGGATTGATGCTGAGAAATCTTTCGAGGAAACAGATTTTAAAAAATTCCCTGGAATCGCTGCGCAATTCTGATGTTGGATATTTTGTTGAAGCTGATATTGATTACCCGGAAGAATTACATGAGTTGCACAACGATTATCCATTTTGTCCTGAATCAGTGTTGATAACAGATGACATGCTGTCACTGGAACAACTTGAGCAAAAAGAAAAATACAATATTGGTCCAAACATTGTTCACAAATTAGTACCAAATCTCAGAAACAAGCAACGATATGTTATCCACATTGTGGCGTTAATGCAAGCAGTTGAAAACGGTCTTAAAATTAATAAGATTCATCGTGTGCTAAAATTAAGGCAATCACGATGGTTAAGTGAATACATCAACTTTAATACAATTCAGCGCGCAGCTGCGAAAACAAATTTAGAAAAAGATTTTTTTAAGCTGATGAATGATAGTGTTTTTGGAAAAACCATGGAAAATATTAGAAAACGCGTTGACATTGAAATAATTAATAATGTTGAACGCAGAAATAAAGTTGTATCTGATAACCGATTTGTCGTAATGAGAATATTTAATGAAAATCTTGTTGCTGTTCAGTGCAGAAAAGCAAAGTTAAAATTGAATAAACCCGTCTACGTTGGGGCTGCAACATTGGATTTATCGAAAACACTGATGTATGATTTTCATTACAATTTTATTAAGAAAAAATATCCTAAATCAACGCAGTTGTTTACAGATACCGACAGTTTATGTTATGATATTACAACGCAAGATCTTTACAGCGAGATGCATGGTAACAAAAATATGTTTGACTTTTCGGAATATCCAACGGCAAGCAGATTTCAAAGTCATGAAAATAAAAAAGTAGTAGGAAAGTTTAAAAATGAAACAGACTTTATACCAATCGCGGAATTTATCGGATTAAGATAAAAAAAATGTATTGCATTAAGCTTGCAGACAATAAGGTTAAATAGTGGGCCTAAGGTGTAAAAAAAATATCGTCAATAAAATTATTAATTTCGAGGATTACAAAGATGCACTAGAATGTAGCAATGACAGTTTTAGGATAAAAAAACAACATAAAATTTAAACTGATGTCGTTAATAAAATCGGACTTTGTAATTTTGATGATAAGCGATATTGTAAAAACGGAGTTGATACACTAGCAATTGGGCATAAAGATACAAGAAATCAAAATCAAAATTGTGAAGCAATTTCGGATGATAATATGACAATGGATGAGTTTTTGAAACATCTCGGTTTAATATAGTGCTGTTGCAAGTTATCATATTTTCTAAAAGCGGTATTATACGCAAAATAGGGATCAAGAATAAAAACTTTTTTACCGTTAATAAGATACATTTTCTCAAATATGTTAAATCGAAGCAAACGATAGAGTTTTCTTAAACATTCAGCAAATTAAATTCCTGATTTATCTTCACACAAGATAATTCCATCATATTTAATAACGAAAAAACATCTTTATAATGATATGTTATCCAAAATTTATCATTTAGAAATGTTTTGCGTGTATTGTATAAAACATGTATTACAAACCGATGTATCATAATTTTACCGATTATACTTGCGCTGACGAATTTGCTGAAACGGAAAGAGATTATTTTTACAGATATGTGACAATTAATTTTGATTTTGATGATCAAATTAATCCAGAGGATTATAAAAATGACAAAAAGGAAATCTAAGGTTTCCTTAGGTAAAATAATATCGTGGTTTACAACGGAAACAAGTTATTCTATGATACCACCAAATAAATTTCCCAGTAAAAATAAATGGGCAAATGATCATTATGATTGTAATGAATTTAGAGTACATTTGAGATATAGAGAAATATTTTATTTTATTGAACATTTTACAAACCAAAAAATAATACGTAGACCACGACAACGAAATAATTATGCAGGTATTCTTGGATTAATGGCAGGAATACCTATTATAGCGCCTCTTCTTGGAGGTTTAATACCTTTTTTTACATTAAATCAAAAAACATGCTATCCAAATGTTATCCAAATTTTTTTTTAAATCTCAAGCACACACAGTAGTAATAGTAAAGCAGTTTTTACGACAGAGGGTGAGAGATCACAAACACAAACACTGAGACACGTCAGCGCAGCTGCATTTTGTGAGCAAGTATGACCTTGCGAGGACCGCGAACAAAATAGTGTCGAAGTGTTTTTGTGTTTGTGGTCTAGAATCCCCTGGTCTGTGAAAACTCTCTTTACTATTACTACTCTTGGTCATTAGAAAATGGCCATTTTTAAGTCTAACACAACGGACTTTTTCAGGACTACCCCAGTATTCTAGAAAAGAGAATATTCTTCATTGCTGCCATCATCTATATTGCGTTTGTCTACGACTCATTGTGAGAGCGTGTGTTACGTTTGTCGGCGACTCATGTTGAAAATGTGTATTTGTATATAAAAAAACAAAATAAATAATTGTCTTGAAAAAATATTATGCCACACTCCCCTTTTGTTAGTGTGATTGTGTGTATGTATGAAACAATCATGCAATAAGCACATTTTTATATGAGCTTGTGTAACTGTGTGATTGTATGTATGTATTAAAATATATAATACCTTATCACCCCTTTTGTGTTATATATGTTTGTTTGTATCTATGTGTAAGTGTGCGCTTATAAGAATATAATATCATACGCTATCCACATTTGTATTTGCAATTGTGTGTTTGTATGAAAAAGTGATTCGTATGAAACAAATATCATATCACACTCCCCTTATGTTTAAATGTGTGTTTACCGGAAAGGGACCATTCCCTTTCCGTATTTGTATGTGTTATTGTGTGTTTACATGAAACAAATATCATACAGCACTCCCCTTTTGTATGTTTATTTGTGTATTCGCATGAAGAAAGAAAACAAACCATAATTACCTTCCTCTATTTGTGCGTGTAATTGTGTTTCCAGGAAAATATATCAAACCGTACCCCCAGCTGTAAGGGTGGTTGAGTGTTGGTATGAAAACATTATCATACCCTTGAACGTGCAATCGTGTTTGTACCAAAATATATCATGCCCTATCCTGTTTGTATGTGTGATTGTGTGTTTGCATGAAAAAAACCAACAAACTCTATGTCGCTTTCCTATGTGCTTTTTTATGAGAAAAAATATCATACCCTATCACCAATTTTTATGTGTAATTGTGCGTTTGTACGATAAAATATCATAAACGGCCCTTACCCACTTTTGTATGTGTAATTGTGTGTTTTGTTTTTGTGTTAAATATCATACCCTACCCGCATTTATATGTGTTATTTGTATCTTTGTATGAACAACAAATAGCATATCCTACCCCCTTGCGTATATGTAATTCTGTCTTTGCATGGAAAAGTAGATCATACATATGCCCCTTTTGTTTGTGCATATGTGTGTTTGTATGAAGCAATGATTGGAATTTAAAGAAAAAAATATTGTCCGCCCCATTTGTATGTGTGCTTGTATACTTGCGTGTAAATAATATCAAAGATTACCTTATTAGCATGTGTGAGTGTATGTCTGTATGAAACAATACCCATATATCCATTTCTCCATCCCGTTAGTCTTTATAAGTTTGTTTGCACTTGAATACATGTTCAGTGTGTAGGAGTGTATATGTGCCTCTATAACCATCTCTCCATTCCCCACTCATTTGTTTATTTGTGCATGTGAGTGATGAATTTTATGTAGAGTGTGTTTTTAATCATATCATGTAATATTCCTCCTCTCCCTTTGATTAGTTTGTCCTGTATTCATTGATTCATTCATTCTCTCATTCATTGATTCATTCATTCACTCATTCATAATTATTTTTTCTCTGCGCATGGGTCTAAAACATGGAGTGCGTGGTCTGTATTTACCGTCCGTTAGCATTGTCCCAAGCTGGGAATCAAATTATTCTTTTCTTTACAAGTACACTCTTCGCCTGCTATCTTAATCTTGAAAAAAAGTACTCTCGTTTTGCCGTTTTTTAAAAATACTCCTTCGATATGAAAAGAACATACACATTAGGGCAAATTTATAACTTGTACTCTTGTTTACAATATATATATATAAGAATGTGTTAGTAAATTTTAGGGTGATTCTTATTTGTTATTAGCAGTATATTTATCTGTCTATCCATCCTGTTAAAATTATCATAGAGGGTTATAGTGACATTCGTAATGTTACAATTCTCATACTGTGCTATACCTTTCTAAACATAATGTTAAATTTCTATTAGATTCCATACTTTCCAAAACAGTTGCAAACGTAAAAAACTGAGACTTGAAAGTTTAAAAAAGTTAGAATTGGCAAATATTGCAACCAAAATACAAGCTATCGCTTCTATTGTAGACAACACAAACAACATCGCATTGTAAATGAAAGGGTTGCTGAGTGTATTTGAATAAAGTTACGAACCGACCTTTCCAATACGTTTGTGACGATCCTTGATAACTCGGTGAAATGACAACACATTTTATCCGTGGACTGTTCAGTTGCTATTTTTAAAAAAAAAAAATGAAAAAAACCCTCAACAACAAGAACAGCAACAACAATAACAAAATTCACACCGATATTTGCATTATTTAATAATACAAAAATAGATATACGAAAAATTTAGAATGAATCGAACATGCCTACACGTTTTTTTATTTATGTTTCTCTGTCTATCCCTCTATCTCGATTATAATTGTTATTGCTCTTTCCCTGGATCAACTGATCTCAGTTAAAATTCTGATTTTTAAGTAGTTTTTTCACGTGAAATTTATTTTATTCAACAATGCTGCGACATTCTTTTACCTTGTATTTAAAATGAACTTTGATTTTTTTGTAGGAAAAAATATTTTAACGTAAGAAATTGAGAATCATTTTTTTAAAAGGGCAAAATATTGCAACCTAAAGAAATCTATCGCTTATATTGTAGAAAAAAGAACCAACATCGCACTGTAAAATAAAGGTCAATGAATGTATTCGAGAAAAGCTACGAAACAACCTTCCATTATTATTTGCACCTGAAGTTTACGGCAATCCATCTAGGTCATATCGTGGAAACGCGTCACGAACTTGAGGATCGAATATGCAAAGTTAAGAGAGAAACTCACAAGATACGTTTCAATCACGTAATCTCTTCAACTCACGCAGTCGAGATCTCCATTACGCGATAGAGTTCTCGACTTCACAAAATTGAAACTTCCACTTTCCATAGTCGAACTACTTGGCAAGTCATCAAAGCCATAACATGAAAACATCATATGTTCTCGAGCTCAATGCTCGAATATGCAAGCCAATCGAAAATGTCGTTTGAATTACATATCACGTATTCGAGAAAACTGAAAAGCCTGTTCGCGAGGCTCGAATACGTAATTTTGGGAGAGACAATAGGAAAGTGTGTTTAATCACGTGATCACGCATTTCATACAAGAGGAAAGCGCGTTCTCGAGGCTCGACTACGCTATGTCGAGATTTCCATTTTGGAAAAGTAGTTTTAATCGCATGAACAAAGAAAGTTCTCGAGGCTCGAATGCTCGATCTCGAGATAGCCAATCGGGTAAGTAGTTTTAATTACATGATCACGTATTCTGGACAATTGGAATGCGCGTTCTTGAGGCTCGAATGTGCGATCTAGAGAAAGACATTCAGAAAAGTTTTTTTTGTCACACGACCACATATTTGAGATCACAGGAGTACGTGATATCGAGAAAGCCAATCAGCAAATTCGATTGAATTACATGATCATGTACTCGAAAAAACAGAAATACGAACTCTGGAGGCTCTAATACGAGATGTTGAGAGAGAAAACGGGAATTGTTGTTTAGATCATACTATCTACACCTGTTTTGACGGACGCCGCGAGAAGCAGACCAATACGCAAAAATTAACAAAGAGACGTATTGGAAACCTTCAGCGACATTATTTCTGATACAGTGTATGCGAATAGTTGATGATTGCGTTCAGGAAATGCGTTTCTTTTTGTATTTCTTTCTAGTAGTATTAAGGTCATGTTTTTCCCAGAATTACAGACGAATCGCATTAAGATAAATTTACCACGTGGCATATAAGCTCTTAACAGATCTTAACAGAAATACACGAGTATTTTGAGTTTGAAATCTTGTTGAAAGGGTTCTCATTAATCTTGAAATATAATTAGGGGTAAGTGGGCATAGGTAACTTTAGTCACTATTTTCGTTTCTTTCATAATTGTAAATATTTGATTTATACTTGTTTCAAAGCATCTCTTGTAGTTGAAAAATTATCGTAGCTGAGAGGCACATGAAGGAAAACTAATATATATATATATATATATATATATATATATATATATATATATATATATATATTTATCTATTTATTCGGACAAAATATATGTGATTATCATATCCTTGAATGAGTTTCATATTTGACTTCCAGTCTCAGCAAATCAAGAGCGACTCTTGTATAAGAATATGGTTATTTTCATTGATTGACATTAAATCTCAAACTCAACTAATCTGTTTTGAAACACAGTTAATAAGAACTTTGATAGTTCGGATTAGTTGCAATAATTCATTAGCGATAACTGTTAAATGGCTGATGAGGCAAGCGACTGTAAACAATAACACCGCTTGCTGCATCCCACATCAGGAACGAGATTGCACATTACTTCGACTAATCACCAATTCACCCATCAGATCTGATCTAGATTTTGAAAAATTCAGTAGTGAACATTGGAAAACAAATTCATTAGCAGGTAAGAAAGTTTGTAAATAATAATAGCTAATCTCCTTTATTATCGATTGTTGGTTTCAGTAACTTTCAGAACAACCAAGGGTGCGTGCAGTGTCATCTCCATACTGTGCGTGCAGTGTCATCTGCATACTGTGCGTGCAGTGTCATATGCATACTGTGAGATAAGATATTCTATATAGTGTATTTTTTATTTGGAGGCTTTCTTATCATTTGGGTAATATAAATGTACATATAATGAGAATTATTGTGATAGAGGATCTCCTTGTCGTTGTTGTCATGAACATGGATGAATACATTGGTGAGACAAAGAGGCAACTTTCGGATGAGAGGTTTTATAAAAAACTTAGTTATGATCCAACACCTGAACGCGCCGAAATTGTGTGTCAGACATTTAAAGATTTGCACAACGCGGGACACTTTGATGACAAGACGTTGATTCACCTCCTACTGGATGACACTAAACCAGAGACATTTTATTTACTCCCTAAAGACTAAAAAAGCTCCAAGGACACCTTAGAAGTATAGGACGTAAAAAAGAAATGCATTGACGAGGCTATTAATAAGATCAGACTCCGCGATAGAAGAGCCCTCTTGAAATATAAAGCTAAGAAAACCAACACGCGGATTCCCTTAGTGGTTACTTTCCACCCCAATGCCCCAAACATACAACAGATCATTCAGAAGCATTGGTACCAGATCGAATCTTCCGAATGTTTAGAGTTCATATTTCAAGAAGTTCCTACGGTTGCCTAGCGTAAACATAAAAGTCTCGAGGGCCATCTGGTACGCGTCAAGGTAACTACGAACAAGACCACATATTCAGGCAGATGCAGAACCAAAGAAAAACAATGCCTAATCTGTAAACATGTATCCGCAACCAAATCGTTCTGAAGTTCGATGATAGGTGTTTGCTTTACATTCAATCAGAAGCTAGGATGTCGAACCAAAATGTAATCTATCTCCTGGCATGCCAAATCTGCTCCACTCAATATGTTGACGAAACCGTTAATTTCAGAAAATGAATGAATAGCTACAAGGACTACATTCACAACACAATCAGCGCGAAACTCGCAAACTTTACAACTCAACTGGTCATTCAGTATAGTCCCTCGAGATGCTATCGATTGAGTGTAACCCGGGGTGGACCGATATAGAACGCACACGTTAGGAACGTTACTGGATGCTGCAACTGACAACTCATTGCGAATTTGACCTAAATAATAACACCTAATCTTCCCAATGCAATCCTATCAAAATTTCAGTCATTAATCAGTGTATCACCTGAACATAATTCTTGCGATAATCTTTACCCAAGTAATTATTCCTTAATCCTTTGACATGAATTATTATTATTATTATTATTATTATTATTAGTAGTAGTAGTAGTAGTATATCTCTTTATCAATATTCTGCTACAACATTCACATGACATATTTCCTTGACTTCCGCCTCCACGCATAACTTCACATAATTCTTGTTTGGATTGAACAATAAGGGCGCCAACATAACTGAATCAAACAAAGGTCAAATCACGTCTAATACTGTTTACAAAAGCTACCCAAGTGATTAAATTAGCATCATCTACTACACTATGAGATCGTATAAGTCAAATCACGTCTAATACTGTTTACAAAAGCTACCCAAAGTGATTAAATTAGCATCATCTACTACACTATGAGATCGTATAAGTCAAATCACGTCTAATACTGTTTACAAAAGCTACCCAAAATGATTAAATTAGCATCATCTACTACACTATGAGATCGTATAAGTCAAATCACGTCTAATACTGTTTACAAAAGCTACCCAAAGTGATTAAATTAGCATCATCTACTACACTATGAGATCGTATAAGTCAAATCAAGTCTAATACTGTTTACAAAAGCTACCCAAGTGATTAAATTAGCATCATCTACTACATTATGAGATCGTATAAGTCAAATCACGTCTAATACTGTTTACAAAAGCTACCCAAGTGATTAAATTAGCATCATCTACTACACTATGGGATCGTATAAGTCAAATCACGTCTAATACTGTTTACAACAGCTACCCAAAGTGATTAAATTAGCATCATCTACTACACTATGAGATCGTATAAGTCAAATCACGTCTAATACTGTTTACAAAAGCTACCCAAAGTGATTAAATTAGCATCATCTACTACACTATGAGATCGTATAAGTCAAATCACGTCTAATACTGCTTACAAAAGCTACCCAAAGTGATTAAATTAGCATCATCTACTACACTATGAGATCGTATAAGTCAAATCACGTCTAATACTGTTTACAAAAGCTACCAAAGTGATTAAATTAGCATCATCTACTACACTATGAGATCGTATAAGTCAAATCACGTCTAATACTGTTTACAAAAGCTACCCAAAGTGATTAAATTAGCATCATCTACTACACTATGAGATCGTATAAGTCAAATCACGTCTAATACTGCTTACAAAAGCTACCAAAGTGATTAAATTAGCATCATCTACTACACTATGAGATCGTATAAGTCAAATCACGTCTAATACTGTTTACAAAAGCTACCCAAAGTGATTAAATTAGCATCATCTACTAAACTATGAGATCGTATAAGTCAAATCACGTCTAATACTGTTTACAAAAGCTACCCAAAGTGATTAAATTAGCATCATCTACTACACTATGAGATCGCATAAGTAAAATCACGTCTAATACTGTTTACAAAAGCTACCCCAAGTGATTAAATTAGCATCATCTACTACACTATGAGATCGTATAAGTCAAATCACGTCTAATACTGTTTACAAAAGCTACCCAAAGTGATTGAATTAGCATCATCTACTACACTATGAGATCGTATAAGTCAAATCACGTCTAATACTGTTTACAAAAGCTACCCAAAGTGATTAAATTAGCATCATCTACTACACTATGAGATCGTATAAGTCAAATCACGTCTAATACTGTTTACAAAAGCTACCCAAAGTGATTAAATTAGCATCATCTACTACACTATGAGATCGCATAAGTAAAATCACGTCTAATACTGTTTACAAAAGCTACCCCAAGTGATTAAATTAGCATCATCTACTACACTATGAGATCGTATAAGTCAAATCACGTCTAATACTGTTTACAAAAGCTAACCAAAGTGATTAAATTAGCATCATCTACTACACTATGAGATCGTATAAGTCAAATCACGTCTAATACTGTTTACAACAGCTACCCAAAGTGATTAAATTAGAATCATCTACTACACTATGAGATCGTATAAGTCAAATCACGTCTAATACTGTTTACAACAGCTACTTAAAGTGATTAAATTAGCATCATCTACTACACTATGAGATCGTATAAGTCAAATCACGTCTAATACTGTTTACAAAAGCTACCCAAAGTGATTAAATTAGCATCATCTACTACACTATGAGATCGTATAAGTCAAATCACGTCTAATACTGCTTACAAAAGCTACCCAAAGTGATTAAATTAGCATCATCTACTACACTATGAGATCGTATAAGTCAAATCACGTCTAATACTGTTTACAAAAGCTACCCAAAGTGATTAAATTAGCATCATCTACTACACTATGAGATCGTATAAGTCAAATCACGTCTAATACTGCTTACAAAAGCTACCCAAAGTGATTAAATTAGCATCATCTACTACACTATGAGATCGTATAAGTCAAATCACGTCTAATACTGTTTACAAAAGCTACCCAAAGTGATTAAATTAGCATCATCTACTACACTATGAGATCGTATAAGTCAAATCACGTCTAATACTGTTTACAAAAGCTACCCAAAGTGATTAAATTAGCATCATCTACTACACTATGAGATCGTATAAGTCAAATCACGTCTAATACTGTTTACAAAAGCTACCCAAAGTGATTAAATTAGCATCATCTACTACACTATGAGATCGTATAAGTCAAATCACGTCTAATACTGTTTACAAAAGCTACCCAAAGTGATTAAATTAGCATCATCTACTACACTATGAGATCGTATAAGTCAAATCACGTCTAATACTGTTTACAAAAGCTACCCAAAGTGATTAAATTAGCATCATCTACTACACTATGAGATCGTATAAGTCAAATCACGTCTAATACTGTTTACAAAAGCTACCCAAAGTGATTAAATTAGCATCATCTACTACACTATGAGATCATATAAGTCAAATCACGTCTAATACTGCTTACAAAAGCTACCCAAAGTGATTAAATTAGCATCATCTACTACACTATGAGATCGTATAAGTCAAATCACGTCTAATACTGCTTACAAAAGCTACCCAAAGTGATTAAATTAGCATCATCTACTACACTATGAGATCGTATAAGTCAAATCACGTCTAATACTGTTTACAAAAGCTACCCAAAGTGATTAAATTAGCATCATCTACTACACTATGAGATCGTATAAGTCAAATCACGTCTAATACTGTTTACAAAAGCTACCCAAAGTGATTAAATTAGCATCATCTACTACACTATGAGATCGTATAAGTCAAATCACGTCTAATACTGTTTACAAAAGCTACCCAAAGTGATTAAATTAGCATCATCTACTACACTATGAGATCGTATAAGTCAAATCACGTCTAATACTGTTTACAAAAGCTACCCAAAGTGATTAAATTAGCATCATCTACTACACTATGAGATCGTATAAGTCAAATCACGTCTAATACTGTTTACAAAAGCTACCCAAAGTGATTAAATTAGCATCATCTACTACACTATGAGATCGTATAAGTCAAATCACGTCTAATACTGTTTACAAAAGCTACCCAAAGTGATTAAATTAGCATCATCTACTACACTATGAGATCGTATAAGTCAAATCACGTCTAATACTGCTTACAAAAGCTACCCCAAGTGATTAAATTAGCATCATCTACTACACTATGAGATCGTATAAGTCAAATCACGTCTAATACTGCTTACAAAAGCTACCCCAAGTGATTAAATTAGCATCATCTACTACACTATGAGATCGTATAAGTCAAATCACGTCTAATACTGTTTACAAAAGCTACCCAAAGTGATTAAATTAGCATCATCTACTACACTATGAGATCGTATAAGTCAAATCACGTCTAATACTGTTTACAAAAGCTACCCAAAGTGATTAAATTAGCATCATCTACTACACTATGAGATCGTATAAGTCAAATCACGTCTAATACTGCTTACAAAAGCTACCCCAAGTGATTAAATTAGCATCATCTACTACACTATGAGATCGTATAAGTCAAATCACGTCTAATACTGTTACAACAAAGCTACCCCAAGCATGATTAAATTAGCATCATCTACTACACTATGAGATCGTATAAGTCAAATCACGTCTAATACTGTTTACAAAAGCTACCCAAAGTGATTAAATTAGCATCATCCACTACAATATGAGATCGTATAAGTCAAATCACGTCTAATACTGCTTACAAAAGCTACCCCAAGTGATTAAATTAGCATCATCTACTACACTATGAGATCGTATAAGTCAAATCACGTCTAAAACTGCTTACAAAAGCTACCCCAAGTGATTAAATTAGGATCATCTACTACACTATGAGATCGTATAAGTCAAATCACGTCTAATACTGTTTACAAAAGCTACCCAAAGTGATTAAATTAGCATCATCTACTACACTATGAGATCGTATAAGTCAAATCACGTCTAATACTGTTTACAAAAGCTACCCAAAGTGATTAAATTAGCATCATCTACTACACTTTGAGATCGTATAAGTCAAATCACGTCTAATACTGTTTACAAAAGCTACCCAAAGTGATTTAAATATTAGCATCATCTACTACACTATGAGATCGTATAAGTCAAATCACACGTCCTATAATTCTGCTTACAAAAAGCTACCCCAAAGTGATTAATTAGCATCATCTACTACACTATGAGATCGTATAAGTCAAATCACGTCTAATACTGTTTACAAAAGCTACTCCAAAGTGATTAAATTAGCATCATCTACTACACTATGAGATCGTATAAGTCAAATCACGTCTAATACTGCTTACAAAAGCTACCCAAAGTGATTAAATTAGCATCATCTACTACACAATGAGATCGTATAAGTCAAATCACGTCTAATACTGTTTACAAAAGCTACCAAAGTGATTAAATTAAGCATCATCTACTACAGCTATGAGATCGTATAAGTCAAATCACGTCAATACTGCTTACAAAAGCTACCCAAGTGATTTAAATTAGCATTTTCATCTACTACACTATGGAGATCGTATAAGTCAAATCACGTCTAATACTGCTTACAAAAGCTACCCAAAGTGATTTAATTAGCATCATCTACTACACTATGAGATCGTATAAGTCAAATCACGTCTAATACTGTTTACAAAAGCTACCCAAAGAGATAAAAATAGCATCATCTAACTACACTATGAGATCGTATAAGTCAAATCACGTCTAATACTGTTTACAAAAGCTACCCAAAGGGATTAAATTAGCAACATATACTACACTATGAGATCGTATAAGTCAAATCACGTCTAATATGTTTACAAAAGCTACCCAAAGTGATTAAATTAGCATAATCTACTACAACTATGAGATCGTATAAGTCAAATCACGTCTAATACTGTTTCCAAAGCTACCCAAAGTGATTAAATTAGCATCATCTACTACACTATGAGATCGTATAAGTCAAATCACGTCTAACACTGTTTACAAAAGCTACCCAAAGTGATTAAATTAGCATCATCTACTACACTATGAGATCGTATAAGTCAAATCACGTCTAATACTGCTTACAAAAGCTACCCAAAGTGATTTAAATTAGCATCATCTACTACACTATGAGATCGTATAAGTCAAATCACGTCTAATACTGTTACAAAGCTACCCAAAGTGATTAAATTAGCATCATCTACTACACTATGAGATCGTATAAGTCAAATCACGTCTAATACTGCTTTACAAAAGCTACCCAAAGTGATTTAATTAGCATTATCTACTACACTATGAGATCGTATAAGTCAAATCACGTCTAATATACTGCTTACAAAAGCTACCCAAAGTGATTAAATTAGCATCATGTTCTACACTATGAGATCGTATAAGTCAAATCACGTCTAATACTGCTTTACAAAAGCTACCCCAAAGTGATTAAATTTAGCATCATCTACTAACACTATGAGATCGTATAAGTCAATCACGTCTAATACTGTTTACAAAAAGCTACCCAAAGTGATTAAATTAGCATCATCTACTACACTATGAGATCGTATAAGTCAAATCACGTCTAATACTGTTTACAAAAGCTACCCAAAGTGATTAAATTAGCTATCCTCTACTACACTATGAGATCTGTATAAGTCAAATCACGTCTAATACTGCTTACAAAAGCTACCCAAAGTGATTAAATTAGCATCATCTACTACACTATGAGATTATATAAGTCAAATCACGTCTAATACTGTTACAAAAGCTACCACAAAGTGATTAAAATTAGCATCATCTACTACACTATGAGATCGATAAAGTCAAATAACGTCTAATACTGTTTACAAAGCTACCCAAAGTGATTAAATTAGCATCATCTACTTCACTAGAGATCTATAAGTCAAATCACGTCTAATTATGCTTTACAAAAGCTACCCAAAGTGATTAAATTAGCATCATCTACTACACTATGAGATCGAATAAGTCAAATCACGTCTAATACTGCTTACAAAAGCTACCCAAAGTGATAAATTAGCATCATCTACTACACTATGAGATCGTATAAGTCAAATCACGGTCTAATACTGTTTACAAAAGCTACCCTAATTGATTAAATTAGCATCATCTACTACACTATGAGATCGTATAAGTCAAATCACGTCTAATACTGTTTACAAAAGCTACCCAAAGTGATTAAATTAGCATCATCTACTACACTATGAGATCGTATAAGTCAAATCACGTCTAATACTGTTTACAAAAGCTACCCAAAGTGATTAAATTAGCATCATCTACTACACTATGAGATCGTATAAGTCAAATCACGTCTAATACTGTTTACAAAAGCTACCCAAAGTGATTAAATTAGCATCATCTACTACACTATGAGATCGTATAAGTCAAATCACGTCTAATACTGTTTACAAAAGCTACCCAAAGTGATAAAATTAGCATCATCTACTACACTATGAGATCGTATAAGTCAAATCACGTCTAATACTGTTTACAAAAGCTACCCAAAGTGATTAAATTAGCATCATCTACTACACTATGAGATCGTATAAGTCAAATCACGTCTAATACTGTTTACAAAAGCTACCCAAAGTGATTAAATTAGCATCATCTACTACACTATGAGATCGTATAAGTCAAATCACGTCTAATACTGTTTACAAAAGCTACCCCAAGTGATTAAATTAGCATCATCTACTACACTATGAGATCGTATAAGTCAAATCACGTCTAATACTGTTTACAAAAGCTACCCAAAGTGATTAAATTAGCATCATCTACTACACTATGAGATCGTATAAGTCAAATCACGTCTAATACTGTTTACAAAAGCTACCCAAAGTGATTAAATTAGCATCATCTACTACACTATGAGATCGTATAAGTCAAATCACGTCTAATACTGTTTACAAAAGCTACCCAAAGTGATTAAATTAGCATCATCTACTACACTATGAGATCATATAAGTCAAATCACGTCTAATACTGTTTACAAAAGCTACCCAAGTGATTAAATTAGCATCATCTACTACACTATGAGATCGTATAAGTCAAATCACGTCTAATACTGTTTACAAAAGCTACCCAAAGTGATTAAATTAGCATCATCTACTACACTATGAGATCGTATAAGTCAAATCACGTCTAATACTGTTTACAAAAGCTACCCAAAGTGATTAAATTAGCATCATCTACTACACTATGAGATCGTATAAGTCAAATCACGTCTAATACTGTTTACAAAAGCTACCCAAAGTGATTAAATTAGCATCATCTACTACACTATGAGATTATATAAGTCAAATCACGTCTAATACTGCTTACAAAAGCTACCCAAAGTGATTAAATTAGCATCATCTACTACACTATGAGATCGTATAAGTCAAATCACGTCTAATACTGTTTACAAAAGCTACCCAAAGTGATTAAATTAGCATCATCTACTACACTATGAGATCGTATAAGTCAAATCACGTCTAATACTGTTTACAACAGCTACCCAAAGTGATTAAATTAGCATCATCTACTACACTATGAGATCGTATAAGTCAAATCACGTCTAATACTGTTTACAAAAGCTACCCAAAGTGATTAAATTAGCATCATCTACTACACTATGAGATCGTATAAGTCAAATCACGTCTAATACTGCTTACAAAAGCTACCCAAAGTGATTTAATTAGCATTATCTACTACACTATGAGATCGTATAAGTCAAATCACGTCTAATACTGTTTACAAAAGCTACCCAAAGTGATTAAATTAGCATCATCTACTACACTATGAGATCGTATAAGTCAAATCACGTCTAATACTGCTTACAAAAGCTACCCAAAGTGATTAAATTAGCATCATCTACTACACTATGAGATCGTATAAGTCAAATCACGTCTAATACTGTTTACAAAAGCTACCCAAAGTGATTAAATTAGCATCATCTACTACACTATGAGATCGTATAAGTCAAATCACGTCTAATACTGTTTACAAAAGCTACCCAAAGTGATTAAATTAGCATCATCTACTACACTATGAGATCGTATAAGTCAAATCACGTCTAATACTGCTTACAAAAGCTACCCCAAGTGATTAAATTAGCATCATCTACTACACTATGAGATCGTATAAGTCAAATCACGTCTAATACTGCTTACAAAAGCTACCCCAAGTGATTAAATTAGCATCATCTACTACACTATGAGATCGTATAAGTCAAATCACGTCTAATACTGTTTCCAAAGCTACCCAAAGTGATTAAATTAGCATCATCTACTACACTATGAGATCGTATAAGTCAAATCACGTCTAACACTGTTTACAAAAGCTACCCAAAGTGATTAAAATAGCATTATCTACTACACTATGAGATCGTATAAGTCAAATCACGTCTAATACTGTTTACAAAAGCTACCCAAAGTGATTAAATTAGCATCATCTACTACACTATGAGATCGTATAAGTCAAATCACGTCTAATACTGTTTACAAAAGCTACCCAAAGTGATTAAATTAGCATCATCTACTACACTATGAGATCGTATAAGTCAAATCACGTCTAATACTGTTTACAAAAGCTACCCAAAGTGATTAAATTAGCATCATCTACTACACTATGAGATCGTATAAGTCAAATCACGTCTAATACTGTTTACAAAAAGCTACCCAAAGTGATTAAATTAGCATCATCTACTACACTATGAGATCGTATAAGTCAAATCACGTCTAATACTGCTTACAAAAGCTACCCAAAGTGATTAAATTAGCATCATCTACTACACTATGAGATCGTATAAGTCAAATCACGTCTAATACTGTTTACAAAAGCTACCCAAAGTGATTAAATTAGCATCATCTACTACACTATGAGATCGTATAAGTCAAATCACGTCTAATACTGCTTACAAAAGCTACCCAAAGTGATTAAATTAGCATCATCTACTACACTATGAGATCGTATAAGTCAAATCACGTCTAATACTGCTTACAAAAGCTACCCAAAGTGATTAAATTAGCATCATCTACTACACTATGAGATCGTATAAGTCAAATCACGTCTAATACTGTTTACAAAAGCTACCCAAAGTGATTAAATTAGCATCATCTACTACACTATGAGATCGTATAAGTCAAATCACGTCTAATACTGTTTACAAAAGCTACCCAAAGTGATTAAATTAGCATCATCTACTACACTATGAGATCGTATAAGTCAAATCACGTCTAATACTGTTTACAAAAGCTACCCAAAGTGATTAAATTAGCATCATCTACTACACTATGAGATCGTATAAGTCAAATCACGTCTAATACTGTTTACAAAAGCTACCCAAAGTGATTAAATTAGCATCATCTACTACACTATGAGATCGTATAAGTCAAATCACGTCTAATACTGTCTACAAAAGCTACCCAAAGTGATTAAATTAGCATCATCTACTACACTATGAGATCGTATAAGTCAAATCACGTCTAATACTGCTTACAAAAGCTACCCAAAGTGATTAAATTAGCATCATCTACTACACTATGAGATCGTATAAGTCAATCACGTCTAATACTGTTTACAAAAGCTACCCAAAGTGATTAAATTAGCATCATCTACTACTCTATGAGATCGTATAGTCAAATCACGTCTAATACTGCTTACAAAAAGCTACCCAAAGTGATTAAATTAGCATCATCTACTACACTATGAGATCGTTATAAGTCAAATCACGTCTAATACTGTTTACAAAAGGCTACCCAAAGTGATTAAATTAGCATCATCTACTACACTATGAGATCGTATAATCAAATCACGTCTAATACTGTTTACAAAAGCTACCCAAAAGTGATTAAATTAGCTCATCTACTACACTATGAGAACGTATAAAGTCAATCACGTCTAATACTGCTTACAAAGCTACCCAAAGTGATTTAAAGTTAGCTATCATCTACTAGCCACTATGAGATCGTGTATAAGTCAAAATCACGTCTCTAATAATGCTTACAAAGCTACACCAAGTGATTAAATTAGCATACATCTACTACACTATGAGATCGTATAAGATCCAAATCACGTCCAATACCTGTTTACAAAAGCTACCAAAGTGATTTAAATTAGCATCATCTACTACAATCGTATAAGTCAAATCACGTCTAATACTGCTTACAAAAGCTACCCCAAGTGATTAAATTAGCATCATCTACTACACTATGAGATCGTATAAGTCAAATCACGTCTAATACTGTTTACAAAAGCTACCCAAAGTGATTAAATTAGCATCATCTACTACACTATGAGATCGTATAAGTCAAATCACGTCTAATACTGTTTACAAAAGCTACCCAAAGTGATTAAATTAGCATCATCTACTACACTATGAGATCGTATAAGTCCAAATCACGTCTAATACTGTTTACAAAAAGCTACCCAAAGTGATTAAATTAGCATCATCTACTACACTATGAGATCGTATAAGTCAAATCACGTCTAATACTGCTTACAAAAGCTACCCAAAGTGATTAAATTAGCATCATCTACTACACTATGAGATCGTATAAGTCAAATCACGTCTAATACTGCTTACAAAAGCTACCCCAAGTGATTAAATTTTGGATCATCTACTACACTATGAGATCGTATAAGTCAAATCACGTCTAATACTGTTTACAAAAGCTACCCCAAGTGATTAAATTAGCATCATCTACTACACTATGAGATCGTATAAGTCAAATCACGTCTAATACTGCTTACAAAAGCTACCCAAAGTGATTAAATTAGCATCATCTACTACACTATGAGATCGTATAAGTCAAATCACGTCTAATACTGCTTACAAAAGCTACCCAAAGTGATTAAATTAGCATCATCTACTACACTATGAGATCGTATAAGTCAAATCACGTCTAATACTGCTTACAAAAGCTACCCCAAGTGATTAAATTAGCATCATCTACTACACTATGAGATCGTATAAGTCAAATCACGTCTAATACTGCTTACAAAAGCTACCCAAAGTGATTAAATTAGCATCATCTACTACACTATGAGATCGTATAAGTCAAATCACGTCTAATACTGCTTACAAAAGCTACCCAAAGTGATTAAATGTACATCATCTACTACACTATGAGATCGTATAAGTCAAATCACGTCTAATACTGCTTACAAAAGCTACCCAAAGTGATTAAATGTACATCATCTACTACACTATGAGATCGTATAAGTCAAATCACGTCTAATACTGCTTACAAAAGCTACCCAAAGTGATTAAATTAGCATCATCTACTACACTATGAGATCGTATAAGTCAAATCACGTCTAATACTGCTTACAAAAGCTACCCAAAGTGATTAAATTAGCATCATCTACTACACTATGAGATCGTATAAGTCAAATCACGTCTAATACTGCTTACAAAAGCTACCCAAAGTGATTAAATTAGCATCATCTACTACACTATGAGATCATATAAGTCAAATCACGTCTAATACTGTTTATAAAAGCTATCCAAAGTGATTAAATTAGCATCATCTACTACACTATGAGATCATGTACACTATGTACACTAAATTAGCATCATCTACTACACTATGAGATCGTATAAATATGGAAATTTGCAAATAGAAAGAGGTACGTCAATTCCAAATTCAAGCCTTGTAAAATGTTGCCTCTAAAACTGACAAGGTTGCTGAATCTACCAGTGCAATATCCTTAAAAGGAAAGGATACGCAACTATAGTTCTGAGTAAATGTCGTTCACTGTATGAATGATTTAGTATTGCGTGCTTTGTTTGTTGTATCCATCAAATTAAGCCGGTACGACAGCTAACTTTAATTAATGATAAGGATTCAACATTTTTTTGACATATTCCTTTTTTTTCTATCATCGCAATTTTCTCCCTTGCTAAGCCCTCAACTTTCGTCTCTTTCTCTAACTCGCTCATGTACAGTTCTGTCCTCTAGCTCTGTAATCTTATAATACTATTGAATATGGTGTCACGGAATTGTGTGTGATTTATATCAATATGTATATGTGATCGAAAATGTACTCGGGTTTCGTAGCCGCGTACAGCATTACCCGAGGGGGGTTTATTTTTTTCGGCTCTAGTTATTTCGAAATACTGAGCGCGACTCAACTCATGCTGCATGTGCAAATTGCCTGCAGTGAGAACCCAAGTACCTAGCTGCGCATATTTGTCACAGCTAGGGTACATATAGAGCAAATTCTCTATAAACAAATTACACTACGACGAGTCTTGTCAGAAAGCTTACCTCTTTACGGGAGCAATCTTCGGCTGTAGAGGTATGTGAAATTTAAGATTGCATTCCTTATTACTATTCGTTTTATATGACAGAATTGTTTCATATATTAGATGTTTTAGAATTTATTCTAAATTCTACAGAGAGTCAATACCTAGGTTATACAACGCCATGATATTAGAAACACTATAGTCTGGTTCAAGTTAGCTATTTGTTGTAACTGAACAGACGATTTTATTTAATTATACCGAATGATTAATGTAATGTGTAACGAGATGTAATTCATGTGCGCGCATGCGCAACATATATCAATGCAAAAGTACTTAACCGTGTCATATGTACTACACGGTTCAGTTGTTATACTTTTAGGTGCCTTGTGTGGTGCCTTGTGTGATGCCTTGTGTGTGCTTTTTGTGTATGGTTTGGTAATCTGGAGTCACAGAACTCTGTGTGGTTTCTTGTGACGTATAATCTGTGTCTGGTGACGTTGGTTCGGGAGAGTGTACTGGTGTTCTCGATATGAGGGACCAAGGCTTCGCGACCATCGGGTCTGTGTTGAATGAGAAGGCTCTCGAGGGATCCTTCAACAGACCGGGAGGGGTGAACCATGCGTGGTGGCTCCTTGACCATTGACTAGAGCGGGTGGAACCGGAAATACATCTTGGTCGTCAGATGGACGCCACGATAGTTATATATATTACGTGTTCCATGTTATTGTAATTTTCACTATTGCTATCTGGGCAAAATATCATGCATTCACATTTCAATGTCGCTATACGAGTGATATATATTCATAATTTCATGCATTCCCATTTCAATATCGCTATATGAGTGATAGATTCATAATTTCATGCATTCACATGTTCAATATCCCTATATGAGTGATAAATTCATAAATACGTGAATCCATATATCAAATATCGCTAACTGAGTGATGTTGATAAGTGTATAATTCATGCGTCCATCTTGTGGATAAATTGTTATGATACATTATTTGTAGATCATATAATTCTATTTGTTGATTGGTGATAGGACGTTATTCACGTTTGTTTAAATTCCATTCGTTAAATTCATCTTTGATTTTTCTCGTTGAGTTACTTGTTGTTGATAGTTCCATGTTAGGAACTATACAATTTTCCTTATCTTTTTGTTATAATGGTGTCAGATTCATTCATCTTTCAATTGCCTTTATACATAAACATCATATTAACGCAATTGCTTTCGGTGTCTTCACTAATCCAATCCGGCTTCATCTTGTTGCATATGGGTACAATTTAAAATGAATATCCCTCGTTAAAAAGGAAATAAATTACACGTTTTTCGTGCTTACTAAAAAAGCCAGAAAATAAAAATGCACATTTTCTCTATTTCAAATATTTCCATTCCCCTCTTATTTTCTTTAATACATTCGATGGACTCAGTTCAAAATGCTCATAAATATTATCTACTTAAAATGAAGATTTTACATTTAAAGACGGTTGTATACAGTAGCTGTCGTGAAAGGAAGTGATGGTGGTTCAGTAAATTTTCAGGTCACAAGGCATAGAAAGATGATCAACAGTGAGGTTAGTCATTTAACATGACTTACAGTTCTAGATCTGTCAATCTTTTGAAATGAACAGGGCATATTTTTGCCCTAGTCGTATGCAATTTTCTGGTCTCGTTCTGAACGTCACGGGGTCCGACTAAACCAAACAAGGACCGATTTGCATATTCACGGGACTGTAGGAAGTTGATACATAAAATTGGCATCAACAGAAAGCTCATTGAGTCTGTTATCGCATGAGACTAACCCCTTCAAGTGGCAATTACAAATTATGTTGCAACACTGATTTAAATACAGCTAGTGAGTAGTTCGCCAAAAGGGAATTTCTAGCCCATGTCTTTTATTAACAGTATGTATGGGTGCATCCAGTTACTATAATTCGAGAGTTTTCGTATGGGTACAAATTTTCGTGGATTTGTGGTAGTTACAACACCACGAATGTAAAGACACACAGAAAATCCATTTTTTTTCGTAAAACCATGAAAACTTTTACTTATGAAAGTAAATGAATTTACAATATAATGCTGTTATGCAGGGTCCAGCACAAGTTTATAAGAAATGTTATCCTACGTTTCTGACCACACACTGCGTCGATTCCTTGTAATATGTGTTGTCCAAAGTAGAACAATTATAGCAATATTGCTGTAGTCTTTATATCATGGCATTTCAGAACACGTAACTGCGCACAAAAGTCATACAACAATATTTTCCAAAATTTGAAAGTGAACATGCTATGTTTTACCATAGTGTAATTTTTCCAGATTTACCAAGCATTTGTTTTAAAATCAGCTTCTGGAGCTATCATCATATTTAAATCCTAACAAAGTAGATTTACCAGGTGGGAGTAATAGCCTTTGAACAACCTTGCAGTAAGAACTATAAAAACTGTTGCAAATATGGTTCATTCATGGATTCCTAATTCCAACAGCGGCTACAACTGTAGCCTCAGATGGAAAGTATGTACTACTTCGTCTTTGTTATGCCCTACTCTATTCACATACACAACGATTGGTAAACCTTTTGAAGTTGATCTATCACAACATTGTCTCTGGTTATTACTAAGAAAGATAGATATTATTCTTTTCTGCTCAGAAATGGACTCACAGGTCGTCAGATACAATATCTTCAAACTAGCTCGTTGAGGGGAACTTTTGCTTACACAAATTAAGTTATGTCGTTGTTTACCATTTATGACATGGTCACTCCTTGCCATAAATGGATCTAATATCCATCTGTAGACAATCGTAGTTTTCAAACTGACGCAAAAATATGTGCTTTTCCTATGTACAGTCGGTTGTTTATACATTTTGAATGAAAGCAGTACAAATTTACATTTTCTCTGTATCTGCCTCTTTGAGCCTGACAACTTCTAAAAGGTCGAATAAAAGCAATGTAGTTTAACACTAATTTTACAAGACCAAATTTTTGCCTGTAAAAACTGATAACATTTTTAATATTTTTAATATGACATGAAAGGCCACCCATGTCATATGTTACGCGGTTCTTCAAAGTTAGAGCGAAAGACATGTTCATACATGTGGATGAAAACTCGAAAGAAAAACTGTCGAAAAGAAAAAATAAAGGAAACTCTCTCCCTCTCTCTCTCTCTCTCTCTCTCTCTCTCTCTCTCTCTCTCTCTCTCTCTCTCTCTCTCTCTATATATATATATATATATATATATATATATATAATGACACAAAACTTGATAACAGGGTAATTACAAAACAGTTTCCCAACGTTTCGAGCTAAACAAGCTCTCCGTCAGGGGAATAAACAATTTACATCCACAAAACAAACACTAAACACAAAAGGCAGGAATAATTCTTGACTCATACATGTTTCAATAGCGGGAAAATAAACAAAGAAAGGATAAACAATCCAGTAAAGAAAGAAGACAAAATTAAAAAACAGTCTAAAACGGGTAAGCTACATATCTATGTTATGCTGCCATCAGCCCAACAAAGTATTGTAAAAAAAATTCAAAGAAGTGTTTATCGTGCGTATCACACAGAGGACCAAAGTGTTTTGACTTAATTCCAGGTTGGAAACAAAAGACTGACACAGGACATTGTGGGTAATCCCTTCACAGGCCGTCTGTTGACCCAAACCGGGATGAACCAACCTATAACACATAGGGAAAGAGGAATACTGGATTATATAGCTGAAAACACATGCACATTTGGGTCCAAATGAGAAAATATAACATGTCCACAACAGTTTTTTGATTTTTATATGTTTCTTCTTTGCATACCAATTAGAACAGTGTACCGTTATAGCTTGCTTTGTACAGAATTATATGGGATATAATTCTATGAGTATATATTTTACTTAATTAGATCATGCTATAAGCGGCGAACGTTTTTTTCATCACCGCGTCCGTCCTTTATTTGCCGCCATTTCATATTTGTCGTTAATACTTGCTAGTCAGTGTCTCTAGTTATATAAATTCTACCTGCTTTTATTTAAATTTTGCAATTACTATCAGATTATCCTCACCTTTAATTTACGTATAAATATTGTGCACTTTTTATGCGATGTTTATTCTTCTTTCATTTGATATTTACAAAGGTTCTCTTGCAAATCTGATTATGTGATAGTGTAATTTGTTTTTTGCTTTCTTTTCTCACTTCTGGATTTTATGTTAAATGACTGATTTACGTTGTAGTTGGATGTCCTCAGGATGAGCTGTTAAAGGTGGAGTGAAAAAAAGGGCATGAGAACACAACACCTTGATGGATTGTAGCTCGATAATTTCCATGTACTCACTTTTGTGTATTGATTTTAGCTTATACTATTCATTATAAACATTCGTCTCATTTCTATCTTTAACTCAGTGGTCACAGTGAAAAATATCTACGGTCTCAGACGTTTCACATGCAATTAAATTTGATGTCGAATACTGCGGATTTCTGGAAGTTTAAGTATTTTTTTTTAAAACTTTCCAACGAGGTCAATTACACCTGTGTAAACTAAGCCCTGTATGTCGATCACAACAAGGAAGGCGTATTATGGCAATATGAAGTCGTCCAATATTTTTAATTATTTTTTTTATCTGGAAAGGTAAAACAAACAACTATGGGTTGAACCGGCAGGAGATGGAGAAATCCAGCTTCATGGGCTCGAATTCACGAGCAGTATTCAAGAAATTCAACGAATTCGTTTCCCCCCATACACTACCCTGTGTGATGTTGTTTTTTTTGTTATCCACCAATCTGTGTTATAATGAGTCTTTCTTAATCAATTACCGATAGACTTAATCTCGTATAAAGAGGATGTCTTCTGACAGAAAATGCAAGGTTAAACTGATATATTTTTTCTTGTTAGTTTAGTCGATTGTACATTTATTTACAACTCACGGCGTTACACGTGAAGACTTCACTAGGCAAGAATGCCCTTGAGGTGGAAGGAACTGGACAACTCAGAGGAAGCCACCAATCTTGGATGAGTGACCAGTGTATCTTACACTTGCCGGCTCCGGATCTAATTTGGAACTACACAGCCTCAAATCCTGTGTTTTATCAAGACACAGTTCATCCAAGAACGAGCCATAACTGAGTGAAAATAATTATGAATTTAACTACTTTGTGTGCATCATCACTCACGATTAATGTCTTTTGTCCATATTACTAAGTCGGAGTCTATAAAAATCTCTCCGCCAACGGGTGACATCAGAGTTATTTGCGTATAGAAAATCCCAAACATTGACTCCTCAGTCACGGGGCGGCTATTATCGGCCTGTACCTCGTAACTAAGTATCCATACAAACACGTGACTTGCAGAAGTCAATAGCTTTATGATTTATATTAATGCCAAATCATTCGTAGGCGTAACCTACAGTGGTATGGGAAAAATACTGTGTGATAGAGACTATATTATACGAGTGAAATGACCCGCAATAATTGTCTGAACAAAAGATAAATAATAAGCTAACTACCTCTGCAAGACACACGTCATACATTTCCATGAATCCTTGGGTATGACATATAGACCGGCAAACGCCATCCTGTGTTTGGGGTCGTAAATTGTGGAGCTTCAGAATGCATTTGGCTCTGGTGATATTCTTTGGCTTAGTGGCGTCTGGTTCAGTTTAGATATCACTATGTTCTAGTGATGTTGCTGACGGAATAATAGTGCCTGCTTTAGCAAGGACATATATATCGTCGGAGTCAAGACGAATGAAATAATTCTGCTAAGATGAATAATTAGCGAATTCAGGACGCTATAAACAATGAACAAAGAAGTAATGCATGATGTCATCACGAAATGATCTGGCAATTGTATAGTAGACAGACCCATATGTTGCATAGCTAGACTCTACATTGTTTAATTACAATCTAAGAGGTAAATTACCACGGCAATACTTAGGTAATCCTTGAATTTGTTTTTTTTATGGAGTTGTTCAGCAGCCAGGTCATGTAACAATTCCATCTAATCAGACTGTGTCTCTGATCTATGTAAAACACCTTTTCCATAAGCAGCGGCAGGTTAAGGTTAGTTAATGACATCAGTCTTTTGTAGCGGGCGGAAACGGTTTTGAATCGACTCGTAAACAGGAGTAACACATATCATAGTTTCAGGTAAAAAAATTATGTAGTTGTAGTGTAATATAACTTTTCTAATGTCTTCGAAAATCGGTAATTTTTCAACTTTTGTTAATTTGTAATGGATTAGATCCCATTATCCGAAATAGCCATCAATGTAAAAACTGTCTGGAAATGTGTGTGGTATGCTGTTCCAGCTCAGGTCTAGATAGACATATTAAATTATCTGGATACAACTCGACCATATGTAGTTAATTTATTGCAATATCAGAATTCAAACCTTCAAGCAGTCATTAAACAAAATATCGACATGGTGATGTAGAAATCTACTTTCCTGTGTTCTTACGTTTGCATATGAAGGGTATTATTCTATCAAATCAACACAATTATTCATCGGTATCAACACAATTATTCATCGGTATCTACACAATTATTCATCGGTATCTACACAATTATTCATCGGTATCTACACAATTAATCATCAGTATATATACAATTATTGATCGGTTTCTACACAATTATTCATCGGTATCTACACAATTATTCATCGGTATCTACACAATTATTAATCGCTATCTAAACAATTATTCATCGGTATCTACACAATTATTCATCGGTATCTACACAATTATTCTCCGGTATCTACACACTTATTCATCGGCATCTACATTCAGCTATCATCACACAATTATTCATCGGTATCTACATTCATCTATCACCACACAAGCAAATAACTATGGAATCATTCCTCCTGGACACTCTAACGAAACCCAATGGTTGCGTTGCGGCCTTTCAATTTTGTCCTTGGACACAACAGATACTCTGACAAGGTGGCTCAAAACCTTCGAAGTGAATCACAGCACAGCTCTGAAAAATACAAGAAAACAAAGCATACCACAGGCTACCTTATCTTTTAATTCGTGTAAAATAAAGTAAGCGGTAGACAGAATAACAGAGTTGCTTACTGAGTGCATTACACCGGTAGCACTTGTCGTGGATTGCCCTGTCACACATTAAGAAACATAAAAAATGTGCAATTTTGTGATACATATATACCCACGTGCTATCTCTTCGATGGACTCACAATGCACGAATTAGATATGCGGGATGCATATACAGCTCATATGCATTTTTATACAGATTTTATAAAGTCCTTCTTCAATCTGCACCATCGCCGCTAAGTAAGCTCATCTGCCATCTCGATTAACTATACAGTTTTGAATAATATCCATACGCTGACGAGCTTGTCAGGCACATATGTATTTTATGAGTCTAACATATCAGTTCCAAACACTTGGTCCCTTTACTTTGTTTTGTTGTCATGACTTGATGTTGTCAATTTCATATATGCCTTGATTGTTATTCGAACTAAGTAAAATTCTTCGTACAAATGTGTTAAGATGTGTTTCTGCCTAACGTAAAATTGCTAATGCTCATTGGAGCATTTCCGTTGTCACATCTTCAGTTTAGGAGGTGCGTAGTTTTTACATGTTGTCAAGTTCTTCAATTTCTGAGGTAAGTAAATCTTGCATGTAGTCAGCAATCCCATAATGCCTATAAGGAAGTGATTGGTTTTAAAAAACACCAAAACTAATGAAGTTTGGTTATTCTTTTTTGCGTCAGGAAGAGAGTCACAACGTAACAGTATTTTATCACATAACTAATGAGTTCTTTAGATAAATATACCCGTATCATAAATTTGGTATGTACGACATGTAAGGCAAACCCCTAATGAACGAGTCATTCGAATGTGTTCTAAAGTCATTTCACCACAATATTGTATGGTTTCCTAAAGTTAAATCAGTATAGACTTCGACCAGTGTGCAGTTTTCAGACGAATCAATCGTGAAGCTAGATTTAGATTAGAAGGAGCAAGAAGGAAGAGCTGCAATAGAAGAGGAATCATATTTGATTTTGTGTTTGTTAACTTGTAATTGGATATTTATGAGTAGAAGCACGGTTGTAATGTACTGATTGTGTAACTATTTGTTAGTCCAAAGGTTCTTCTTTTTTATCCCTGATTTTGGCTATGGGATAGCCCGCAAGCATAGCTCGGCTAAAATGCCAATACACCATGTAAAATGACAGCCATTAAATATGCATTGCATGGCACGCAACACAATCTGCTTGCATTGAATATGAAATAACTCAATTCACAAAGAATTAAAGTAGTGTAAAAACAACAGTTCTGCCAACACTAATACTGATAATAATCATCCCGTTTATCATCGTCATCATCATCGCACAGACACAAACTGAATTTCAGTAGAACGACAAAATGATAACATTTAATCGATAACAATTAGGAACAACATTACTACAGATACAACTAATATCAGCTTTAAACAACTAATAAAGATTAAAATTATAAACAATATACTAATGCAATGAAAGATAAAAGAGAATATTCCAATCTGGATTTGCTGGTGTGGATACAACACTGTTTGCAGGTGGCCCTTTAGTCAATCAAGATGCGGGTTTGTGACCTTCTATCAATAGTCAGGGGCCTAATAGGCCTAATCATAAGATGTTACATGTCATTTATAACCACATACATGCTTCCTGATGAAGTCAAAGGCAGAAAGTTTGATTTCTATTAAGTTACTGTGTGAAAGACGTAGGAATTTAAGTAAGGGTAACTTGGTCATCGTGGTCACGGCTAGAAAAGGAACTGTTGAACGGTTAGCAAAGGTTACTATTTATATATGGTCCATAATAATTGTCATGAGTCCGGATATAGTGAATAGTATAAAATAATTACACGGTTCAGGAAAACCACTCGTCCACTTGTCCTGACCGCGTAAAAATTGGCTGGGCCGAGTACAACTTTACTATGTACTCGACGCTGGGTCGAGTAGATGCAGATTCTCACCTTGAGAATATATCGGAGTGCATTTTCTACCCTTAATAAGCGCCCAAGTTCAACATCACGTAGTATTTGACGTGTATCAGTTATAAATAACCTATGCCTAATTTGTCTACTTGTTGTCAGTCTAGAACATGTTGCAACGGAAACGACTTCGTTTTTTTATACAGGTTTTTTATACCTGATGTATGCTTGATATTAAAATGGGTAAATATTATGAGCATATTATGTTGCAGTTTCACACTTAGCCCTCGATTTCTTAATGGTGTTTGCATTTACAGTGATACGTTTCAGTAATTTAGGCTTCATTTTGATGTGGAGAAAGATTCCCTTTCAATGAGCTATAACAAATCTTTATGAGTCAGACCTCTACGAAGTTAAGAGACAGAGAATGTCAAAATGTGTGTGATTTTTCACCTGGTCAGGCAATGTTACCGACCGTTGCCTCAGGTCACCGGGATTTTCAAGACTGAAGTTTTATTGCTACATTATCATGCCAAAGGGAAGACACCAGGAGATATTTATAATAACATGTACTTAATTTTTACAAGAAAAATGTTTCCAGGGGGTCCATAACACTATCATCTTCTGCGCGTTTCAAACCAAACGGGAGTTCCTTTACTAACACAACGCCATATTTGCCTGGATGAATCTATTTTTTTCAGACAACATATAACATATGTGATGCAGTTCGGAGTCTTTGATAAGCTCTGAATAATTGTTTAAATTTCTATAACTTTGGGAGATACATCCCTTATAACACATGTATGTAAAACTTACACCTTTTTGCAAATATTGGATGCAGACGACAGTTTTTCCTGAAAATGGACTGTTCTAAAAACAGGAAATGGATAGAGAGCAGTCTGTCTCGTTGTTTACAACGACAGCCTCTGTTTGGTTCGAAACGCGAAGAAGATGACAATGTTAGAGACAAATTGGCGACCATCAGGTTAGAAATTATAAATTGTGAATAAAATGACTAAGTTTTGCGCATTTTTTTATATCCTTGATGCTTTGTTTAAAAATTTGTAGGGGGATAAAAACAAACGGGAGGGTAAGCGAATACTATAGGAATGTAAAAAAAGATTATGACTAATACACGGATGTTTAACCCTTTTAGCATAGTGATTGTTGCAGGCTGCATTAAACATTTCGCTGATTCAGCATAAGTTGCTTACTTGTGACAGAGAGAATTTGGAGAAACTTACATCCTTGATATGTAACGCCACATTCTTTGAAGGGTTCGATAATAAGCAAAATCTGTACATATTTTTGAGTGAAAGCGGGCTCTGATCAACTGACCTTCCAATTTATCAACGTAGCGATGTTATCCAACAACAGAATGTATCGCAAATGTGAGCTTATATATAGACGAGACGTTTTATGTATTGTTTGTTTGTTTGGATTTTTTTTTTTTTTTTTCTTTTTTTTGTTTGTTTGTTTTAACTTGAGAATAATCGTGTAGATATAAACATATACAGCAAGTAAAATCTTTTCATTTTAACATTATTTTATGGGATCTGTTTTGCTGACCTTTCTATCATCACGGGGACTTTATTTATGAACACATTTAACAAAACTTGTGAGAACAACATATATTAGCAAAATATCAGGTGGTACCTTTATTGATCGATTTATTTATTTTAATTAATTATTAAATTATTGACATTGTGTGGGGATCAGTACTAGGTGAGGTGCATTTGACCTTTTATTACTAAATTATTGTCCTATCCATTTCATTACAAGAAAAATAATACCCGAGTGGCGAATGGTGTGACTGCATAATGCGATATGAGAGTATACGGTGTTCTGAAATGTTCCGTGACTTACTACAAACTATTCAAGTAATCTCCGTTAAACATAAATATTACTACAAAATTTGACTCATGTGTATATAGTCATAATGAGTAATCATACTGATAAAGAATCACGAGGGAACACACGCACAGACGGGGGGACAGGAGCGAAACATAATTACCTTCTTTTGCCATCACAACCATATTTTGGAGATTTCCTACTAATTACAAGTTTCATCTCTGAGATTGGAAATTACCGAGCTGTGACGACGCGGTACCTTGCAAATTTATCTGTAGTGTACATTAGTTATCTCGGTACTTATACCCGCTTGGGAATTATTGAGCTGCGATGAATCAGTACCTTACAAATTTATCTGTAGTGTACATTAGTTATCTCTGTCCATATACCCGTTTACAGCAGGGGGATAAATCGTGATAACCATTGCGATAACGATGACAAATCTTGTACCATACTAGTGTAAAGTCGTTCTGTATAGGCGATTGACTATTAGAATTTTAAAAAAATAGTAAAACAAAATAGGTAAAATATGCTATAAATGAAAGCACAAACTGAATCATATTTTTTAATTGATATGGAGAAAGAATGTTAAACTGTTTTTTTTTTTTTTAAAGGTGTACCATAATGTTGATTGCTCTGAATTCGTTAACTATTTTTAGCTCACGTATATGAGTTAAGTCTACTCTAGAGGAGCCACAGGAATATTTTAGATTAGTACTCGAGTATAAAATCAATACAAAATAAATATAACTTACGACATAATATAAATATATTATTTTTCATAATGCATACCTATTAGATGATGTAAGAACCATGATTGTTTCACGTTATATTATGAGACAAAATTTGCGACTGCGTTTTAAATAGTGTTCAAATGAAAGATTTGAAAATCTCCCGTGTGGGCCCCTTGTGATGGTGAATCATCTCTGATGTGGAGGTATCAAAGTCAAATGAAGAAATTATACGTAGTACATGGACGTACTCAATAAGGTATGTAAGTTTAGTATTTATATTGTATATAGTCCTCAAATATAATTTATTGATTATCCAGAGATTAAAGGATAATCTTTTATACTATCATTTGATCAGAAATTGTTCATGTTTTAGGATGTTTGTTACAAAATATAATAGTACGTACACTGAAGCGTCCTGAAGAATTATCCGTACGGTGTTCAACATCGTTATTTTAGGGCTGTAGGTACTGAATCATTTATGAACAAAATATAATAGTACTTATTAGGTGATCTTGCAACACATACAACTACAATTCTGAGCAAATAAGGTCAACTAGATCGACAAAAAAATGTATTTATCTTCTCCATGTCATCACCATCGTCGTTGAGGTCTCCATAACTAACTTCGTTGTCGTCACCACCATGATCATCATCATCATCAGCAGCAGCATCAATCACTCATTCCATCAATAATAATAATAATAACAATAACCATTGTTATTATTATTATTATTATTATTATTAGTGATGAACTGAGTGAGTGATGCATATTATTATTATTATTATTATTATTATTATTATTATTATTATTATTATTATTTCAAATCTGTATTTCTTCAAATCGTTTGATTTCAGTAGTTGTCTTCAATGTTTTTACTGATGTGAGTGTTTCTTACATAGAACAATTCATTTTGCAATTTTAGATGCCATTATTGTGTAAACTGGTACCATTCCTTTTGCTTGACACACGCCTAGTAGGCAAAAATATGCACATGTGCTCACCCAGCTTTTGCTATTTAAAACAGTTTGCCTAAGTTTGTCATTAAAACATGTTACTTGTAGATGTGGATGTTAACAAGATTAGATTCCCCTGAATAGTTCTGACCGAATCTGCACCACTTTATAGTATACTTTCTTCTACTATTTGAATGATCCATATTCCGCATAGGTTCCACTCCAGGACTTCGGATCACCGTTAAGAGTTGGGAAGGCGCAGGGCAAAGGTGTTTGTTCAACAACTCTTACAATGTATAGAACATTAACATACATTTAATGTCTTTCATTTACTTGGATTGACATTTAATTTTGATCACTATTAGGAAAACTAGGTGCTGTTTAAAGCAGACATCTGGTGAAAATAACTGTTTCTCTCAATTGGGGAAATGAACTTAAAATAGCACAAAAGTACATTAACTTTGCCTGTGCTAGAAACGGAGAAATAAATTTTTAAGTTTAGGCTTACCTATTCTCTGCACTTATGAATTTTAAATATAAAATAAAAATAATTATTAAAGTTATCAGCTCTTTTTATTTCTTATTTTTTTTAAATTTACCTCTGAAGTTTAGGATGTGGAAACAGCCATGCAGAGCTAGAAATCTTAAATAAGATGCACATCAGAAGTAGGCCTAGCTTCTGTAAGCTGTGTAGTCTCCGCATGTAAAAGGAGCTGTGTGCTGTCAAACCCATATCAACCCCATCATTCAAATATCAACCCCATCATTTTAAGATCAAAATAAAGCAACCTGTAGGTTATGTAAGCCTCCCCTAGGACGTACACATTTTGTTTATACACCAGGATTACCATTGAAAAAACTCAGTGAGATACCTTTTCTTTCAATTTTGAACTCTGTGCAAAAAATACGAAACTCAGGAGCGGAACCATAGTAGAGTCATGGGCACAAACTCAATGCAAATCTCATTTTAAATGTGTCGTCCTCTATATTGCTGCTGGAAGCAAGTCTGGTGATCCAGGAACGAGTCTGAATGCCTTTGACAAATTTTGTGTTGACTATTCTCCCTAATGTTCATTATTTAGTTTGCGCATTTAGTAATCATCATCTCTTTTTTGTCTCCAGAGTTCACTATTGCTGCAATAAGGTGCTGATAGAAATCAAGGATTGACGGAAAATGGCAAGGGAGATAACTCTAGTTTGTTTGTGTTTATCTTTAATGATGTATCATGTGAAATCGCAATGCAAAGATGAAAGCGCTTCCAGAAACTGTTCATTCCTGAATTTGCAGGCGATTCCCAACTTTACTGATATCGTTGTGCCCGCGCTAGACATGTCCAACAACAGGATTTCAATGGTTACTTTGCTAGACTTCAGCGACTCGGTGATAGACATCCTTACGTCTCTGAACCTCTCACACAACCAGATATCTACAATTTATAACTCTTCATTTCATAAACTTAAGAATTTGGAAGTTTTAGACCTTTCCAATAATTTGCTTCAAGGTAAAGATTTAAATGCAAAGATTTTTGAAGAACTGGAACATTTGAAAGTGCTAAATCTCTCGAGAAATCCCCTGAAATTCGTCGGAAGTAAAACTCTCGATTTCTTCTACCTCGAGGCCTTAGAGCATCTTGACCTGTCTCATTGCGACATTCAGATTCTGGAAGACAACGCGATTGACCTTCCACGGCTGGTTCATTTGAACCTCAGCTGGAATAGGTAGGACATAATTTACTCATTTCCCTTGTTAGTAGCTGACGGCCTGAACTATGAACTTATAAGTAGCTGATGATGGGTTGAACTCTGTGTATGTGTGTGTGTGTGTGTGTGTGTGTGTGAGTGTGTGTGTGATATATATATATATATATATATATATATATATATATATATAGAGAGAGAGAGAGAGAGAGAGAGAGAGAGAGAGAGAGAGAGAGAGAGAGAGAGAGAGAGAGAGAGGTTTCCCATGCCTATGAAATCATGAGTAGTCCTTCAGGGTTGAGCTTTGTCTCGGTTTTCATCCACTAATTAGCATATTTCAAATGAAACTGTATGACTAAGTTATTTGCTGCATGAAATGAACTTGACCTTCTTAATTTGTAATGTTTCTAGAACAAAGTGATCAGACAGACATCCAAACACTTGTTGCTAATAATTCTAACACATGGACCAAATAAATGTTTTGACTCTGTTATTTGCATCATATGACAAAATTTTGACTGATTAGATTCCATGATAATAATCTTTACGTCACATCAACAGGTTGCTGAGCCTGAATCCCGAGGCCCTGAGAATGATGGCCGACCTTGAGACATTGGACCTCAGCCATAACGACCTATCTGAGATCAGTGATCTACCATTCCTGCCTGTGCTGATAACATTGATCTTAGACAACAACGGTTTCAGCACCGTAGAGATACGGGACGCAGTGTTCAAGTTTGCCGACAATGTGAGAGTCATCTCATTCAGGAATAATGAGATACGGACACTGGGACAAAATGATCTTCCATGGGATCTCGAGATGATATCTCAGATTGATCTTACAAATAACCCCATCGAGTGTGACTGCAAATTGAAGTGGATCATTGCCGACGAAAATATTGCAAAGAAAAATGTCACCATCAAGTAATAATATTTTATAACTGCTGTATTTCAATAAGTTGATGTAGTTTTAAGCTAAAGTGGATTATTATTGTCAAGGCCTCAAAGCAAATCTATTAATGGGTTTTAGCAAACTTCGTACCCCCCCCCCCCAAGCCAAAAAGGCAAATACTCCTCATTAGGTTATGCTCATTGTGATCTATCTTATTTATGACGTTTCCTAGAGAATTCTGATATAAACAATCGCTTTGAGAGGTAGATCAGCATTAGAAAAATGTTAAGCATTAACAAAATTACTTGATTGGAGGCGGGGGGTGGGGGGGGGGTAAAGCCACTTTGCCAAATCAGGCGGTGAAAAAGGGAGTAATTTATACAATGAACCCGCAAAGTAGCATTTTGCGAGGTGTACCTCGATCCTCTTCAGATTTGAACTGAAGATTGAAGGCAAAGGGAATATTAATGAGCGAACTGGTCTTTCAATAAGTTTGCTTAGTGACTATATGCAGTATAGAACAAAATAAATTTTAATATTAAGGTTTAATTCATCTATCGATCTATGCATCCATCTCATGGTATGTACCTGCAGGCTAACTTCAAATGAACAAAGCTATATTTTTCAAGGCTATTATCATTTTAATTGGTGTTTTCCTTTATTACAGATGCATGTACCCTGAGAATCTGAGAGGGGCCAACCTCCTGAAGCTGTCAGAAGATGAACTGATATGCAGGCCTCCAATTATCGAAATACTGCTCGTGACCGGGGCTTCAGTTGCGGCCGTAGCGATCGCTATTGTGATTTTTGTCTGCATCATAGCACTACGGCGCAGGCGCATTCGGATGAAGATGTGCAAAGATGGCGGTGGAGACTACACCGCTATCTACACACGAGGAGATGAAGACGAAACTCACAGGGTATCCATTTCCGATGAAAAAATACTTTTCAGAGACCGCGGTAGAGAATTTGATGTGTGACATTTATATCAGCAAGAAAAAAGTGTTTATACGTCCGTCTTACGCCGGGCATATGATGTTATCGTGTTATCCGTCCGTCCGACCGTTATCATTTGCTTGTGTGGTACATAACTTTGTAAGCCTTAGTGAGATTTGGATGAAACTTGAATCAGATATGTCATGACCATTCAGTGTACGGCGTAACATAGTCAGATCCCTAGGTCAAATGTCAAGGACACTGGAAGGGAAAAGGTAACTCTGTGGGCCGCTTCGTCTTGCTGGCTGTAACGTTTCTTACAACCAATAAAGATATTTGCATAAACCTTTAATCGGATATAAATTATGACTAGATGGTGTATCGAGTATGACATTGTCTCGCTGCAAACAATCATCATAAGTTTTTGGTTCCATTTTTTCTTTCCATTACATTTGCTGTTCATGATTTCCGTCATTAAAGAAATTTCTCACGTCATGTTCATATCTGAACACGTATGTGTCGGTATCTACAGCAACTTGCTACGTAGGGATGGTCTGGATATTCCTGATTTATTAAATCACTAATTCCTACAGCTATTTTCCACAGCTACTGATCTGCCTCATAATTGTAACTTATTCTGTAAATTACTCAGCACAATAGATCCCGATGTCTGTAGTTTTTAAAATAAAGAAAAAGTTGAAGCTCCTCATAGATGAATCAGGAAAGGTAACAGATATAGATAATTTTATAATTAAATCTCATTTGAAATGCGGCAGTTGTCGATGTGTTGTTTGTTTAGAGTATTTTCATTTTTCCAGGTTCGTTGATGTCCAGTCCGATTCTTTTCTACTTACAGCTTATATATATATATATCCTCAGGGGTTCGAAACCAGGTTAAAGAAGAGAAAGAAGATCACATTGACCCATTTTTCAGGATGAAGTGACCATGTTTTGGTTTTGGAATTAGTTCATTATCTATCACGACATATCCTGTGCTATTGTGACATTCGGTATGACTTTTCACCCTAAGAATTGACACCCAATGAAGCAAGCGCACAGTAACCTATTTTTTGCACGTTCTGACGACATTATTAAGATCTTTCATACCTCTCCAATTCTTGTTTGTAGTATGATGAAACTTGGATGTATATTCATCCTATAACGCACTACATATCGTCCAGGTGGCTACAAGTTTATTTCTGCTAAAATTAAATCGCAGGGACCTAAAAATGTGTCTGCTTAGGACAGCTGATTGATTGATATAGGCAACATTTAAGGTTGGTTCGACTATATAACCGAAGGGAATTTTCGATCATTGTACCTAAACAAAATTAACAAGATCCTTTTTTTTCACTCGCCAGTAATACAATTTTTTTGTGTGTGTTCAAGTTTCTATCTTTCACGCTCTTGCCGACTTAATCGTGAACTTTTATGAACGCGCTCGTCTTGAGGAGATAGAATATAGCTGCATCTAAAGCACGTGATCGTGACCTAATGTTCTCGCTTGCCAGTGTGTTGATGAACGATGATATCCTTCAGCACATGCTTGGAAAAGATGGATTGCAAAGTTATATATGACTCGCCTTGCACCTTTGTGTTTATGAGGTCCATTATCCCTTTTGACACGATCAAGCAAAAGTAATCGTCCATTCAAAGGCGATAATTTGATCCCTGTTTTCCCGTTCAGCGACATTAACGACCTTCCTGAGACATCATAGCTATACAGAGAACTTCATAAAGTTATGAGAATAAAGTGACGTAAAAATTAAACTTCTATTATGTGATATTGAGAATAAAGTGACGTAAAAATTAAACTTCTATTATGTGATATTGAGAATAAAGTGACGTAAAAATTAAACTTCTATTATGTGATATTGAGAATAAAGTGACATAAAAATTAAACTTCTATTATGTGATATTGAGAATAAAGTGACGTAAAAATTAAACTTCTATTATGTGATATGGAGAATAAAGTGACCTAAAAATTAAACTTCTATTATGTGATATTGAGAATAAAGTGACGTAAAAATTAAACTTCTATTATGTGATATTGAGAATAAAGTGACGTAAAAATTAAACTTCTATTATGTGATATTGAGAATAAAGTGACGTAAAAATTAAACTTCTATTATGTGATAGGGAGAATAAAGTGACGTAAAAATTAAACTTCTATTATGTGATATTGAGAATAAAGTGACGTAAAAATTAAACTTCTATTATGTGATATGGAGAATAAAGTGACGTAAAAATTAAACTTCTGTTATGTGATATTGAGAATTGGTATTACAGCTAGTGTATATGGGCATCTGTTAAAAATGACAGAGGTAAAAAATAAAACTTTCAGATTTCAGCAAGCGCTGTGTCATAATATTCAAAATATTTTGTTTTACTAGGGCGGAGTGAAAATTGTGCTAAAACATAGTTTTATATATAAACTGTATGCCTTTCTATTCATAAGCCTACCTAGATTGAATTAATCAAAGAACGAATGATTGAATGATTCAAAGAAGTATGTGTCCTTTTATCCGTCCGTGTATCTGCCTTACCTGTCAATGTATCCATCCTTTTAGCTGTCTTATTGATTTTGTCCTATAGCGTTTACTTCTAGATATAATACTTAATCTGAAATCTATTAGAAACGACATCATGCTTGTAAATAGTATTCGGTTTACTTTGTATTGTAGGTTTACTACGTTCCATTACGTGAAAATCACGACTGCACTGCGAGACTGCCCACCATAGATGGTTGTGCCGTTTCTCCTTCTTAAGTAAGCCTTGCACGTGATACAAGCGGAAATGAATGTTTATTGACTCAAGTGGGATAACGTGTTACGCACAGATCATATAGTCACATTGGACAGTCATATTTATAAGCAGTTACAAAATAGTTATATAAATATGAATAGTCGTGTGTAAAATTATTCATACAGTGAAAGAACGACCTGCATGTTGAGTCATATATAATTATTCTTATTATTAGAAACATTAAGATTCAAAATTTCTCATGAGAGAGAGAGAGAGAGAGAGAGAGAGAGAGAGATTAATTGATTTCTATTCATATTTTATTCTATAAATAGAACATTTCTGGTTTATCGAAGAAAGGCCGTCAGCATTAACGGATCAGATCTGTATCACTTACACTATCTGAAACAAAAAAGAATAACATTGGTTTTACGAAGGTCAGATCCTTTTCATTTTTTCTACTGATTTATGTTGAAATGACGATAATTTGGTAATGTTAAAGTTCATAGTTCATCTTTGAAGTTCAACGTTTGTGCGATAAAAATCATATAAATCACTTACAGCTATGTTTACAAACAATCAAATTTTGACATAATGGCGGCAGCTAGCCGTATTGATCATAATTAAGGTCATATTTACCACTTTGTTACTTGGTGCAGACGTGTCCATAATCTGAAAACTACTGACGTTTACACAGAAACCAACATTTAGTTTGTTAAAACTTAAATAAAACTAAGTCAAACACAATACTTGGTGTACATACTTTTTCATGCTGTCTTCATTAAATTTTTAATTTAAATGCGGCACACACAGACTTTGATACCGTGGTCAAGCAATAATGTACATTTTTGTTAGAACGTTCGTTCAAAAAAGTGAAAATTTGAATTGTAAGTATAAAACATAAATGTTTTTCACATGTTGGTATTCCAAGGAATGAAACCTAATTTACAAGCTTAGTTTAAAGTATATCATTAAAAAGTCGTTGAGTGAATATTGAGAAAAGAAAATACTGGGCCCAATGTGGCTTAGATTGACCTCGCAATGTCGAAGAATCTATCTCACATTAACTTGGACCCAGTATTTCTAAAAGTTGAATCAATAACCTATAATTGCTGATTATATTATGAAAGGGATTTACAAGTTTACTATATGACATTATCACTTTATACACCACTTGGATAACAGAAGGGGGTATATTGTTTTGCTTATATCCGTCCGTACGTCCCTGCGTCTATTCCAAATTCGTTTGAAGGCAATAGCACACACACAGAACTATCAATCTTCGAGCCATACAGTTTTTACACACTTTACCGAATCAGATTATCGGGCCATCACAGCAATTTCTCAAGTTTTGTTTACACAATTTTGGACTTTTGGGATGACTTTTCAAAACTAAAATCATTTAATACTATATTAATCAGGAGTTAATGTGCCTATCACTTGCATACAAAATAAAATAATAACTTACTTCCTACATATATGTGAGTTTTAAATCTAGCCGACATCAGTTACTATATAATTGTATATATAATGTTACAAATGTAATCAAACAGATTAGATAGTTGTACTTGTTTCAAGCAGGATTAGAAACTGTGCCGCAACTATCGGCACCTATCTCCTAGCTCTCATGCACCAGCGCCCAAACTCACACACGCATGCTTCAAACTCGTGTTTGACAGAATGTATGATTTCATGATGTGTGCAAAAATGGACGATTCCAGTGCAGAAACACATTTGTACTAGCTGGGTTCGAGATTACGTTTTGGCCTTTAATGGGCATAAGTGGCCGCCCATTGTCTCCTAGGTCTGTTTTTATGCTTTTGCCCAATGTTTTAAAGTGATAATTATGTGAGAAATGGGTCCTTTGATGATCTACTTTCCGATCAATTAAAGTAATATTTTGTACGCATTTGTCACCACCTTATATATGACATATATAAGATTTAGTTCAGTATATGTTCTATATGCGGTTGAAAATCGTGAGTTTTAGGGATTTTCACGAGTCGTGGTGAGGATGTTGGTTTGACTCAAAGAGGGGGGGGGGGAGGGGGCGGATAATTATAGAAAAATCAGCTTTGCCGTGGCAATCATTTTATTGATTTGGTTTCTTCATTCTTTGACGACTTTGAAAAAACATACATGTTAATGGTTCTGGACTTTTATTGTGATAGCGTGTAGCTTAAATTTGCGATGGTACTTCCTCGAGTAAGGCCGTAGCCGAAAACATTTTAGTGCTACCCGAGGTATTTTCACGGAAAAGGTCGAGAAGACTCCAATGTAGGTAGTCTCATTCAACCAAACTCTTCATGAATTCTAGAAATCTCCGCCGACAGACAGATTTGTAAAGACCTGTACAATTGATTGTTACCATTTTTTTTAATTTTTTTTTTATTATTATTATTTGCTACTTTGCGAAAACTACACCCATCTATGCCGTAAATTCCATCAGCACTACATGTGCATAAGCGATGATTGTAAACAATTTTTTAGACACTTTTCTGGTGGTTCGATGCATTGGTTCGGTTCAAAAGCGGATAATGCCTGCCTCTTTTATGTACTCACAGAGTTATTGACAGTGTGATGATTCGAATGAGTATTGTGCTGAAGCGAACACCTATATACACCTTCATCTCTCTGTCTGTCTGTCTGTCTCTCTCTCTCTCTCTCCCTATATATATATATATATATATATATATATATATATATATATATATATTGTATGTGGTTAGTCCCAAACATAAACACAAAAAAAAAATGAAAATTATGTATTTATGTGATGTAAGTTTTAAATAAGAACGCAGACTAACCAATCAAAGACTTTCCCAGATTTTTGGTAAGACTCGTTTTGAGCAGCACAATCATATGTATAAACATTACAGACTCTCGTATGGCTAAGATCTCACGAGAAGTCTGGTTGAACAAGACCATATATTACGAAACAAATCACCTAAGCTATACAAATTAAATTTTGCAAGCATTTATATGCAGATGACTTGAATCTTTCTTAGGCCATTAAAACAATTCGTGAATGTTTTGCACATTTGTGAACATTTTAGACATACTTTTTTTGGTGAAAACCTTGTCAACACAACTTAGCAAAAACCATATTGAGGTAGTCAAATGAAATTAGGTATGCATATTTATATGCATATTTCGATGGCCTGACTTGCATGTTCATGCAAAGATATACATTTTTTTATACAATGTTGAAGGGGCATATGTGCTTTAAAAATACAAATCCATATATATTTGCTTTGCGACCATCTTACTAAAATAAGTTGTTTTTTCCTATGTAAGAATAACATATGTTGATTGTTGATCTCACACATTGTGTCGATTAGCTTTCATATTTACTTACATCTGTAATTTCTAGTTATCTAATTTTGCCATGCCTAAGCGATTAAGTTCGAATCTGGACTTCATTTTGTTAAACTGGCAAATAAAGGGACCTCGAGATATAGCCATGGTAAGGGGACAAAAGAAATGGGGACATACAGAATGTTCACGAAAGAAAAAGTGTTTCTGATTCTGCATATTATAAATCTTTAGTAAAATCATATGCATCAGACTCAATGTGACCTAAATATTGGTTATTAAATTCAACTGTTAAGCAATCAACTCCTTTGATATTTATCACATATTGCAAATCTTTTTACCTATAGAATATTCAAGGTGATTGTGCGTGCAATGGTCGGCTCAGACATCAGGCCCAAGTAGTCGTCATCTTCAGAGTACCAGGCTTGGTCATGAAAATCTGTATCGTCCGTGTATGCTGGTTCATCAGCTTGGTGTTCCTATATGGTAATAAAAAACCATTCAACATTGTAGCCATGCTATATCGTATGAGAGGAGATATTTGTGACGTTTACTATTTGTGCTAGTGGCTTTCATGTCCTAATAAGATTTATGACTTTTATATCCTAAAGTCCTGCTATTACGAGAAAACATTCATTTATCTAGGGTCTTATTCCTGTTTAGAAAATTTTAAATGCTAGAAGCATATAATTTATCAAAATTATTTTTGAGAAAATTGTGAAAATTTATCTACACATGTAGCCCTAATACAATTTGGTCTGCTGCAAAATGACACCTTTCAGGTTCAAAGTGGAGGCAAATTCGCACGCCATTTTCTCACACGTTGGAAAAAGAAAGAAAAGAATTGAGCTCAAATGACATAAAATTAGTAATTATAATTTTGTAGATTCCAAATATCATTTTTTCTTACTATCTTTCTTTTTCTACACAACACGTGAGCGCCTCTTTATTTTCACCCACACGGAAATTATCATCTCTTAATCTTTAGGATAATATTAGTACTACAGGCGCCTGTTGTTATGGAAAATGAAGAATAGAACTTACAAAAGTTTGTTATTATTTATCCGTATCATTTTGTGGAAATTTCTGTACGTGTAAGGGCCACGTTAAAGTGTCTTTTTTTCTACATTTTAAAATGTAACGTCATCTTATATGGTGGTAAAAGTTAATGCTTTTGTCCATTATCATCGTTGCCTTTATTTACTATATTTCATGTAATTTATTTACTCGAAGTTGGAATTTTGGCTTCATAAGTTTAAGAGTATAAGATCTAAAATTGGGCAACAGGTATGTTACCCAAATTTTGAAGCATCACTTTATTTTCGTCTTTTTCATGTTAATCCATGAAGAACCTTGAAATTAACAAATCGCAATAAAAAAATCAGTAAAAGATTTGCTGATTGATTGATTGATCTATCAAGTGGTCAATTGATTGAATGATTGTTTGATTAAGCAAGTACATAATGTTGCACGTAGACTGAGAAATAAATAAATAAATAAATAAATTCTTCACATACTGGGCACGGTCTCACAGAGCAGGTAAGACTAACACCGGTCGAATGTACGAATCGGAAGCCATACATTGTGGCAGTGAGGGTGTTGTTACAAGTGTCACTGAAGTTTGTCAGGAGATATTGCCGTTGAGTAGTACTGAAATTTATAGAGTACGCAGTACGTAAACTCTGTACTTCACACATTTGACAACACAATAGCTTCTTGGCAAGTACAGAGAGAGACAGAGAGAGAGAGAGAGAGAGAGAGAGAGAGAGAGAGAGAGAGAGAGAGTATTTAAAAAATGCACAATATATTTTCAGTGAATAAAAATTTAAAGCATTACTCCATGGATAGGGCTACAATTGTATCATAGACGCAAAGGTAGTATATTTGTTCTGTATAACCCTACAAAGGTAGTATATTTGTTCTGTATAACCCTAAGTTTTTCCTTAAGTTTAAGTATAAGCTGAAACAGTAAGAACAAAAATATAGCATGTTCTCCTATTAAACATTTATTTTGGATTCTTTCTGGTAGACATGCACACATTTTAGCCCGGGAACGTACATTTCTCTCATGTCTGAGATGGCACCCAGATTTTCTTTTGACTGCTTATTTCCAGCCTCTCAGTAAAGGCAATTTAATTGACACCAATGCGAGAATGAAAGTTGAAAACATGAAGCGGCGTTTATGTTGTCTACACCATTCTTTGTTTATTTAAAGGTAATGTTTGTACGTGGTAGTATACAAGATCACGAATTCAAGTCGACACAGCGAAATATCCTGCTGACGAAATTAGAGTAAAGTGACTTGCCCAGAGATACACTATGGTGGCTGACCAGTCATATTCTGGGCATGGTTTGAACCCACGCCTTTCACGTCGCGAGCCTGGCACTCTAACAATTGAGTTACCGCGGTACCATGTATTCCTAGATACGAAAACTTGGTAACGGCTTGGAAATGATATAATTATCCAAACGGTTTCGGCTAGGCATGCTCTTTGACGGCAACGAATATAATTATTGTCTTTTTATTTATGCAGCATCTATCATAATTAAAGATCCTAATTGTCTAGTGAATTAAATGAAAAGACCACAAGTTAAGAAGATTTGTTAATATGTGCAAGTACAAAAAAAAAAAAAAAAAAAAAAAAAAGATATAAATGAGTGGATAGGTGCAACAATTTATCAAACAAGAAGCGACTCGACCGCAACACAACTTTTGCATTATCTTTTCTTAATTCATTGTTATAAATTCTTTCTTTCCTGGCTATTTTTTGCTTTTATTATTCTGTAACATTCCTGTTTTTCATCTAGTTCCTACGTATATCTGTTTTGATATATATATATATATATATATATATATATATATATATATATATATATATATATATAAGTGTCATTGGTATAGCTGTAAGTTATCTTTGCATTGGAGAATACTCTTAATTACATTCTTGAAATACTTAAATAACTGACACAATATAAAAATATCACCTTTGTCATATTAACTTTTACCGATTAGAATAATTTAGATGCTCATGCAAATGAAGGTTATTTCGAGTAACGAAATACACATAGGTACTAATTAACCTTTGTTTGCCGACGCAGTACTTGTTTTATTTTTTTCCAGGAACGTACGAAATGCATATAATGCAAAATTCAGTGACGGAAATACCATCCGACAATCTATTTTCACTATTAGAGATTGTTGTGGTTTTTGTTGTATTAGAGAGTGATGAGTATAGTACAACTGTTTTTTTTTTGGCAAATTTGTTGCAGAAGACCGAGATTAATAGAAACTATCTTGGAGTTGGCACCGAATAATGGAAATCCCTGTCGCGAAGTTACATTAATTGTCCTTAGTGCTGTAGAGCAAAAGATAATAATGCAACTCTAAAAGTGGCATTTTATTTTCTCGTTGTCTGGTTGACACCGATTCATTGATTATTTTTGTCAACCTTTTGCTTATCATTTTAGTTTATGAATTATTCATATACGAGGAGTATTTAACAAAGTTCTGAATATTAGTGCGTTGTACAATAAAGTTCTTTATTAGTAAACAGTACGTCAGTGCATACTCTCAAAGTACTCCCCATAAACTTCTAAACACTTTCTCAGTCTAATTATCCAATTATTAGTTGCCATTTTGTATTGACTTTTTGGTATGTTGTTCATACACTGGAAAACTTCACTTCCAGCTGCATGGCGGCTTTCAAATCGCCCTTCCCTCAGCGAATCTTTGATAATGGGATCTAGCCAAAAATCATTTGGAGCTAGATCAGGGCTGTATGGACGATGTGGAAAGGTATGAATGCTGTCACCAGGGCGGATGAATGCGCCGGTGCGTTGTCATAAATAGATACCAAGGGTACTGGTGCTCGAACGGGTGGTTTGGATGTATTCCACAACTTTTAGCAACATTTTGGAGACATAAAAATGTCCAGTGACACAAGTGGAGTCAAGCACAGGTACCTGGACGACCGGGCCTTTTGCATAAAAAACTAATGCGTATGCAACTCTCTTGATAGCCAGACTACCTCTAGTGATTTGTGGTCTCTGCTCGTTTTCTTCGATCCACACTTGATTATTTTCTCGTGAATCTGCTTCAAAAAGGTAAATCCATGTTTCATCACTTGTGACAATTTCACTGAAACGTCTCTGGTCACACGTTTAATATCTGGCGAGTAGCCGCTTGGCGATTTCAGCCCGAGTCAGTTTTGACCAGCCGTCAACGAAATGCAGTAATCATGTTGAACAAACCTTTCTGAGCTTCGAATCATTCTTGAATATATAACAAACAGCTGACGAATTAATGCCCTTGATAATATAAATATCTTTCACTGTATATCGAGCATCTTCATCAATTGCACCTTCACAGTAGCCACTTTCCGCTCACCAATCGCAGACAACGGTCTTCCGGAACGTGGGTGATCTTCCATGGATTCCAGACCATCTTTAAAACGATGAAACCACCTTAAAAATGTAGGATATGACAGAGAAATACATCCGTAAACTTTATCCAAGTCGACTCCGATATCAGTCGGAGAGTACCCTAAGAGCGCCCAGATTTTACAGTATGCTCTTTACTCAGCAGAATTGTTCTTCTCGGACTTTTTATGTCACTATCATTTACTTATGTTGTGTCACATGTATATATCTGAAAGTGTCCGGCGTACTGGACGTGCATCTGCAGATCATTTTATAGAACGTTATTTTGTCTATCGACAGGCATTACATTTATGACAAGTTCAAAGAAACAAAAGGTTACAATAAAAAATATTCAGAAATTTTCAAATACCCCTAGTAAATTCATTTTAATTTAATTACGAGTGCTCATAACTGTTGACATGCAATTGATATAATTCTCATGAAATTGACCATTCGCGACTTAGAGGTTAATCCTACGGATCATACCTCGACTGGATGCCAATAGCTGCCATTAACTGCCGTTGGGACATTTGGCATTTACGAAACAAGGATTGACCCAGAAGTTGCGAATACATCGAACTATTTTTTCATACACAACTTCTTGGTCAATCCAATCGTAGAAATAACCGAGGGGGTCTGAACAAACAGCAGTTTCTTTTTTGTGAAGAAATTTCAGACGAACAAAATATATGAATTTACTGTAAATTACTGCGCCGAAATCCATCCGATGCATATTTTACCTCGCAGAAATCGCAGAGGTGGTCTGAATAGAAATGTACATCATTAAACTCTCAAGCTGAGGGTTGTCAGTTACTATATACAGCTGAAGGCTGAAACCTGTTAGCACGTGAATCTCACGAGAAAGACCGAAACAAGTGACCCAAGATAACCAATCAGAGACAAAAAAAGTACCGATCACAATTTCTAGAGATCGTTTTGTCACATGGTTGAAATATATTAGCAATAGATACGGCAACGCAGTTGTACCAGTATCAACAAAAAGTGAGGGGCTTGTAGATCTTTCAGTGGCGGTGATGATGATGGTTTTTGGTAGTGTTGATATGTGATAGTGCAGAAGTAGCAATTTCTATAGTAATAGTAGTAGTAGCAGTCACTTACCCGTTCTCCCATAACACAATACTAATGTTTGGGTTGACAGAAGAATATGCAATGCATTTTACTGGGGTAATATTGTAGGGCCCTGTAATTAGAAAAAAGTTATATTTTCGCTGAACATTCATAACAAGTATTCGTCAATTAACTTCCGAGAAGATAAATTAAACCATGGTATTTTATTGAAACTGCGAGAAAAGAACATACATCTGTAGTTAAATAGCGCATTTTGTTTGTTTCTTTTCGAAGTCCTCATCCCATGATGGTTGAATTAATACCATTGTGATTATAACGATAATACACAGTTCGCTGTTTGTAAGCTTTTTGCTGAAGAACGAGGGAAAGGTTTGCGTACGAGTCGAAAACATGTGCTCCAACAGCATCAGATACTTCAGTGAGTACAACTGACGTCACAAATTAAAGCGAACGTATCAAACCAAATTGGATTCCCCGATCATGTAGACTATATAAAGTCGTAAAGGTCATAAAATTACATTTAGTGTGTGCATTTTAGTATGCTGTAGTTTACACAAGATTCCGTCTGCATAAATGCACGTATTTATGCACTTTCTCATGGCTTATCGGGATTACTTAATTCGAAAAAACGTGGAAACAATTGCAGTGACGTTGCTGGCTCTATATAGGGAAATAATTCATATTTGTACTAATAAAAGTGTTTTAATCGGTAATTTATAAACGGTTTATAATACAGTAACTACCCAGAAATATAACGAGGAATGAATGCTGCAGCTATACCAAATAAAAACAACAGCAGCAGCAGCAACATCAAGAACAAGAAAACGACAATAATCTAAAATATAACAAACAAGAAGGAAATATGGAACTAAAAGCTTTTTAAATTAATAAATGCAAATTTAACAGATTGGTGACACGATGCAGAAAGTAGGTTTTAATCGTGAAACGTTAAAATATATTAAGCACAAAATGCAAGAAATATGTGTACATAACTGATGGTTCATCCTAAATGAAGAGTAGCCTGTACAAAGAAAAGTGTTAATATGAATATTGGTTTAGTAAAGAAATATTTATATTTTAAATGATATCACCTGCTGCCTTCAGGGTTACTTGTAACTCTTGTCCGAGAAAATATCCCTTGTTTCCCTCCGAGACAGTCAGATTGAAATCAAAATTATGCTGAGAAGGCTGCTTGTTAATGGTGATATTTCTGTAAAAGATGAAACTAATCAGTATAGAAATTATGATTGAGTATTTTCTATTGACTAAACGCTGTGATTCTAACTCTGCAAAAGTGAATGCGCAAAATCAGCATGAACCCACATAACCCCCTCCCCTCCAAACTACAAAAACTTTCATCATTGCAATCCATTAGTAAAATTTGTAATGAAAACAAAGATATATCTCCAATACTTTCTGTGACATGCTAAGTACATCTATTATTAGAGGTGACATCCCAAAAGAGAAATGTGCAAAGAGTATGGAAGTGTAAGCGGGAATATAATAGACCCTCTTTCTTATGTCATATAATTTAACAGACAGACATACATTCTGACCGACAGACCGATAGTTCGTATGTTAGATAAATTATAATTACCCCCCCCCCCCCACACACACACACACATACAAACCCAACAACAGCAACAACAAACTAAACTATCCAAAAGATCCACATTTTAAGACACGTAGCTGTTCTATATTTCATCTATGGTATGAGTAGTATGATACATATATTTTTATTAACTCAAAGGGTGTTGCACACTACCCAACACCCATCTTAGAAAAATTTCTAGTTTTGGAGAAAAAGAAAATACAGTGTAAATTACAAGCCAAAAATCTTTTTGAAAATGATGTGAACCAAAGTCATTAAGGCTGTTCTGCAACTTTCTTTGAACTATTGAAATATTGAAAGATATTATTACGAGGGCAAAACACTCAGTAGAAAGTTTGTCATATAAAGAAAGTTCGTCTGGATGACACCATTCATGATAGCGGTTGGGTAGTTTGAGAGAAACAGAGCAAAATTAAAACGTCAAAAAATGTAATATCTAAATAAAAAATCTTAAGATTAGACATGCTAATCCAAGCGTTGACATGATACTGAATTTGTTTACAATAGCTTAGAAACAACAGACTCTACTCCGAGTAGATTTAAAATAAATGAAGAAAAATAGAAGGGCTCCTTATACTTGCTCTTCAGCTCAGTTTCATTGTATGCGATAGGAAGAACAAAAATAATCCGTACGGGCTATTATCTATCTATCTATCTATCCATACATACATATATAAACTGTTTGTATTATTGAAAAGTGAATTGAATGTTACACCTATTTGTGTATTGTGTGGCCTTCGTAGTAAGCTCTATTCCTTTAGAACTGACACCGATGAAAAAAAAGATATTTCAGGGTATTAAGAAATCTGTCATCAAGACAACATTCAAATTTGATAGCTCAGAAATTGCTGTTTAATCAAATTATAAATGACCAGAAAATGAATTTATTGAGATCATACCAGCATGAGTTACAAATCATTACTGTATGTGAGGTTGCTTTGTCTATGTATGATTATATGTATGACGACAAACATAGATAAAACAAACATTTTACCAAATGGTCACTTCTGGGGTCATGACCGACCTTAAGAGGATTTCTGCTTTTCAACTCTATATTCAAATGGTTACTCAATCCACATTATTAGCTTTATTTCCTTTACTTTGCTATGCTTTGCTTTTGCTGCAATGTCTCTTTTCGATTCATATGGCATTAAGTGATTTCCTTCAAAATACGCTGAGTAGCCCATTTATCTTCACAGTAAAAATATAGTGAGAAACCTAATATTCTCGAGGAATTTACGAACGATTGCATTATATGTTTGTACAATTACACAATTGTATTGTGTGCACCACTAAATGCAAACATAGTTAGCGTAGTTGCCTTCTTTTTAAATTCATAACAGTTTGATAATGTTATCACCGGGATCTATCACAATTACTTTATCAAATTTAATTACCCATTTTCCCTTGTATGTCTTGTTAACTTAAAATGTTGGACGGATAATGATAGGACAGACAGAAGTGATCTTATTTGGTTTCTATAAAATCTAGTATAAATATAGTTTTTCCACAATTTGTAACACCACATACAATCATGTTATGAAGTTATTTTGAATACAGTATTTATTGCGAAAAATTATCTTTTAAATGTTAAATCATTGTATATTTAATTTGTTTATTTTTAATATTTGTTTGTGCACTTAAACAAAGCATATGCACATTTCATACGGATCTATGTTTATTTTTCTATTTATTTGTTGGTGTATGCCTTACTGAACTTCAGTTTATGTTTTCGACCTATACCATGCAATCTATTATCATGTGTAGTTTTTAAATCAAGCCATATGGTTGTGCGTAATAATTTGTTAACACCCACGTTTCTAAATTCTGTGTATGTTTGCTGTTCGTCAAATAATTACATTGTTTCTTCTACAAACTTTTGTATCAATTTATAGCCCTAATAAAAAGAAACCCATGCTTCCACAGCAACCTGGATCAGTTTTTTGTTGTTGTCTTCTATGATGCAGTATCAAATCTCCTTGTAAACTCATTCGTGGTGTATCAAATCTTAGATGTTTAAAAGTCGCATCAACTGCCACATAAATAATTTTGTGTCGTGTGAGGCAGTAGTAGAAGAAGAGGATTTCCATTTCTATATTTATCAATAACGGTTGAGCCATTGACATTGAAGTAATCGTATCATACTGATGTTACGACTATATGGTCTAGAAAAATGTAACAGAAAGAAAGTGAAACCAACAACTCAAGTAAAAATCAACAAACAATTTATTTCTAGATAATTAAAATGAAAAATCAAAAAGACACTTACAGTAATGTGTATTAAAATCCAGATAATCCAATAAGAATTAGTGTCCTAATCACAAGTCCTAAATATAGAATGTTATGAATTCACGGCTGTATCCTTGAATGTTATGATGTGCCAATGGTCTTCAAAGTCCTGATGTACTAGTAGTCTTTAATGTGCTGATGTCAAAATGAAGTACTCCAAAATATCTCTGAATAAGTTCACATAAATTCCAAAATCATCAATTAAAAATCCAAAATTCAAAAGTTTATGAGCACTGTTATAATCCAATGAATATTTAAAATAATTCCTCTCTCAGAATTTTGAATCACTTTTCACAACTGTAATAGCTCTTTACAAGACTGATAGTAATGTCGAAACTGAAAAACTGTCCACTAAACATGGTATATATAAAGATTGGTCACATGACAGAATATTCTAGAATAATAAATGTACGTGTGACCATTGACAAGTAACTCCTAAGGTATTTCCAGTTTTATTTGTAAACAAAATCAACCTTGACCTCAAATTTGGTAAACATTTTGTTGATTACAACTATCCTTTAGCTCAAATCTGAAGTAAACAACCTAATTCAAGGACACTAGTTAAACATGTTTTTTTTCTGATAAACAAAATTAAGATTTAAGCAAATATTAAAGTCAAGAAATATTTATAATTTCCTAAAATATCTATAATATTATATAAACATCATACATAACACTGAAGACAAATATTTTCCAATTCGTAGTCATGGTTACCACCTTTTATAACTTTAGGGGCTTTTGCTAATGTAATGGTAAATGCCGAATCCTGAGGAAGAACAAAATGGTATAGTGGACAATGATCTGACAGTATCTATCAGGCAAGTCGTATTCTAACTTTCTTTTCCCAACTGAATAGCTCCTATAGCATTATTTGTGCATTACACTGGTCTACAATTTTTTCGAAATCGTCTGCTTCAGAGATAAAATGTCCTATTTATTAGGGATTTTGATGTGCTGAATTCCAATATGACAATGAAAAGAACTGGTTCTCACTGTTTCCAAGATATTTAAGTTTTTACATTTTACGTCTATGTATATTGTGTACATAGTAGAGTTTTAATCATAAATTGTAAACCTAGGTCTTTTCATGTGTTTATGGTTGCTTTACATGATAATATTTCACCTGTCCTGTTTATGTAACACTTTAAAAAACAGCAAACGAGTTATATACATAAAAACTATATTGAAACAAAAGTAAAAAAAACTATTATGTATATATAAGTACATAGTTTAGTCCTTATTCAGTGTCTACTCGGCGCTTCTTGGCTTGTATCTTGTATTCATTAAATGGAGCATCTCTTGTCACTGTCCAGCAATAGTCTGCAAGCATTGATGGGCTCCATTTGCCCTGATAGCGTTTCTCCATTGTTGCAATGTCCTGGTGAAATCGCTCGCCGTGCTCGTCGCTCACTGCTCCGCAGTTCGGTGGAAAAAAATCTAGATGAGAGTGCAAAAAATGTATCTTTAGTGACATGTTGCAACCAAAGCTTTTGTGTGCCTTGAGGAGGTTGTCCACCAACTCCCTGTAGTTGTCTGCCTTGTTGTTTCCGAGACATTTTGTTGGCACTAACTGGAAGGCTTTCCATGCCGTCTTTTCCTTGCCACGCAGTGCACGGTGAAATGCATCATCTCGAAGAAGTTCACGAATCTGAGGACCAACAAAAACACCTTCCTTTATCTTAGCTTCACTTAACCTTGGAAAGTTTCCACGGAGGTACTTGAAAGCTGCTTGTGTTTTGTCCATGACCTTGACAAAGTTCTTCATCAGACCCAGCTTGATGTGCAAGGGTGGTAACACAATCTTCCTTGATTCAACAAGTGGTGGATGCTGAACACTTTTCATCCCAGGCTCCAATGACTGTCGGAGTGGTCAATCTCTCTTAATGTAGTGGGAATCTCTCGCACTACTATCCCATTCGCAGAGAAAACAGCAGTACTTTGTGTATCCAGTCTGCAGACCAAGCAAGAGAGCAAGAACCTTGAAATCGCCACAAAGCTGCCACTGATGTTGGTCATAGTTTATGCACCTCAAAAGTTGTTTCATGTTTTCATAGGTTTCCTTCATATGGACTGCATGACCAACTGGAATTTATGGCAAAACACTGCCATTATGCAGCAAAACAGCTTTAAGACTCGTCGTCGATGAATCAATGAACAGTCTCCACTCATCTGGATCATGAACGATGTTGAGGGCTGCCATCACACCATCGATGTTGTTGCAGGCTACAAGATCACCTTCCATGAAGAAGAATGCGACAAGATCCTTTTGACGGTCACGGAACATGGAAACCCTAGCATCACTTGCCAGGAGATTCCACTGCTGTAGTCTGGAGCCAAACAGCTCTGCCTTACTCTTGGGTAGTTCCAAATCCCTGACAAGGTCATTCAGTTCACCTTGTGTTATGAGGTGTGGTTCAGAGGAGGATGGGAGAAAATATGGGTCATGTGACATTGATGGTTCAGGAGTAGAAGTTTCATCCTCTTCCTTTTCCTCGTCTGACTCAAGTGAGAATGATTCTGGTGCATCACGAACCGGCAGTCCTTCTCCGTGGGGTACTGGGCGCATAGCTGATGGAATGTTTGGATAATGCACAGTCCACTTTTTCTTCTTTGACACACCTTTCCCAACTGGAGGCACCATGCAGAAGTAACAATTGCTTATATGATCTGTTGGCTTTCTCCAAATCATTGGCACTGCAAAAGGCATAGATTTCCTTTTCCTGTTCAACCACTGGCGAAGATTTGTTGCACAAGTGTTGCAGCATATGTGTGGGGCCCACCTCTTGTCCTGATCTCCAATTTTGCAGCCAAAATAAAGGTGATAGGCTTTCTTAACCATAGTGGTTATACTGCGCTTTTGTGATGCAAAAGTCACTTTACCACAAACATAGCAGAAGTTATCTGCAATGTTCACACAAGTACGAGGCATCTCTGCTCACTTTGGCTAAACAGAAATGTGTCCCTTTGCAAAATCAAACACTGAGAAATAAGAGAGCACGACACTGTATGATTTGTAGAGCTGATACAGGGCAATTTCTTCAGCAGAGGGATGTAAGCTTAGTTACGATTGCATCATCCATGACTTGTAGGAATAACATGATGCAATTCATATCATGTATGACGCAATACCAGCTTCAGATTGCATCATTCATTGTTTTGCCTAAAAAGCAAGAACTGTCCAAACCAAGTCATAGATTTATTCATAGATCTAGTCAAAGATGTATTTTAGTCATTTCTGGTTTAAATTAATATCCCTTCCCTTTGTAACTCACTTATCGTCCGCCATTCCCAAGTCAAGGGTCGTATATACTGGGTCAGTATAATATCTTTAAAACTAGAGCCAATCAACAATTTTAAGCATCATTTTCGTTCTCAGTGACCCAGAATTAGTATAGTTTGACAACATTTATTGCGGAAGCATTTTGGCTGTAGACCAGTGTTACCTGCCCCAATCCCAGCTTTCTAAATTGTTTGTTCATGATTCTTGCTCACTCATGTTTGTTCTACGTTTTTAATCATACATCTGCATACTTCATAAAAATGCTGTAGTCATTCAATTTAAAACAAATCACCACTGCCATAAGAAATGTGTATGCCTTTAACCAATAATCTATTTAAATTGTTATCCACTGTGTTATCAATTCCGTTCACCTTTACATAAAACGACATGAACTTTACAAGATCCCAGCCTAGTTATTACCACTAGCAGTGTTTCTTCAGATTTAATACTACTGGATGTATGTGTAATACCATGATGCGTTGGAATACGATATTTTACACCTTGGAATATATATCTCGGTTTTTAAATTATGTATTTACCATACGCTGTTATTCTTGCTATTTGATAATTATACAAGCTTGCAAGATACATAAACAGTAACACCCCTGACAACATCAAGAAATATATACTCATAATGTACCTGCTCATTAGAAAGTGGGTACAATTCACCAAGTTTTTGTTGTATGTTTTTTCCTAAAGTAGAATAGAGTTTAGTAGAAGAATACAGAAAAACAATATCATCCAAATTATCTAAGCTATTAGTAACCAAACCTAATTCACTGAACCTAGTATTTAGGTAGTAGCATGTCTTTGTTCTGTTCATATTGAACTCATCGTTTGTTTTACTTGAATTGTATTCTATGGTTATCGCGTTTAATTTTTATTTTCGTTTGCACTGTTGGGATCAAAATAATTGAAAAGATAATTACTTCCTATAAATGCTAGACCATTGGATATTGCTTCTCTATCATTAGTGCTGCTGCATCCATTTTATTTAACCGTAACTAATTTTTATACTGCTACCAGTTTTTATTTTAAATGGTGATAACTACTACTTTGGGTTCAGTCTAAATATTACCATTTATTCTCTTTTATATAGTGTATACGAGATTCTTTTACACGGTATCGATTAGGTTTATCTTTTTTTCACCCCTTATTGGATCAGAACCACGTTGGCTGATTGCCTAGTATTCGATAACGCCATTTGTAACATTCAGCCTGAAAACAATTGTATATAATCCTGACTATTTTATTTGATTTACATATTGATCCAAATCATATAGTATGTGCAACTTGTATACAGCACAAAGTGATGGCGTACAATTAAACCAATACATTTAGGTGTCATATCCAAGTTACAAATATCCATACAACCCGTACAGTTCTGAAATAATAATAGCACCGTCGTGACGAGAATATCGATCTTAAGGCATGTATTCCTTTTTGTAAAATTTAAATCAATACCATTTGGATTCTCCTGACTGGGTAGAATGCGAACATTCTAAAGAACTAGGAATGCAGGCATAAGTTAAGCTTTATTACTCAAACTCCTTTTGTATTCAACGATATCCTTTTTCAGTGTTCTAACTCTACCAAACAGCGCATTAGTATTTGCTACCATTTCCCTGTTCATTTCGGACATGCCTGTATAAATTCTTTCACTTAATGCGAGTCACGTATCTACCTTAGTTCTGAATGCATCTGTGTCAGTTGTAACGTTTTGTTTTAAATTATTTAAATATTTTAGAATGAGTTTCATCCTTTTATCAAAGTTGTCAATACTACCTTGTACCACACCGATATTATTAACAACCTATCGATCGACACATTATTTCGTATCTCTTTTTGATTGTTTTATTCCTGCAGTAAGCTCATTTTTGAGTTAGTAAAGTCTGATCATTTAATATTTTAATTTTTCATTTGCATAAGTGATAGATAAATGATAAGCTGTTTTATGTCGGTTTTTAATGTGTGTTTTGTAAGTGTGATTGTTTATCTTCAAAATTGCAGTGTTGAAGGCATAGAAAATTAATGCTAATTTTGTCTTTTTGTTTTTGCTTGATGTAATATTTTCAATAACTGATGGTTTTCAAAATTTAATAGATGGCTATGGTGGCTTGAAAAAAGATTATCTTTTTGCTTTCAGAGCTTAAAAACAAAGCCAGAATAAAAAGCATTATACATTTATACCGAAGCCAGCGAATCGATCATTATTTTGTGCTTAAAATCATGATAAATATTTTATATATGTTGTTTTATGAAATTATTTCACCTTCGACCTAAACAACAACAACAATATAGAGTCTTTATTATACACCTACCAATTTTCTACCCAAGAAAGAGCCAGAATTTTACCGTCATTTCCTACAAGCAGGAAAACGATACTATCGTTTTCCAAACCCGTATCACCATACTCTCAAACGAGGCTGAGACTACTTAATCCTCGAGGTTTCCTGGTGACAATAGCAGCGCCCCTAGCGATCGAATGCCAACATTAGCAGTAAACAAAGCTTTCACAGCGACGTTAGTTAAGGAACCTTGCGTTATATATGAAATATCTGAAAGGTCTAAACCATGTTTTTGCACAACAACAATAAAAAAGCATTTTTCCTTTATTTTGAAGTAGCAATTTCTTGTATTTTCAACTACATATAGTGGTTTTGTTAAATTATCTGAAAATTGAAAGGTATACAACAAAAATATCATTATCACAGTAATGCGATTTTGATTGCTAGATCACGTCTCGTTGTCAGCATACAAATCGGGATCATGACTCGACGCTTCGCGTCTCGTAATGATCCGGATTTTCTAATGCTGACAACTCGACGTGATCTAGCAATCAAGATCGCGTTACTGTGATAATACTATTTATTTTATGCTAGGCAGTGAAATACTGGATTTTCCGAGTGATATAATTGTGATATTTCACTGCAGTGAAAAAATATCATGTTATTTTTTCACTTGTGATTGATAGAGCGCGTAGTGTAATGATAAAGATGGCTGCTTCGCATCCAGCGAACCGAGTTCAAATCCAGCAACAGACATCATTTGTTTTTTTTTTTCATTTTCTTTTTGTCTGTTATTTTACCTTGAATTGGGAAGGAGCATTATGTAACTACTGATATTTTATGTGCAAATATACCCAAAACAGAGCAGAACATAAACGGTCTCAACCGCTGACATTATCGCGAGGCATGCAGTAAGAAATCAGGTACTTCAGTGTGTTATACAAATTGCTAGACAATACGCTTGAGCATAAAATAAAAAGAATATTTGCTTTCTCCGAGCGAAAATACTTGCTTCGCCACTCGTGAAAATACTGAGTTTTTCACCCACTCGATGAAATATATCCGTTATTCACTCGTTTCAAGCAAATATCCTCTATATATTTATTAGCTGTCCTGATATTACGAGTAGCGAGTTCTGTATATGACGTAATTTTGACGGATTCAGCTTTAGAAATGTGGCGTAAATATGAAATCGTACGGTTATTAGTCTTAAAATGTTGGAAAAGAACTTTGCAAGATGTGTTGGATTACCAGTTGTACCTATAAACCGCGTATGTAATAACATTTCAGGATTATAACATCCAGAGTTTTCATACATCACTTCAATCAGCTAGATCTTGAATGATAGCACATTTGCCATCATTGCGAGGCATTTTCTTGTTAGAATATTTCTTGCGTGATTACAGACCGTGATTTATATACAATTCTTAAAGTACTTAAAGCAGTATGGTGGGTGATGTTACCAAGGTGATTTCACTCTGTTCACGAACTTTTATATTTTATTGAGGGATTCGCATTTGTAATAACGAAATTCAATAATTAAACAAAAAATGACTGAAAAAATTCATGATTTAAGTTTTATTACATTCAATAAAGTATGTAGCAAATTATTTACATTGTATTTCTCATTTTACGAAAACTCGGAATTTTTCTAAGGTGGATAGTGGGTAAGGTGTGACACCCATAGACGTAATAGAATTTGTCTCGTTTTCATAAAACAAAACTACCATCACAGGTTCTGTAATTAAATTTGATGTCTGCTTATTTCATATCTACGTGGTGTCATTGTATTTCGCTGTTTTCAGTACGTCAAGTCTTGCATTGACTTAGATATGAATCTATGATCTTCTTTTGTAGCAAAATGTTAGAACATGATTAACTATATAAAATCTCTAAACACAGTAATTTCTAACTGCATATGTAGATGAGATAGAATACAGTGATTTTTATTTTAGTTTTTATTATGATTTATTGGAGATAGATAGTGGCACCTATATATATATATATATATATATATATATATATATATATATATATATATATATATATGGATTTCGCAGGGAGTATTTAGTATTTACTAATATATACGACATTATACAAATATAGCACTTAAATGAGAATATGTATACTATGAGGTTTTCTGTGTTCCAACAAACCCCATATTGCACTCATGTAAGTGCCGTTATTGTCTAATTACATTTCTAACATTTTAAATTGTACAAATTGCAGACAACACTGGTTAAAATTATTTTCACGAAATAAACGTTTCTCAAGAAGATTTTTATTTTATGTATTTGGTGTAGATATCGAAATGCATGTGCATTGGCTATAGTCACGAATAGCTTTCATCCTTGCAGCTTTGTTTGCAGAGTAGGCATATTTTGTAACATGGAACCACCTTTATGTTTTGCCTCGGCATTCGATTTAAATGTAGGATCAAGCCATATCTCTTGAAGGAAAATTATTTGAAGTCCGATTAATGCCTCAGTCAGCTAAATACTTCATAAATATCAGTGACTTTATGTTTAGAAGACCTCACCGAGTTAATTTCCTCCTTATTTTGTAACATTATCTCGAGATATTGATTGATTGATCTACCACATTTTGACAGCCCTTGTTACGTCAGCGTACTCCATTCTGCTTTCGTTGGTACGCTGTGCTTCGGAAATAAGGTTGCGTACAAGGCATGATACAATGGATTTACCACTAATGTCTAAAAATTGTTCGATTATGGTGTAATAAGATGCAATGGATACTAATGTATAAAAATTGTTAATTATGGTGTAATAAGATGCAATGGATACTAATGTCTAAAAAAATTTAATTATGGTGTAATAAGATGCAATGGATACTAATGTCTAAGAATTGTCTGATTATGGTGTAATAAGATGCAATGGATACTAATGTCTAAAAATTGTCTGATTATGGTGTAATACGATGCAATGGATACTAATGTCTAAAAATTGTCTGATTATGGTGTAATACGATGCAATGGATACTAATGTCTAAAAAGTGTCCTATTATGGTGTAATAAGATGCAATGGATACTAATGTCTAAAAATTCTTAATTATGGTGTAATAAGATGCAATGGATACTAATGTCTAAAAATTGTCTGATTGTTGTGTAATATGATGCAATGGAATTACCGCTAATGTCTAAAATTGTCTAATTGTGGTGTAATACGATGCAATGGATTTACCACTAATGTCTAAAAATTGTCTGATTATGGTGTAATAAGATGCAATGGATACTAATGTTAACAATTGTCCGATTATAGTGGTATACAATGCTTCATTATATTGTTAAAATTATATATATTTGTCAATTGGTCAAGGTCTGATCACGTGATTTTACGTTTCATATCATATCATATCATTCTGCATCAAACTGTTTGATAAAACGTCAAATTGCACCGAAGTAGGTTTTACTTTGAATGCAGTGGTGATATCTGTCAACTGATACGATTGCGGCTAATGAGATATTCCGTAACACAGCGTCTCCTATTCACTTAATGTTCTGCCCTTTAAAAATAATGTACGACGCGGACAACACGAAAGCTTTGAAAAGCCATTTCACAGATAATCTACATAACAAGGGAAGACACTTAAGAACGTTTGGAATATACAAGATCTTCATTATTCACGGAAACATTTCGTCCAAAAGGTGATTGATATGGGTTGAGAAAATGAAATTTTACTACTAGTTGCTTTTTTACAGATGTCATTTCCGAAATTTAATTAAACATTATGGAACTTAGCTCAGTGTAATATGAGGTTTTATGGAGCACAGACAACCAATTTTGACGTCGGACTGTGGACCTATTCCATACTTGCTTTCTGTACTCCATAAACCTCATATTCGCTCCGCGAAGTGCTATAATTGCATCATATCAATTATGATACGAAATTGAAAATAGTGTAATCACACCTCGAACAATCAATAAATAAATACAATCTTGATAATACAGGACATATATAAGTTCCAATCGGAATATTTAAAGCTTGTAAAAATGGACATCCCTCGTACGTAGTCATGAAATGTGTCTCGTAAAAAACACTACGTCTGATCATTAAATAAGACAATGTTCGTATGCAGGGGGGCAACGACGAACATTGCCAATTTAAGCACAGTTTCTTAATAAATATCGGCATCATACAATGATACAAACCTTAGGATATTGGAAACGCTTGCGTTTCTATCGGAACTATTCTTGCAGTCTATTGTGAAATGTCGAACCTCCGAAATGTCTCCAGTCTCGTGAAACAGATACCCAGGGCGCGTTCCATTCATAAAACTCTAGAAAAAAGAATAGGAAATGCAAGAAGTATCTTGTGAGTTAACAATAACTAAACAAAGGAGAATTTATAAATGTTAAAATAGAGTTCCCATAACGAAGAACTCCAAAAACTGGACATAATATTACTTAATTGCAGAGGCACACTTTAAATAATTGTGGGTTGTTGTTTGTTTTTTTTTTTTTTTTTTTTTTTTTTTTTATATTTTTATCTTACACGAGTTACCATTACAGGCATTAAAATATACACTATTGCCATTTAATTGTTGTTGGAAGTACCTTACAATACCAATGTTATTTGAAAAAGTATCCCCCATGCACTTGTTGGAAGAAAGTTTTTGTACATATGTCGATGATTTATTGAGTTCATATGATCGCAAAACTCCTCATGCACCGTTTATAGACATGATTTTGAAACCAGGTCGTTACACATGTTCAGGTAATGAAGCCAGACCGGGCTAAAAGCAACCAGGCACATAACAGGCCAATCAGATGCATATTTTGGGATATTCTCCTCATTTGATTTGCATTCATTTGCGTGTGCATGCATATATGTAATTTCGTACCTTACCATTTTTTATTCGAATGTTGTACACTATAGATGATGATACCTTGTTGTTTATTGTACAATCCGCCATTCAATTCAATTAATTGCAAATGTACACACACAGTCCGTTTGGGCTATTTGAATAAATAAAGATTATCTCCCCCCGCCCCCATTCAAAGATCTATTCACTACCAAACTAGAGAGACCATGACATAACTCAGTTAATCTGTTTTATTTTCCAGCACTATCTTTAAAAGAGACCTCTTCGGATCTTAACAAAAGTAAGGCTTGTAGATTTGTGTAAGCTTTGAGAAAATAGGTCAACTTCTAAAAGCTGAACAAGTTTGCTCAATTTTAATACAGATGAATTAAGAGATCATGTGTTTGAAAATTTTGGCTCTCAAAATGAACAAGTAAAATAAACACTGTCCTCTTCTCTCCACAAAGGAAGAAAATTATTAAAGTCTAATTGTAAATCTGATGGTAAATATAATGTATTACTTCAGTAATCAAATCTATGTCTATGGCGGTGGAGAAGACCTACATGTATTTATTTATTTATTTCTTATATGACACTAGCAGCAGAGATTATGGACTTACAGAAAATCTATAGAAAAAAAATAATTATAAATAGAAAACAATAAAGAAATTCTAATATATGAAACTGGCACTATTTCAAACTTTAAGAAAAAGAGAAACAAACAGAGTTCGAAAGTGGTTGCTCCACATTTCAATTTTAATAGTAAATCTACCAGCAAAATTCTATAGTGTCTCTCAAAACAAATATAAATCTATGTGGTGATGATACGAGAGGATATGCCATTCCAAAACACCTGGAGTCCATGTGTACTTAAATGTTGTATGGAATAAGAGTTTAATTAATTTTCTTAGGAGTTTCCAATTGTCATGATGTGCTGAAATCTGGAATTACATTCAAATTTCTGTTCACTGGAAACGTTCAAAATAAGTATTGGGGAACCAAAGAAAATACGGGCATACGGTGCTGGAAACTTTTTCACAAAGAATACTCAATGAAAGCACAACACAATACAGTAATAGAGGAGTATACATATTTGCGAGTCATATTACTATATAGAGCGGGACATGTTGTCTCTTTCAAAGGGTTTAAAAGTCATTTATACATAACGTTTGAAATGGCAAATGTACACAATCAACAAATATATTCTGTAAGAAACGTGAAGTTCCGCATGACCAGATATATTCAATTTCTTATAATAATGTTTTTTTGAGCGAAGTAATAGTTTACCTCTAAGCAGTGTGATAGAATGTACTTGTTTCCAACACCACTGCTGTCATTACAACTTGGAACAATGATGAACTGAATGCCGTCGTCATTTTTCAATGTGATGTAAACTGTACCATTTGTACTTGTGCAGTCTAGAAAGAAAACCAGCAAATACTTCATGAAAGAAAGGTTTCAAAAACAGGTAAATCACAGGCTTAACTTGCGATTAGCATCATTTTTGAACATGGTCAAGGACAGACACACACACACACACACACACACACACACACACACATATATATATATATATATATATATATATATATATATATATATATATATATATATATATATATATATATATATATATATATATACATAATTGGGCTGCGACACGAAAATTGAATTATCTATTCGGACAATTTAACGTCGTCGAAGAAAAATGACCATACGAAAGAATTTCTAACATCTTTACCTTGCTGCATTATGCATTGAAGCTATTGTATCCCTGTTCATATTCATATTTGCCTGAAATTAACTGTGTTATATTAGGGAAATATTGCTATTCTCGAAACACACACAATCTCAAGACCTCAATTGTATACATGAAAGGCATTTTCTTTACGCCGAGGCTCAATATATATATATAATGATACAAAAATTGATCACGGCGCAAATTCAAAGCAGTTTACCAACGCTTCGAGGTAAACAAGCTCTTTGTCATGGGAAGAAACAATTTACATCCACAAAATAAACACTAAATACAAAAGCCCAGAAGAATTCTTGACTCCTACATGTTTCAATGAGGGGGAAATAAACAAACAAGGGATAACCATAAGAAGAAAGAAAGAAGACAAAATTAAAAATAGGTCTAAAACGGGTAAACTACATATCTATGTTATGCTGCCATCAACCCAACAAAGTTGTGTAAAAAATTCAAAGAAGTGTTTATCGTGCGTATCACGCAGAGGACCAAAGTGTTTTGATCTAATTCCAGGCCGGGGAACAAAGGACTGACACCATGCGCGGCGAAAAATCAACGCCATCATCAAAATGTGCAAACGAAATTATATCCCGGTAAAGTTATGCTTGGAGGTACTAAGGAAGTATGTCAAGAGCATAATATAGCGGGATAATGGACAAGAGTTCAAATAGCAACAACAACAACAACAATAATAATAATAATAATAATAATAATAATAATAATAATAATAATAATAATAATAATAATAATAATAATAATAATAACAATAATGAAATAATAGCAACAACAACAACAACAATAATAATAATAATAATAATGATAAATGCAAAGAGTTACGGAAGTAGTAGCTGGTGGGTAAATAGGTACAAATTTTAGGGGGTGGCACTCTGGGTACGTACGGTAGTTTAACATGGTGGGGGCACTCTGGGTACGTACGGGAGTTTAACATGGTGGGGGCACTCTGGGTACGTACGGGAGTTTAACATTGGGGGCAGTCTGGGTACGTACGGGAGTTTTTAACGTGGCGGGAGTGTGGGTGGGGGTGTGGGAGGGAATAGAATTAATCTTTCTTGAAAAAAGGGTGGTCCTCATAAGGACCGTTGGATTTTTTTTGTTTTAGAGTACACTTAGAGGTGTGGGAACCTCCCAGGCTTTGCCCTGCATGCAGGGCAGCTCCCCCTCTATGTAGTTTTACTTTGTTTGCAGGGAGTTTTAAAAACCCATGGAGGATGGGACGTTTCAGGCTCCCAATCCTCCATCATCATTGGATGCGGTTTAATTGGGATTTGCTTCTCCCTCTCCTCCACCTCCCTTTTCTCCACTTCATGGAGGAGGTGCCACGCCACCTCGAGATGAACTCTAATCTGCCTAATAATTTCAGTTGTGTTCATTCTCTTGAATAAACGCGGGGGGGGGGGGGAATAGAATTAATCTTGGCGGATGAACCGCTTCTGGTTCCCAATTTTCTTCCTTCTTCTCCTCCTTCTCCTCCACTATCCTGTGATCTTCCTCCTCTGTCATCGGATGAGGCTGGATAGGCTCCTTCTTTTCCTCCTTCTCCTCCACTATCCTGTGATCTTCCTCCTCCATCATCGGATGAGTCTGAATAGGCTCCTTCTTCTCCTTCTCCTCCACTATCCTGTGGGAAATTAACATGCGGGGGCCTCTATGGCCTCAAACGGGTACTCTACGAGAAATTAACATGCGGGGGCCTCTATGGCCTCAATGGGAAATTAACATTATGGGCCTCTATGACCTCAATGGGAAATTAACATTGTGGGTCTCTATGGCCTCATACGGGAAATTAACATGGCGGTAAGAATGGTAGGCAATAATTGGAAAATAACCTTCTGCCTAGTGGCTATATCTATATAGCCTAGAGTTATATATAAAGCATTACCTATACCTCAGATCATGTTGGAGGTGTCAGTAAATTTGCATATATTATACCTATGTTATAAATAGCTTTGATCAAGGGAACCAACTCATAATAACACTAAAATGGACGTGACTAAAAGTTGTATTAAACTTCGGGAACCGTCACGGACCTTGGCGTTGACTAGAAAAAATCCGGAACATTAGATTATAATGGTCTAGACTAAAAGTAACACTAAACTTCCGAAATTGTACCGAACGTTAGCGGAGACTGAAAATAATCCGGAAAAAAAAATGGAAAAAATTGGCTGACTAAAAAATAGTACTAAAATTTCGTAACTCATTAAAAAAAAATTTTTTATTTTATATTTTTTTATATACAAACCCAAATAAACCCAAAACCCAAACCCAAACCTAACACACTATCCCAAATGACTTGTGTGCTGTCTAAAAACCCCAAAAACCTGCTATCAGACGAAAGGGTATGACAAAGGGATGAAATCACGCCAACATACTATCCAACATATAAACCATCCATTTTTTTACTTTTTTAAAAATTTTTTTATATCAAAACACACACCACAAATATACAATCCATTTTTTAAAATTTTTTTTTATATCAAACACAAAACTTACACATACCACAAATATACAAGAGAAAGTTTTTTTTTGGTTTGGTGGGTAAAAAATAAACCACACAACACCATTCAGAGATATACATCAATAATAATAATTATATTTTATTCAATGTATATACATTATTTTACTCGTGGTAATAAACAATTTCATATAAGTCCAATACAGTTCAATACACTTCCATATTTACCATTTCATTCTCTTATTGTTCTGACACTTCAGGAAGATTCTTGTCTACAATTCTCTCATAACTTTCTTCTTGACTCTCATTGATAAACTCCAACTTAATAAAATGTCCATTATCATCTCGAATCCACTGCCTTTTTTGACAAATCCAATAAACTTCACGATGATCTAATCCAAAACATCTTGCCACATCACCAATGGATTCCATCCGACTACATAATCCTGAATTCAAGTCAGTTAATTTCACAGGTCTCACAAATCCTCCAATGACTTGACTCTTCTTCTCTGGCTCTTCCCATCTAGCTTGAAATCTTTTCTGGAACTTCTTCGAAAAGACCGACTTATAAATCCCAGTACAGCAATAGTAGATACTTCCTGCATGACAATCAAAATATTGATTAGCCTTTTCCATACTCCCAAATCTTCTTTCCTCTGTCTCACCAACAAACTGGCACAACACACTTCTATCACTTCCAAAATTAACTCTCCTTTTTTCTTTATCATTCTTCACATGTTTATGCAAACATGTTCGTTCACTAGCAGTCATCACTTAAAGATTTTCTATTCTATCATCATCAAGTACATCATTGAGATGTACCACTTGACTCTGTCTTGGTAGATCCACTCCATTCACCGCTTCAAAGACAAATCTCCCTCGATTTGTATGTTTCTTCCTCTTTCCTTCCTTACCAGTAACCGTAATAGTTATCAATCCAAATGAATTCAATTTTCCTTTGACTTTCCTTCCAGACTTCATCCTTATATTATAGACATTACCAAGTATGTCAGCAGCATAATTATCATACACCTTATGGACATACTTATTCAATTCAATTCCAAAATCTCTTTTTTGTTGACTTTGTGGACATTCTGAAGCCCAATGTCCTTTTTCTTGGCAGATATAGCAAGTATCTTGACTTTTATCTCGAGCGCAGTAGTTTTCCATCTTCACAGTTTGAATGTTCAATCCCAAAGACTGATTCTGAAGGTACGAAGGTCTCTTTATATATAGTCTCCCTGTGTTAAAATCTCTCTATATAAAGGTACCTGGGTGAAACTGAATCAGTTTCAAAGTAAACTTCAAGATGAAAAGATCACGCGAAATCTATGAGAAACCAGAAGAAGAACAAGAAGAAACAAAGAAGCCACGACGACGATTTTCCGTGCCACCTGAAACACCACTAGATGAAGTGCTAGTTCAAGTCCAAGCGAGCGATTTCGAAGAGGAGATGAGTGAGCCTGAAACCTTACCACCTTCAAGTCCACCCAAAGAATCCAGCACCACCACCACTACCAACACCAGAACCCCAGGCCAAGAAATACAACCTAGTACTTTGGCTCCTCCTGAAAATTACTATTGGATTCTAGAGACTCAAAAAATAACTTCTCGAAAATTTAAAACTACAGCTTACACTCACACGGTTCACTTTAAAGACTTCAAGTCCAAAGTACCTCCCGAGAAAGCGGCGGGGTTCATTAGCGATTTGTGGGATTCTGTCTTAATGAACTTGAAACGACAATGTGGAGCCAAAGAAGACGATCGATTGAGACTGGCCATTCATCATGACAATTTGAAGAGTCCTGTTTGGATCGAGTTCAGCACCCCGGCAGAATTAACGCCAGACAAAGTCATGTCCAAAATAGAACATGTGCAACAATCCAACGACAAGTTTACCATCACCGATGGAAAGGCCACACTTTACTTGACTCACGTTTCCCCTCCTTGAGGAAGTGGACGAAGTAGGAAACCGTTACTGGTGGACGATATTCGAAGTACCAAACGCAGTGTCGTCCAAATCGACAATACTCAAGACCAGATGTGCTTTGCTCGGGCTATTGTGGTGGGGCGAACATATGCCAACAAGAACGAGAGCAAAGAATGGAAAAGAGCCTGGAATAACATTCGACAGTCGGACAGAACCAAACAACGAAACGAAGCAGAACTCACGTTGCAACAAGCAGGCATCCCTACCCAGCCAAGTGGTTAACTTTGAGGTTTTGAAAAATGCTTTGCTGTCTGGACAAGTGGAAGACTTTCGAGTGCACACGTTAGAACCTCACAAGATCGTACGGTTACCTAATCATCAAATTGTCACTCGTCCTTTACAAAAAGTGTACCAAATCGTGTACCAGAAGCGAGTGAGACTTCCAGACCACACCACTTTACATTACGGACACGCCGATCTGCAGTATAAAAAGGGCACCCCTTCCAAACCTAACCATTCATTGTGACTTTCAACGTTGACCGAGCAAGAAGAAGAAAAAAAAGATGAGTAATTTTGTCATCCTCCCACCAAAGATGAATAAGAATACTCATGCCACCCACCCACCGAGGGAGAAATCTAGTGGTGTGAACTCCAAGTACCATTACGACTTGGAGTGCGATGCAGTACCATGCGATGCAACGGATTCCGTAAGCGTTGACAGCATCGATTCACACGATCAGACGGATGCCGTACGCTTGGACATCGTCGATGCAGCACGTGTACCTCACCGTCCCTCTAGAGATGCAGGACGACCTTTCTTCTTTATTGGGAAGAATGCTAAACGTACCTGTGAATATCATAAAGAATTGACGATACCTGTGGCTTTGCCTGGTTATTCCAAGTATGATAATCGACTTGAGACGTTCAAAGACAAGTGGCCTAAATTTCTACTACAATCCACTACTGACAAAGCTTTAGCCAGATCTGGATTTATCTACTTGGGAGAAGGAGATAAAGTTCAATGTTTCAGTTGCGGTGTGAGACTTCACCAATGGGAGCCTACCGACTCAGCTTACATTGAACATGCCAGATGGTCTCCGCACTGTCAGTTCTTACCTTTAGTGGCCTCAGAAGAGTACGGGTACGATGAGCCAGATGCCAAGAAGAAGTAAAAAAACATGTCGGAGGATACTTTACAAGAATACATTTGTGGTTTACCTTTATAGCTGCGAGAACGCATTTACCAGTATTTTGTCCCTAGTTTTAGAAGATCGCATTCGTGACTTGCCTTCGAAGTTGCGAGTACGCATTTACAAAGAGTTTCTCCAGATCCAAGTGAAACCCAAACTCAAAGTCATTCCTCGATTTGCACACTACCGTGACTTTCACCGTATCAGAAATCTGATTTTGAAGAAAAACTATCACGAGTATTGTGAAGAACACAAAAGAGAGTTACTTCTTTCCAAGTCGGAAACTTTACCCAAGTACATTTGTGGCATGCCTTTGAATGTGCGCGAAAGGATTTACCAAGAGTTTGTCAAGATCCAAGTGAAACGTAAAATCAAAGTCATTTCTCGATTTTTAAACTATACCCTCTTCCAAGGTCATACAAGAATGATTATGGGAAACGTCTATCGCTGCTACTATCCTGAAGGAGACTGTCTCAAAAGGTACCAACCTTGGGAGCCTGGCTATAAAAACATGCCACCCAAGATACCTACCTTTGCCATCGACCCCTATAAAGAGGCGGCATGCCTGCGCTCTACACGTCACTCGTAAAACGGATTCCGTGGAAGGAAGTCAACGATCGTGTTCAGAGCTTAGAGGATTATAATGACTTGATACAAGAACTGTTACCATTAAATTTTGGACGTTATGCAGTGTGTGTCTTAGTGACTGCTTATCTTGGAATTCGTTTTCCAGGACATTCGTTGTGGAGTATTTTTGAGGACAAGTGTTTGCCTTGGATTCTTTTGGAGGACCCGTGGTTGTTTTGGACTCAATTGTTGAGTTCCAAAAAACAATATGACCCTGTGTTCGTTTTTGGACTTAGTAGAAGAAGAAGACTTTAAAAACTTGATTTTATCAGTACACGAAAGACAAATTGTACTTAAAGCGTTGAGAGTGGTCATGAAAATCAGTGAGGATCCTCCATGTGAAGAAGACATTCGTCACACTTTATCTGTTTATAAAACATTTCAAGAAGTGTGTTTTGCTAGTGAGTTACACCAACACCTTTTCAATTGGAAAGATGTACGACCCTTAAGGAAAGCTTGGTTTCCAATATTGGCTACAAGAAGTGGCTCAGTTTGCCAAAGATTTGGCAACTTGTCCATAAGGGTCCAAAAGTGAAAAAATGGGAACCTCCATGGGAAACCCTGAAAGAAGAAAAAGAAGAAGAAGTACCTGGCACCACTGCTGTGGTTCAAATACCTCTTGAGGAACACAACCCTTCTTTACCGCCGTCGTCAGAGGATTCAAAAACAAAGAAGAAGACCAGAAGAATACTACCACCACCCCAAAACACAGTGTCTGTGTCTTTCATTACTAGGACACGAAAATATTGTTGTACATTGCCTTGTTTAGAGATAACTTTAGCTGTTTTAGTGGTAGTCTTCATTGTGTACGTGTTCATTTTAATTGCATATTTTCTCACTAATTCACTTCTTCGTGTTTGTGTAAAGTTGTAAAATATGTTTTTGTTGTGTTGGTTTAAAAAAAAAAAATAAATAAACGTGTATGAAAATGTATAAAATGTCTTGGGTTTTTTGTCTTCTTCTCAAAAATCTTCTTACCTCAGTCATGGCTACATCATCTTCTTCTTCTGCCTTGTCTACCTCCTCCTCTTCTGTGGTTAAAGTGATTGACGAAAAGATAGATCGTCAAAGTTGGAATGCTTTGTATCTGCGCCATCCATTTAACATGTTGATTGCTGGACCGAGTGGTTCAGGGAAAACCGAATTTGTCAAACGTTTGATCGAACACAAATCTGATTTGTTTGATCATCCACCTCAACGTATCGTGTGGTGTTACAAATAGTGGCAACCGTCTTACACGTTATTGAAAGAAAGTCAAGGAGAAACCATTTCATTTGTGGATGGTATTCCTCACGAAGACGATGGAATCGTGTCTGACGTGAGTCAAACTCATTTGGTTATTTTTGATGACATGTTAGGAGAAGACGAAGAAGAAATTAAACTTTGGTTTACACGAAAAGGACACCATCGTAATGCTAGTATTGTCTACATTACTCAAAATTTATTTCAACAAAGTAAAGCCCATCGTACCATCAGTCTGAATGCTCATTACGTGGTCTTGTTTAAAAGCCCCAGAGACAAATCTCAAGTACAAGTGTTAGCCAAACAGTTAGGGGCTCCTTGGTTGAATTATGCGTACGACGATGCCACTCAAACCCCTCACGAGTATTTACTCATTGACTTAAAACCTACCACTCCTGACTATTTGAGATTTCGTGCTCAGTTGTTTCACCCTTGGGGTCAAGAAGGAGGTCCTGTCATTTACACGTCCCCTTCAGCCCATTTTTTAAAAAAACTATAAAAACAACCTACTACGTCATTTCTGTCTCACACTCTTTTGAGAGATGGCTTCCTTTCAACCTCATCCTTCGGCTAAATTGATTCGTGCCTTGTATGGCATCAGTCGTGAAAAAAATGCACAAGTCCGTGCTCATTTGTTAGAAGCGAGTCTTAAAGAAGTGTTACGATGGTTTACTTTGACAGCACGTCAATTACTACAAGGCATCATTCACATCCCTCATCAAACTCAACGTTTTTTTCAAAAACATAAAGGGGCATTGTCACAACTAGCTGATCCTAGAATCGATTCACGGACTAAAAAACAAATCATTTTAACTCCTGGTGGAAGTGGTTCTTTAGGAGGGGTCATGATTCGTTCTCTTTTGTAATGGGATCCTAATGCCTAAGCCAAAAAACCCAAAGCACCCAAAAAGAAGAAAAGTCCAAAGAAAAAGAAAACCACCCACCAGAAAAAGAAAAGTTCTGCCAAGAAGAAGAAAACACCTACCACTAGCACCCGCCGCAAGAGAGGTACTGCGGCCAGGACGCAAACGTACACCCGCAAGACACCACGACAAACAACCGTGACAAGGTCTCCTTCTCCTTCGTCCCCATCATCTTTGTCTTCTTCACCACCCTTCACGATGATGCCTGCCAAACCGGACTTAAGACAAGTGTTTCCTAATTTGATGCAAAAATGGAAACCTATTTCGAAAGTCACCCCTTCGGGACCCTCGACGACATCGGCTGATCTGGCTATGGCAGCGGCCGCCAACAAAGTACCATCCCCTAAACCCAAAGTTCAAGAAAGAACCGGCGTGTTACAAAGTTTGTTGGATTTATCCAAAGAAGAATTGAGACGATTTAATCCCTTGAAAACACCTCAACGTCAAGTGATGCCTGTCGTGAAGTTGGTACGTCGTGCAGACAATCAGTGGAGACGTGTTCCAGTATAAAATAGAAGGGTACCCTGCCAGAGACTTCAGACTTACTCCTCACCTCTAAGATGGCTCCCAAACGTGCACACCACAACCACCTCCACCAAAAAAAGAAGAAAAGTAAAACCACCAAAAAAGGACGACTTCCACCTCGTCTGGCCAAAGATTGGGATGTCTAGTCTGTCCTGACCAAATCCAATCCTCCCATGCGAAAACAACTCATTCAAACAGCCCCCAAAGAAATCATCGATACCGTGTGTGAATGTTGTTTGAACGTGTTGAAAGGAACGGTACCTTTGTCCAAGATACAGAAACAAAAATTAGGGAAACATCGGAACGTTCTTCGTCAAATGGTAAAAAAGAAAATACCTCTTCAACAAAAGAAAACAATGTTGGTGCAACGAGGAGGATTTCTACCTATGTTGATAGGACCGTTGTTAAAAATAGCCGCTCCTTTGTTAGGAACGATTGCTGGACCGCTTTTAGGAGGGGTCATGCGATAACCCCAAAAAAAAGAAGATAAAAAGGACCACCCTTCTCTGAAAAGACCACACCTTTTTGGTACCTTTGGATGAAATGGAAGGACGAAAACTGACTTTAGTACCTTACAAACGATGGATGGAATTTCATCGCTGGAACGAACAACGGATACCTCATTTACCACCCAATCCTAATCTCAACGAAATGTCTCAGTTACAACAAGAAATACAATCCCTGATGGAACGCAGCGATGTGTCCGAAACAGAAAAATCGCAACGGTACGGTCAACTTTTACAACGTCTACAACTCTTTCGCCAAAAAGCTGTCGACGAAACAGCTCCACCCACTCTGAGACATTTTAAGACGATGATGAAAAGCGAACCTAAAGTCACCACCACTAAAACAGACACCGGTACAGGGATGACCGTCAAAGAAGAAAAAGGAGAAGAAGAAGAAGAAGAAGAGTTACCAACTCCACCTCTTAAAAAGAAAAAAAAGTTAGCCACACCCAGTGGAATAAAAAAGATGCTGTTTACCCCATTACCCTCAGAAAAGAAAAAGAAAGAAGTGAAGTCAGAAGTCAAAACAGAACCGATGACCCCTGTTCAAACCACATCCACCTTTACCCCAGTGGCACGTCGGGCACGTAAACAATCCAAAAAGATACCTCACGAAGAAAAGAGCATTGGGACTTTGTTGAGTTATTGAGAAAAAAAAAACCATGGAGAAACTGTTAGCTAGCCTTTATTACAATCCTGGTCATGCTGCTGGTTACGGAGGAGTTCAAAAATTATATCGGGCTGCTAAAAGTAAATTGAAAAGTGTACGTTTGCCTGAAGTACGACGATGGTTACAAGAACAATCGACGTACACGTTACACAAACCCATTCGACGTAAATTTTCTAGAAGTACCACTCAAGTGGAAGGCATCGATCATCAATGGCAAGCCGATTTAGCCGACGTCTCTCATTTAGCCACTTACAATCGTGGTCACAAATATTTGTTTTGTGTCATCGACGGGTTTTCCAAATTTGCTTGGGTCGTGCCTTTGACTTCTAAAAGCAGTACCGAATTGGTACGTGCCTTAAAATTGGTCTTGAAACAAAGTGGACGCCAACCTTTACGATGGCAAACTGACAAAGGCACCGAATTTCTAAACCAAGCTTTTCAAAAAGAATTGAAACAAAGACAAATTCATTTTTTTACTACCGAAAATCCTGAAACCAAAGCCAGTATCGTGGAACGTTTTCAAAGAACTTTGAAAGAACGTATGTGGAAATATTTTACACATCAACATACTCTCAAGTACATCGACGTGTTACCCCGTTTGGTCAAAGCGTACAATCAATCGTACCATCGTAGCATCGGATGTGCCCCCGAAGAGGTCAGCCCTGAAAACGAAGTGACCGTATTTGATAAATTATTTGGTTCACCCCAGAAGAAAAAAAAGAAGAAGAAGACACCCTTGTTGGAGTTAAAGACGGGAGATTGGGTTCGCATCGGAAAAACCAAACGCACTTTTGACAAAGGTTATTTGCCCAACTGGACCACCGAATTGTTTCGTGTCACTACCCCCGTCCGTGGACGTGATCCTCCCGTCTATAAATTGGAAGACATGCACGGTGAAGTACTCAAAGGAACATTTTACTTGCCTGAGTTACAACGAGTGACCAAAAAAGAAGACGCCTTGTACGACATCGAAAGCATTCTCGAACAAAGAACACGTAAAGTAGGTAAACGACGAATAGAAGAAGTCAAAGTACGTTGGAAAGGATATCCCCCTAGTTTTGATTCTTGGATTGCTGCTTCTCAAGTCGTCGACTATAAAAAGAAAAAGAAGTAAACTAACAACATGCCATTCAACACAGCAGCAACCCAGACTTCAACGACTCCTTCGCAGAGTTCTTCTCTTCAAGAATTACAAAAACAACCGCTTTGGGTGTGGTGCGGAGAACGTGTGCCTAAAAATCAAATCGTCTTTTTCTGCCAAATCTTTGTAGTGTATTGTGTCATCGGAGCAGCCATTGCCAATTTGAGTTTACAACAAGGGGACAAACAATTGTGGACCATTTTACTGAGCAGTTGCATCGGTTATCTTTTACCCAGTCCCTCTTTGAAATTTACGACGACGACGGACAACAGTCACCACCACGGGAGTACGAGCAACGCTAGTTCACCTTCTTCTTCCAGTCACCATAATACCAGTCCTCTTTTGGAACCCTTTCAACATCATTCTTCTGTTCACTTGAGTGACTCCTCGGACACCAGAACCACTTTGGAACTATGAATGACCAATTTTATTTAACGTTACCTAGTGACAGTTCCATGGATGTGTTTCCCAACAACAAATTATGTTGTTTCACGGCCAAATTACCTCAATCAATCTAATTGGATCACGATGCTCAATGGGAAGTGGCTTTGGTAGAAATCATTCATCCTACGCAAATCAAGAATGTGTCTGGAAATCAAACCATTTTTGACGTAGCAATCTATAACGAAAAAGTGCAAAAAGAGTTGGACGCTCATGATCCTGAAATTGGGAAAAAAATGAGTTCAAAAACTGACAATACTCCCTACTCGACCTATCGCATGAGAATTCCTGAAGGGTATTATTTTAGTGCTCAACATTTGGTGGAGACGATTGCGGCCGTCTTCGAAGCCCAATTTGGCAAAGCCTTGGAAAAAAAAAAAAAAAATGGGTAGAGATCAAATACCATCCTGTGGCACGCCGTTTCCTCTTGCAATTTTTGAAAGGGCATGAGGGAAAGCCATTCGACGAGAAAGAAGACAAACACTTACCCGCGCACGAAAGAAAATTCATGACCATCGGTTTTTCTGCTGGGTTGTTTGATATTTTGGGTGGAAATAAAAAGTATCATGGTGAACGAACAATCCACACCAACACAGATTTCGGAGAGGCTTTTCGCACCCCTATCGAATTGAACGTTGGATTGAATTTAATGTTTGTGTACTCCGATGTGGTGGAGTACAACGTGGTGGGCCACACAGCTGCTCCCTTACTGAGAGTCATTCCTTTCAAAGTGGATACTGCTGCTGGTGCGTACGAAGAAGGTGGAAACACGTTTCACGTTCACCGTGAATTTGTACATCCTCCTTATCTTCCAGTCAGTAAATCGTATTTTGACAGTGTCAACATTAGTATAAAAGGAGATTTGGGACTAGATGTGCCATTCATTGACAAAGGAAAAGTCACGGTGAAACTACATTTTCGAAAAAGGTTCTCTAACGCCTTGTAACTAACCTCCCAAACCAAAAAAATGTATCCAGTGTACCAAGGAGTGACTCGACAACGAGGACATGATTTAGGAGATATGTTAAAATCGGCATTTCGGACGGTAGCTCCTATTTTGAAACCGATGGTGACTCGAGGATTTCATGCCTTAAAAGATGCCGCTTTGACACAAGGAAAAGAATTTTTGCAAAATGTCCTCATCGACAAACAAAATCCTAAAGAAGCCTTTATGAGAGCAGGCAAAAATGTGTTGATGAACACTGGCAAAGATCTTTTAGGTCTCCGAGAGAATCCTATAAATTCACGTCACGCTTCAGACCCTGGCATTACTTCTTCCTCCACTTCACAGCAAGGACAAGGTAGAAAGAGACGACGACAACGTCTAAATCCTTTCAAAGTTCATAAAAGAACACACGGCAGTTCCAAAAAGAATAAGAAAAGAAGAAGAACCGTCAGAGAATTAGACGTGTTTGATTATTAAAAACCATTGAAAATGATGCACCGAGATTCTTGCGAATGTACCAAGTCAGAACTGGATATGTTTTCTATGCCTCCTACCATGATGACGATGCAAGAATCCCAATGGGTGTAATTTCATCCTGTATCGTCTTTGACGGATTCAGCTCCTATCTTATTTGAAATTACATCGATCTGAATAACAGTTACTTGTACCTGAAACTTCAAGTACAAAAAAATGACAACACCCTTCCTGGGGAAGCTGCCCGAGTGGCACCCGTCAATAATTTCATGCATTCCTTGTTCAGCGGAGTAGATTTGTACTTGAATAACAAACTGGTCAGCAGCAGTTTGGATACTTACCCTTACCGTGCTTATTTGGAAAATCTCTTGACGTACGGAAAAGAAGCCAAGAACACTCATCTGGATGCTTCGGTGGTCTGGAAACCTGACACCTCGGAAAAGTTCAACGACACAGAGCTGTCAGTACCGGCGAAGACTTCTGCTAATGATGGTGATCCTATAATTCCAGCAGTCCCTCACAATGTGGGATTTAACGACCGTTGAAAGAAAATCAGAAGAAGTTTAGATGGATCGTTTACATTTGGACATGTGGTTGCAAGACAAGTATTTGTTGAACGGAGTGGATGTACGCCTGAGACTGAATCGCAGTAGTGCCGCCTTCCATTTGATGGCTCATGCTAACGAGTAGAAAACCAAAATCCAAGAAGCCAAACTTTACGTGCGACGTGTAGAAGTCTTACCAAAAGTAGCCAACGACATCAGTCAATCCTTGAGCGGAACCACTGCCAAGTATCCTGTGCGACGCGTAGAAGTGAAAACCTTTACCCTAGCCGCTGGACTCCGATCCAAAGTCGAAGATCACGTCTTCCAAGGACAGCTCCCCAAGCGTTTGCTGATTGGCATCGTCAGTAATGCAGCACTCAACGGAGTCCACGATCAGAATCCGTTCCAGTTTCACCACTACAACGTCTCCAAGATAGAAGTCAGTCGAGATGGCAAGACCTTGTGTACCAGACCTTTTGAACCTAACTTTAGCGACGGCCATAAAAATTACTTGCGATCTTACCTGAGCCTGTTTGAAGCCACGGGACAGTTAGGTACTAACACCAGCCACGGCATTTCGTACGAGGATTATGCAGGAGGGTATGCCTTGTGGGGATTTGATTTCACTCCTGACCAAGGCAGCGATGAAGGACATTTCCACCCTATAAAATCAGGCCCACTTCGTGTGGAACTTCAGTTTGCAGATCCTCTACCCGACACAGTGAACGTCGTCTTGTATGCAGAATTTGATAACACTCTAGAAATCAACAGTTTGAGAGAAGTGATTCTAGACTATTAGAAGAAAAAAAAAAAACAAGATGTAACACAAAGAACCTATGGAGATAGATGAGGGATTTTGTGAGAAGTCACAAACTACCACAAATGATGATGATGACGAAGTCATTCATTCAGAACCTAAAACCGAGTTTACTGGATTTATTTCTCGATGGCCAGAACAAGAAAAACAGTTAGTCTCCTGTTATGCTCAGGAATTGAGTAAAATAATTAACAGTCTAGTCCAAGAACAATGTCATGGATGTCAAAACGATCATCCCAGCCAAAAAGAACACGACCAATGTTTGATGATGACAGGCGAAGAACAATTGGATGAATATTTGGAAACGGCTTGGAAACAAATCTCAGATGAACACGTGTTGAAACAGTGGTATAAAGTCTTGGTGAATTCTTCTTTTCCTCCACTCGCTCCTCTGGAGATCAGACGCATCGAAGGGCTCATTCAACAGAGTACAGAAACTATCCGCCGTGAATATTCGTGGAATTACAAGACAGATCAATTCAAGCATAAAGTCAGGTGTGAATTGGTGACTCATTATTTCCATTGAAGACAAAAAAAAAAAAAGAAGAAGAAGAAAAAAATGGATACTAGAGAACTTTATTACCTATTGACTCGTAGTTCCTACACTTCTTCTTGGAATCCTGTGGTATGTGCTAAAGATGAACTACCTCATCGTAAACCTAAAGATGTTCATGCCTATGTCATCAATACCGACGACAGTCATCTACCAGGAACCCATTGGATTGCCGTGTACTTTCCCAGCGATCACAATGGTGGAGGTGTGGAATATTTTGATTCTTATGGATTACCTCCTTTGGAAGACGACATCATTGACTTTATGAGAAGAAATGCCGTCTCGACTCGATTCAATAATGTTCGATTACAAGGATCGGATTCCATGGTGTGTGGACAATATTGTGTACATTATCTTCATCACCGCAGTCTTGGATATTCCTTACAACTTTTAGTGACAAGGTTTGATAGAAACTATGCTCGAAACGATGCTAAAGTATAACGATGGTTTTGTGAACATTTTGGTTATCTCTTGTCTTTAGCTCAGAAGCGTAATGTTAATCAGAATGATGTCGATGTAGAAAGGTGGAGGTTTAGTTTACCACCCCAACGTTGTCAACCTTGTAAATATGTTCCTGTTCAATATCTTGTTTATTGTTAGTTTTTTATGTTAGAATGGTTATTGTTCATTAAAAAAAATGGTTATTGTTGAAAAAAATATGGTGTTGTGTGGTTTTTTATTGAATTTGAAATAATAATGATTATGTTCTATCTCTCTCTTTCTATCGATCTGAAGTCACCCCCCCTCTATCTATTATCTCACTGTCGATCTGAACCATATTTTTAGGTCCGCGCCATGGATGGTGTGGTGTATGTGTGTGTGTTTGTGTTTGATTTAAAAATAAAAAAAAAAAAAAATAAAAATGGTTGTGTGGAGTGTGTTTGTATAGAGTGTGTTTGTGTTTTTTTATAAAAAAAATAAAAAATAAAAAATTTTAAAATGGTTGTGTGGTGTGTGTTTGTATAGAGTGTTTGTGTTTTGTTTTTTTTTTTAAAAAATAAAAAATCAAAAAAAAGGATTTGTCAAAAAAGGCAGTGGATTCGAGATGATAATGGACATTTTATTAAGTTGGAGTTTATCAATGAGAGTCAAGAAGAAAGTTATGAGAGAATTGTAGACAAGAATCTTCCTGAAGTGTCAGAACAATAAGAGAATGAAATGGTAAATATGGAAGTGTATTGAACTGTATTGGACTTATATGAAATTGTTTATTACCACGAGTAAAATAATGTATATACATTGAATAAAATATAATTATTATTATTGATGTATATCTCTGAATGGTGTTGTGTGGTTTGTTTTTTACCTACCAAACCAAAAAAAACCCTTTCTCTTGTATATTTGTGGTATGTGTAAGTTTTGTGTTTGATATAAAAAAAAATTTTAAAAAATGGATTGTATATTTGTGGTGTGTGTTTTGATATAAAAAAAATTTTAAAAAAGTAAAAAAAATGGATGGTTTATATGTTGGATAGTATGTTGGCGTGATTTCATCCCGTTGTCATACCCTTTCGTCTGATAGCAGGTTTTTTGGGGTTTTTAGGCAGCACACAAGGCATTTGGGATAGTGTGTTAGGTTTGGGTTTGGGTTTTGGGTTTATTTGGGTTTGTATATAAAAAAATATAAAATAACAAAAATTTTTTTAATGAGTTACGAAATTTTAGTACTATTTTTTAGTCAGCCAATTTTTTCCATTTTTTTTTCCGGATTATTTTCAGTCTCCGCTAACGTCCGGTACAATTTCGGAAGTTTAGTGTTACTTTTAGTCTAGACCATTATAATCTAATGTTCCGGATTTTTTCTAGTCAACGCCAAGGTCCGTGACGGTTCCCGAAGTTTAATACAACTTTTAGTCACGTCCATTTTAGTGTTATTATGAGTTGGTTCCCTTGATCAAAGCTATTTATAACATAGGTATAATATATGCAAATTTACTGACACCTCCAACATGATCTGAGGTATAGGTAATGCTTTATATATAACTCTAGGCTATATAGATATAGCCACTAGGCAGAAGGTTATTTTCCAATTATTGCCTACCATTCTTACCGCCATGTTAATTTCCCGTATGAGGCCATAGAGACCCACAATGTTAATTTCCCATTGAGGTCATAGAGGCCCATAATGTTAATTTCCCATTGAGGCCATAGAGGCCCCCGCATGTTAATTTCTCGTAGAGTACCCGTTTGAGGCCATAGAGGCCCCCGCATGTTAATTTCCCACAGGATAGTGGAGGAGAAGGAGAAGAAGGAGCCTATTCAGACTCATCCGATGATGGAGGAGGAAGATCACAGGATAGTGGAGGAGAAGGAGGAAAAGAAGGAGCCTATCCAGCCTCATCCGATGATAGAGGATGAAGATCACAGGATAGTGGAGGAGAAGGAGGAGAAGAAGGAAGAAAATTGGGAACCAGAAGCGGTCCATCCGCCAAGATTAATTCTATTCCCCCCCCCCCCCGCGTTTATTCAAGAGAATGAATACAACTGAAATTATTAGGCAGATTAGAGTTCATCTCGAGGTGGCGTGGCACCTCCTCCATGAAGTGGAGAAAAGGGAGGTGGAGGAGAGGGAGAAGCAAATCCCAATTAAACCGCATCCAATGATGATGGAGGATTGGGAGCCTGAAACGTCCCATCCTCCATGGGTTTTTAAAACTCCCTGCAAACAAAGTAAAACTACATGGAGGGGGAGCTGCCCTGCATGCAGGGCAAAGCCTGGGAGGTGCCTACACCTCTAAGTGTACTCTAAAACAAAAAAAAAATCCAACGGTCCTTATGAGGACCACCCTTTTTTCAAGAAAGATTAATTCTATTCCCTCCCACACCCCCACCCACACTCCCGCCACGTTAAAAACTCCCGTACGTACCCAGACTGCCCCCAATGTTAAACTCCCGTACGTACCCAGAGTGCCCCCACCATGTTAAACTCCCGTACGTACCCAGAGTGTCCCCACCATGTTAAACTCCCGTACGTACCCAGAGTGCCACCCCCTAAAATTTTGTACCTATTTACCCACCAGCTACTATTACGGAATATTTCCTTGGGCAAATATTATCGCAAAAATTGCGTACGTCTGATAAACTGATGCCTAGCTGTAGTTTTGATAAGATGGCATTAGGAAGGTTGGACTTTTTCATTTAGGCCGAACTCCCCAGGTAATTTCTTTTGAAGTATCCGGTATCGTTCCTTACGTGTGCGTTCTGTATCGGTCCACCCCAGGTTAGTTGTTGTTGTTTTGGGTTTAACGCCATTTTTCAGCACATGAAAGGCTATACGTGGCGGCCAGTATATTTGGTGGAGGAAGAACCCGGGAAAAACCCGGGAAGAACCATCGACCCACGAGAAGGTACTGGCAAGCTTTCTCACATACCCACGTTAGCCGAGCCCGAGACTCGAACTTACGCAGACCGAGGTGAGATGTGTGAGTGATCTGTAAATGCGAGCTCCTTAGACCACTCGGCCCCCCGGCACCCCCCCCCCTTCCCCAGGTTAGAATCAATCGGTAGCATCTCGAGGAACTCGACTGAATGCCTAGTCGAGTTGTAGTGGTTGGCGAGTTTTGATAATGGAGCTAACTCCTGTCGTTGAACTTCTCAACGATTTTGGTCTCGCTCATATGTTTGCAAATTAGGCAACTCTTGTATTTGCAGCAATATGTGCCTGAATCCGTGGCCTTGTTTGAAGTTACCTTGGCACGTACCAAATGGTCTTTCGGATTTTTAGGTCTACGGTACGCAACCATAAGAACTTCTTGAAAGATGTTTAGAAGATTCAATCTGGTTCCAATGCTTCCGAACTATCTGTTGTAACTTTGGAGCGTCGGGGTAGAAAGTAAGCACATAGGGGACGCGTTTGTTGGTTTTCTTGGTTTTATATTTCAGAACGGCTCCTCTATCGAGGAGTCTAGTTTTGTCAATAGTCTCCTCGATGTAGTTTTTTTTTGTATCCTCTCCTTCTAAGGTGCCCCTTGAGCTCTCTGAGTATCTTTTCAAAGGTACCCGGATTAGAGCATATGCGTTTGGTCCGAATGTATATCTCGTACGCAAGATTTTTTATTACGTGCTGGGGGTGGCAGCTGGTTGTGAGTAGATTCTGGTGAAAGTCAGTTGGTTTGTGAATACAGGTCAATTTCTATGTTCCCCACTAGGAGGATAGATTGAGTATCTAAAGAGATGTTTGACTTGTTTGATGACTCTGACGTTGATTTAACCGTAGGGTGGAAGTTACTGGCGAATTCAAGAAATATTTTGAAATCATCGCCCGTTTGGATCTATTTTGATTCGATGTCGTCAATAAATCTGCACCAGCTTAGAGTTCTAGAGAGTCCCTCATTGAGGAGTTTTTGCTCGAGCCTTCCCATAAAAGTACTGGCATACAAAGGTCCCATTTTAGTGCCCATTGCAGCTCCATTAATTTGTAGGTAGTGTTGGTTGTTGAATACAAAATTGTTAAGCTTAAGAACATGTGTTAAGAGTTTGACCAAATAGTATGTGGGTGGGGAAGGGTCAGATCGACCATCCCATGCTTTCTTGCAGGCTGTGATACCTTCCTCGTGTGGGATGTTGGTGTATAAGGAACAGACGTCCATAGTTACAAGGAGAGTGTTATCTGGAAGATTAGTTTTATGTGTTTTGTTGAGATAGTCCTTGTATCTAGGACATATGAAGGCAGTTTTTCCACGAAAGACCGAAGGTGATAATCAACGAATTCAGATTTTTTCGGTGGGATGGTTGTTTCCGGAAATGATTGGTCTTCTCAGGTTCACTTCTTTGTGTATTTTAGGGAGTAAATAAAATCTATCTGGTTTGGGGTAAGCTGGTAGGAGGTAAGTCAGTGTTTTGTCATCAATGTGACCTGCGGTATGCATGTCTTTTAATGTCTGACACACGATTTCAGCGTGTTCAGCTGTTGGGTCATGATTGAGTTTCTTGTAAAATCTCTCGAGAGAAAGCTGTCTGTTCGCTTCTCTCTCTCTCTCTCTCTCTCTCTCTCTCTCTCTCTCACTCACTCTCTCTCTCTCTCTCTCTCTCTCTCTCTCTCTCTCTCTCTCACACACACACACACACACACACACACACATATATATATATATATATATGAGCATGATGGGCCAAGGGAAAACCTCCCTAACGGCCAAATTTTGACAAATTCAGTTCTCATCAAATTCTTATAATTTGGAGTCTGTACTTTATATAAATGAAACAATGTCTATGTTTTGAGTCAAATACAGAAAGTATTAGGTTGCTTTGATACATATATCTATGTTTTGTCTATGCTACTTGGCTTGTATTCATCATCATCATTATCACCACCACCATTAGCAGCACCACCAATACCACCACCATTATCATCATCATCAGAATCAGCACCACCACCATTATCATCATCAGCAGCAGCACAATCAGCACCACCATCATCATCACCATAAGCACCACTGACACCACCATCATTATAATCAGCAGCAGCAACAGCATCACTACCACCAACTACACAACCAACACCATAATCATCATCATTATCATCGATGCATTTGTTATAAAAGTTATATAATGAATAAATCGTAAATACAGTATCCAAACGAAATATGAAAATATTGACCTTATACTCTCTAATGGAAAAAATGTGTCATGTTTTATACGCAGCAGTATAAGTCTGACATTTTTATTTACCTGCAAGCTTTAATTCCTAAGTACGAAGATTCTTTAATATGCTATAGTTTCATAATTTTGAGTCGAAATTAAAGCCTTTACTCGATTTTCATCGATACGTGAACAAATTTAGATTTAGGATAAAAATCAAGTATTGTGACTAAACTGTTATTCTGTTAAGTTGAAGTAATCTTTTTCTCACTGTTTCTTGCAAAAAGTATAACTCATCAAAGTTTATTGTCACTTGATTTATTAAATTTTATTATTATTCCACTTATCTCGTGTGGTATCAAATACAGCCATATTGTATTTTATGTGTGTAGATCTTTACGGTACTTTATCTGAGCTCTCTCAACTGGTGAGGTAGAGTGATCAACCGGACACTCCCCATCCTTGCTCATGCATTCAAGACCGTGCCATCGGAGGTAAAGGGCACCTTTAGACATATCACATCTGCGCAGTTCTGTTGCACTCCAACCAGGGAGATACTGGTTGACGGCCCAACGCAATTTATCTTGACATCGTGAGATAGGATGTTCTTTACAGCACATTGATTAATGGGTCTGTCGCATTTAAAAAAAAATGTTTCTTTCTTTTCTATTTGTTTGTTTATTTATTTACTTTTTGGAATAATGTGTATTAATTTAGTCAAAATTTCGCAGTTATTGGTCATGGTTGTGGACTGTTTGCTGAAACACAGAGTGGAATAACTGACTGGAAGTATTAAAACGCTTATTAATTACACGCTTTGGACGTATTGATTGTGGACCCTGCATTAAACTTTTTCGCTGATTGTCGAAAAGGGGCCCTCATCACAATGATGTTGTACCAGTATCATTTGGTTACTTTTTTTTTTTTTTTTTTTTTTTTTTTGTCCTTACTATCCTATTATCTTTCTTTCTTTCAAAATGTGATTAACTGTGAACAAATAGAAATTAATGCACATTGAAGTCGAAGGTTCAACTAGCATACGATTGAATGGAAGTTTGAGGTTAGTATCTTCGTAAAGTATGTGATCACAGTGCCGCGATATGATTGTGTGTGCAATAGGAGCCATTCATCATTCATTCGATTTTTTGGAGTCTTTAATTTGACCTAAATATTTTTAAAGGTAAAGAAATGTACAGTCTGCCATTGAATAAAGTAAATGCTACTTCGTATCCCTCCATTATTGCCCCACCCCTACCCCCACTAATAAACAGTCTCTGTACTGCGAAATGTCATGACGCAATTTGTTAGTCATTACTATAAACCCAGATTAAGTCATAAGAGAGAGAGAGAGAGAGAGAGAGAGAGAGAGACTTTTCAAATGATAAATACTGAATATAGGTGTTAGTGGACATAGTATTATACTAAATGCAAAGATAACTTTGAATCAACTGAGTTTTTTTTACAGGTATTTCTCGCGTCAAATTGCCCATTTGTTATTTTCGTTAAAAATGCACATTCCAAATAAACAAAAACTGAACGTTTGAAGTAATTTGTGCAGCATATTAAAGTCACAATAAAAAGATTAAAAATTGCACGTGTTTTAAATCTAAAATTCCAATTTTATAGGTTTATTTGTGTTGTTTCCAGAGTGGTGGAAGTGATGTTGGCAAAGCCTGTATATCCATGTGAATTCCATTTACAACAAAAAGAAAATTAAAACATGTTCACTTCAATAATGCTTCTAACAGTTTTCACTTTTTATGTGTCGTTTTTTGCTTCCATAAAAATTCAAGAACATCTTTTTGTGTGAAAAATGTATAACTAAATGAAATAATATACTTACTGTAAGTCAAAGCCTGCTTTCCACAAACAAAGGCCTGAAAAGATCAAATACTAAAGAATATTTGTAACACAAAGTAAAAGAAAGTACGAGGCAGCAGAAGCGAACACTAGCTATTTTTTCCTTTTCTTTTTCCTGTTATTTTTCCATCCTTGCTAACGACATTCACTAAACATCAAGACGTGAAATCAATCTATAACAGGTTCAACAGTGTACTGATACAAAGGTGTCTACTGTCACAAGGACAAAGCAATGAGTAGTGACATGGAAGATGCTGAATTATAGAAATAATAAATATTATTTAGGTTAAAATTAGCAACTTGTTGATAAAATGTTTAACGCAAAGAAAAGCTAGTAAACAGGATTAGCCAAGAAAAACAAAACATTGTTGATAGTGAATTGATACTCATTGTTGTTCCTCTTGAACCATGAGGTTAGATGTTACAGTTCAAATCGTCAGCAAGAAATATAGATTCTGGAACAATTTTCTCAATATAAACCCAGAACCAGTCACGATCAGTCAGCCGGGATTAATTTCACTTCACTTATAAGCCTAATTTTACTAAGATAAATTCCATTGATTGGTGTCTGCATGAGCTTAGACATTCCCAAGAAAAATCCTGCCCAATTATAATTTACCAACACTCTCCCTCATTTTCAGCTGAGAAGAGTCACTCGCTCATAAATCTTGTTTATTACATCGAAGTTCGAGTTACACGATAGAAACTCAGCCTTGTTTGTTTTCGAGTCGACTAAAATATAATAGGATTATTGCAGATCATTAATAACATTGATACAGTGCCGTGATAGTCATCTAGAATATGTTAACACTCCAGTAACAGAGCTTTAAATGAATAATATAATTAGAGATCATGTGTCTACAAAGCTTACTCGAAAAACTAGACTGTGTTGGTAACCTCCTTGAGCAGAAACAATAAAAAAGTTGATCGATTAGCTGTATTGACTTCGGACACCATTATCACATTAGTTTCTTTTCAAAGTTCGTCGTCGCTCAAATAAGCAATTTTTAACGTGTTCATATTAATGTTTTTTTTTTTCGTAAAAATCTGACTGTATCAATCCGAACTTGTCATCTGGTTGAATTTTGAGTTAGGCGCCAGAATAATAAAACAATGAATCGTTCTTCCTTTGAGAGATCTGGGATGGCTAGTACGAGTTGTTAAGAAAAATCTTGACAACTGAAAAACCCATTCACTCCCTTCGCTAGTCACATTTTGGGTTTGTTGGTTATTAATATTTTTCCTAATAAATTATAACCATAATATAGCATATATATCCTGGGGCAAATTTTGATAAAGTGCGGTCGGTCATTTTCGATAATAACGTTTTATTCCGGCTGCGTTCTGGTGATAGCAAACGTAATTCACATTGCTTCAAATGCTGTTTGATTAATCGCCTGTATTTATACTGTCTTTAGACATCAGCCCGTGTATTGAATGCTTGGAGCAGAGAATGAACTAAATCTTAATAAACCATCTCTTTTAAATGTTAAAATAAAACAAAATAAATGTATGTCAAAATCGGTGGTATTTCATATAATCAGTGAATAAGGGAATAGTGTATATTTGTTGAGCTCTTAGTTTGTGTTAAAATAGAAGCACAGAAACCCAAAAGTAGTTCTTATTTACGCAGGTAGTTGATAGTCGAACTCTTAGTGCAAGTGTTTTAAAAAAAAGATTTCTGACCATCTATATAAAATCATGAACTGAAACTTACCACAAGAACAATAAGTGGGATGCCAATAAGTGATGGTGTGCTCATTTCTCTCGGCCAATGTTGAATTACCTGAAGGATCCTGAAAATGGTTTTAATGTCATTAGAAAGGATACTTCATTTCATCTATTGAAAACAGCGCGACACATGTAAAAAATAAACAGAATATAACGTCGAGCCATAATTGAAGACTTGAAATAAAACTCTTTCCAGCTATGATTTGTTGATCATGCGAGAATTCTATGAAGGACATTGAGTCAAAAAAATCTTACCAGGTTTGAAAAAGTATTTCATTGTGACTACAAGCAATACATGAAATCAGCTGTGGGGTGACATTGTGATTGATAGCTTCTGAAAGAAAGTTCCCCAAATGGTGACCACTCCAAGAGAAGGTGTTGGGTCATTTCATAACTTTATCTCTCCTAACATCATTTAAGGAAGAATTGAACTCAAGGAAATCGTCAATACCCATCCATTTCTCTCTTCAGAGACATATTATTTCAAACCATCCGACAGCTGGCATCCTGGCACCTTCAGAGTGGCATTTTGCATAGAGCTGCTCTTCAAGTTTGAAAAGCTTTCTCAGTCTGTTTTAATATCGGAGGATACGGCAATAATAATTTCAAAGAAGAAGGAGTAAATTACTTGGTATAGTTATACAATAAACCCCTGTATTTAGAACAGCGTGCCTTTGTTCCAACGAAAATCTTCGATAATGAACACTTAGAATCCTGATGGACTCAATGAAAATCTCACGTGCTACACCATGTATTTGGATTTATGATAATGGAGGTAACATATGAGGAAAGCGTCACCGATGCATGCCAGCTTACATTTGTATTTCTATGACATGCAGTTGTTTCCTTACACAACATATTTCGTGCATGTTTAGAAGATAGCAAAGTTTGGTATTTTGGACCCCGAAACAACCTTTCGTTTCGTCAAATACATTGAGACCTATCATTCTACTTTCTGTTTTCTCTCTGTCTCAGTTTGCTCTTTATATTTCCTTACGCTACAACGTTTGGATATTTAATAAACGATTTCACAAACAATTTGACGCCATTTAATGCCTGAATTTAATTCTGAACAGATGAACATATGATTTTATAATACAATGTCAGCATTTACAATATCGTCATGGTAACTGAAGACGTTTTATGACTAACTATATTAGTTTGTATTGTGAAGAAGAACGTCCAAATAAGCTTGTTGAATATTTTTGACATGGTTGAGCACTTGCTTGTTTTTGAAGAGATTTGAATTTTTCTCTTTCTAGCATATTGAATATATTATTCGTTTAGCTATCGATATGAATATTTTTTTTTCAGCTGTCAAAATTATAATAAATAAGTTAATTAAAAATAAATAAATAAATAAATAATGCAAAGTAGTATTAAGACTGGAAACATTTACGACTCTCTTGCTTTTGCATATGTTCATATGTTTTCTATTTTTTAAGAACACCAGTGCGGAATAGCAATTATTTAGATGATATCCATGTTAGTTGCTATACATTATTCGTATTACAGAAGTCTTCTGTGATCAAATACAAATTGTCTTAAATTATCGTTTGCTAGCATGTGTTGTAATACTTGGAGAATATTTCAATTTTTAAGAGTAAATAACGGCGACAACAAATTATTACAACAGCAACAACAACAATAGCATATGCAGCAACTGCAAAACAGAGTTTGAGATTCACAAACAGATGTTTACCAGCAACACGCCAAACAGTCATTCCAGTTTGAAACTTGTGAAGGTTTCTCAGACTTTCTTCTGTCTGATCAATTATACTATTAGAAAAAAAGTGAGAAAAAGAAAGTGAAGGTATGTAAAATTGTGAAATGAACTAATATTATCATAATATATAATCATACATATAAGCGTAGATATATAGACACATGTAGAGAGATATATAGATAGTACTTGGATCCGATAAAAAAAGAGAAAAAAAGCAACAAATAGACATACGTTTGAAACAATGTCATCCTCAGGACTATTAGTGAAAAATTATCTCCATTTTCTTTTAACACCATACGACATATTTATCCACGTTTGCCATTCGTTAGGCCTATAATCTAATATAATTTCGACTAACCGTGGTCTTTTCATCAGTAATTACCGTTGAATATTTGTACTAATTAGGTTCTCAAACCTTCTTTTCCCTTTAAAATCTTCAGCAGCGATATGATTCTTTCTCGCGCTGAAATAAAGCCGTCTGATAAAACGAATCTACAGTTGCGTTGAATGCGGTTCCTTTATCAGCTCATAGCCCACCGGTCAGGAACTCAGCGGTCATCTTGGTACAGCTAGTTGTCAAATACGTGATGTCCTCCCACAGCTGATATATGTTGTTAACTATCAAAGTACTTGGTTACGTCTCGTAGTATACTTTTGGACTTTTTGAATGATCTGTAAGAAAACGTAATTTCAAATATAAACGACAGATCAATTTTTCCTCTGTAAGGAATAAATGTTCAGACGCAAGTATAGAACTTTAAGGGCCTTATCTGCTTTAACTTACGCCGAGACCAATGCAAATGTTTGGGCCATTTCACAGGGAAAATCCAGGTGTTTAAGCAAATTACTGAGTATTCGTGTTTTTTTTATAGTTTTTTTCTCCTCCAGATGAAAACTTACTGAGTGTTCATTTTGTCATTAAGACGAAGACTCAATGTCGCGAATGGTTTTGCGGGCATTTTTTTCTTCTTCTTTTCTTTAAGTTTGAAAATCTGGCAAGAACTTACATAGATACAAAGTTTTAACGGAAGACCGTATTACCGACACTTTTCTTATCTCAGTCTCATTTAGGTTAATATTATCTGAGGAAGATTAGCTAGTGAGAATGCACTGGCCTCTTTAGTCATGACTGTTCTCAAATTGAAGTCAAACTCAGTGTAATGTAGTTGGATTTGATGTTTACATACTTCCCACACAAACACGCACACATACACACAGACTGAAAATGCATGTTACTAATATAGTTTTCGAGATATGTGTTATATCATTTTAAATTATGAAAATGCCTTATTAAACAATAACCCATAAGAAATTTGTTGCTGTCGTGGGAAGAACAATCGAACGTATAAATTCAAAAGTACAACTAACGTCTCACGTGTAACGGATTAAAAAAGAGAAAGACAGCTTTACAGACACACACACACACACACAGACGCACACACACACAGACACACATACACACACACACACGTGTGTCTCTTTATGTGTGTACGGTCTGACACGTTGGGTGGACGAGTTGTTTTCTTGTGTGGCCAACGAGATTGCGAGGCGACACTCCAAAGCAACCGCATCGACTAAGATAAAAAGACACTACAAATACAATAACCTATATATTTTATGCTCTAATTCATAATAATAACCACCAGTTAATAGAGCGCTTAACATTACTTTACGGAAACATTTTGAAATATTAAAAAAAAACAGAGAAACTTTTATTATTCTTTATTTAACGTCATGCATACTATCATTCATGACGCGCATGAATATTTCAGGCGAGTTGAATAACGTCATTCAGTACTTGTAACGTATCTTGCAAAATTGGAAAGAGTACAAAGATGGCACAATATGCAAACGTAATGGTAAGATAACGGTTGGTAACTGTACGAGTAGGAAGAGCTTTCAGAACGGTGCGAAATCAGTATGCAAACCCAGTAACAGAAACGATTTGAACGATTGTTTTCAATAATTTAGAACTTATATTTTGTTTTAACAGAATTTACGACGAATAGGTTAACATTGTTAAAGTTGAATGGAAGTAGCAAACTGAATTTCGATAACTGCATGTGGTAAGACAATGGAAACTATCTTTAAGCGATAGGAAACGAAACAATACGGAGTCGAAGAGACCACTAATAGACGGTTAGATACGGTACGATACGGGAACGGTACGATAGCGGACTGAAATTATTAAAAACCTTGCGGAAACTGTACGCAAAAATTGTTGCAAAAGACGTTATAGGTACTGTAATGTGAAAAGAAAGATGACGCCATAAAGTAATGGTGTCAATTATTATGGACGACCTAAACCACTTGACGACGACGTATTATAGGAATTGGCTTTCGCTTACCTTCTGTTTTAAGTCTATAGGACAAATTCAGAGTATTTAATATAATACATATATATTCATTTCAGTTTGTGAATGGAGCTCGCTAAATTCATGTAGCTACCATTTTACCCTTTTTATTGAGAAGAATTGACTGGTTATTTAGAGTTTAATAAAAGATATAAGTTGCTAATTCCGAAACCAGGAATATTCCTAGGTAGGAAAGCCAAAACAAAAATGGCAACGATAAAATAGGATAGAAAGCAAGAACGGTTAATGGTTGAAATGGATCAGCAGTTTTTTTAATTCCAACTATTGAAAAAAACAACCAAGGAGATATGCGATAGCTGCAATACGTAGTAAAAGGCTTGGTAGAGGAAAACAAGTGGAACAAAGTACATATGATGTAAGGAGTGCGCACACAGACTAACAACTGATCGCGGATTCTCTATGACATCCTATCACATAGCAGAAATCATTGACAATATTAAATTCAAATCCAAATGCTGAAGGACATGACAGAAAACATAAAAAAAAATTATCCAGATTTGAAAACATAAGTCACCAAAAATATCAAGAAGTCAACTCAAAGAACACAAAAGAGGAAAAAAGAAAGCAGAGGATAAATCAAAAGAAAGATTAAAGCAAGGGGAAAGCAAATTGATTCTAGTTTATGGTTTAGTTGATTTATGAAAACGTGTTCTATCAAGACCACCGACATGTACAGAATGACATTCTTAGCGTACAGCGATTAATCAGCTGAGACATGTATCAAATGGAATTCTTTTCATAAATTGTATATGACAATTACTCAAACGAGCACCAGAATCAATTGACTGACTTATGCAGAATGATGTATTTTTAAAAACGTAATAACGTGCGAAACTTATTTAACAACCGGCTTAATGCAAACAAGGTTAATTTTTAACAGGTACATACTCAAACCGTCAATGGCACTTTGGTAAGCAACGAATGCAAAAAATGTAAGCAAAATACTGTTCAAAACTGTTCAGATCGTCAAGAGCCTTAGGATTTGTATCCCCTGCATATGTTAGGTACTGTGTTTTATACATCTTTTGATTAATGGTATAATAAATATGTGAAAGATTATCAAAGATAAGTTTACTCAGGGGCAGAGATAAAATTATACAGTTATTATTTAATATCTGACAATTTTTCATGAGTTGAAAAAAAGAAGCTTTTATGACGTTTATAAGATCCTCCACTCATGCCATAAATACAGCTGCTAAACATTTTGGACGGCTGTATACATCAAAGGTAAAATTAACGCCAACTATACTTTTATTATATCTCAACAAGAAAATAAATAAAATATAAATTACGTTTAGATGCCGATATTGTTGCATTAAGGTTTCAATCATAGCATATTTCTACAACTTCTCCAACAACTGTCGATATTATATTAAAACAAATAAAATTAAACAAAATTTAAAAGAAAAAATGAAAATAAAATAAAAACTCATTTAAAATGTGTGAACATAAAAAAGGTGGATAAGGCGAGGTATTTCGTTTATTTGTAGCAGACAATCATGGGGCATATGCTAATGGTAATTTGTTATATTAAATAAAGATAAGAATAAAATCCAATTGAGTGAATTCAAAGAATGGTTAAACTAACAATCTATCTATCATTTACACAAGCAAGCGAGAAAAGTATTTCCATACAAAAGAGTTATATCAATCAGACAGACAACCAGTGGCAGATATACATAGTTGAAATGTAAGTATATGAAAAAAGATAATAACGGACAAAAATACATTTGACAGTTGTGGATGGTTTCTCCAAATGGGCTAAAATAGTAAAGTCAAACAAAAGGGATGATATACACGATGTACTTACGAGAATTTCTATTGAACAAGAACTAAAAATGATACAGATTGATAAAGGCATGGAACTGAATAACCGGAAAGTCAAAGACTAGTTGAGAAATGAAAACATCAAATATGTCTCGTCTTGCTCAAACAAGAAAGCGTCTGATTTGGAGAGATTTAATATAAGAATCTTTAAACGTTTCACATAAAACGAAACGTTAAAATGATTTGATGTTGCTAAAGCCAACTGAAGGGTATAATAACACTAACCAAATTCAATATACTTGACTCCAGTTAAAGCTAGAAATCCAACCAAGAGGTCAAAAGTATCGATGAACTTATTAGGTGGTACGATAAATGATACATTTGGAACACCATTGTATGAAATAAGTCAGACGGATAGGAATTCGTTATGAAAGTCAATATTGGCGAACTATAACTGCCTAACTTTATTAATAAGATTTTTTTTTAAGATCAGACAAATTTGATTAGGTGACCCAGTTGTTTACAACTTAGATAGCATAAACCGAAAGGTACCAGGGGGATATTTCACGAGCAAAAGTTGTGTTTGTATGACAAATAAGATGACTTGTATAAAGTTTATATAATTTTTGAAGGTCACGAACGTGAACTTAAAAGTATGTGCTATTTCAATGGAAAGGAAATGACAATTCTTTCAATAGTTACGAACCCGCTGAAAGCATTGTGTCGCTAAAATAAACGAATGGTATAAAATTGGTTTATTCAAAGTTTAAAGAACAGTCTCAAACTAAAACGAAGCCAATCATCCTGAAGGATATATGTTTAAAATTTTTGTGCGATGAAGTATTTGCATTGAACAATCGGAGGATACCTGCTGGAGTTGCAACAAACGTTGGGAAGGAAATAAAAGTTCAATTATCACTAATAAAGGAAGTGTTGCATGTTTCTGCTCAGAATCTGTAAACAAATAATGATCGGTCTGGGACACAATGTGATAAATGTAGTTTAATAAAGTAGATTAAGTATTTAGACAGTTAATATCTTGGTCGAGTCTGAAAAGAGCAAAATATATAAAAAAATCAGTGACTGATTAAAAAACACAACTAATGCATATGGAACTATGATTTTAAAAGGGTGATACCATTAGAGTCATTTTGTACCAAAAAATATAATTAGTAAATGAATGAGTACTATCGAATGTTTAATGCAACAGACATAAATCAGTTGATCAAATGGAGAAGAGAAATACAAACTATCAGTGTTGTAAATAGTGCGGTAATTAGATTAAATCGAATTGTTATCGTAATCGAGGAAATCTAAAAGTGAGGGAAAAGAACCAGAAAAGAGTTACGGTTGAGTTGAAAACGATATCAAGAGGATAAATGCGCAGACACAAAAAGAGTAATTATTATTAGCTTTTATTGAATAAAGAGCCTTTTAATAAATGGCTTCAATAGTTTATATTCAAATACCTGAAATGAAAAGAAGAAATTACAGTCCCCTTTAATTCGATTTAGGACTAGAAGGGAAATTAATATAATGAATCAGCAAAATGTGAAGAGTGTTAATGCTAGAGAACTCCAGGATTCGTTTGAAAGGTCTTTTAATGACTACAGATTTTGCATGGAAAATTTTCAATACTTGTGTTTATCTTTCAACGATGTTGAACTATCTTTGAAGAAGATAATAAGTAGGAACATTAGAAACGGTGGTTCTGTAAATCTTCAGCAAAAGTTAGTACAACGACCAGAGGACATTTTAAGTCTTTTAACAGAGAATAAAGGATTTAAATATGAACATAAATGAAATACAAATCGTAATTAAACGATTTATTAAAATAATGCAAATAATGTTGGGTCAGGGCGTAAGTGCAGATACGAATTGGTATTCCAGTAGAATAGGCAAATCCCAACCCTTGAGAGAAACGTATTACTTTAGTTTCCCTGCATGGCTGGAAAAATGCTTGTATCCATATAGTTTTCCTGTACGGTAGAATCTATGTTAAACCCATCTAAAGATCATCAAACAAGTACAGCAAAAACAAAATCTAGACACATTTAAACGAATTCAGCCAACCTGTGAGTGATTATGAAATTGTAGACGGTCTCAGAATACCTATTAAAGTAGCGGAAAGAGAAAGAGCATTCGGTTATGTGTTTTATAGAAATAAATAGAATTAATGTAGAATGAAGGATTATCATGACTGGTATCGTGTCAAATAAACAATCACGCCAAAACAGTTTATTTCGCAGAAGTGTTTAAATCATGTTATGACTACTTGAAATTGCATGAACACAACAAATAATCCAGTCAAGAAGATAATTCCATACACCTAAGTCACATAACGTTTGAAACTGTTTCAACTGTAAAATTTTAAGAAAACAAAAAAGAAAAATGTACTATGTTGATAATGAAGGTAAAATTAGATATGATGGATAATGATGTAGGTCAAGGTCATTCGTCCAGTACCTCGATTTATGTAAGGGTGATTTTTCAATACAAGCCAACTGAATACATTGAATAAACACCCACACAATAATAATAATAATAATAATAACAACAACAACAATAATAACAACAAAATAAAATATTAAAAAAAGCAACAACCTCCCCACTCCCGCCCAACAAAACAAAAGAAAATCAAAATCACTCTAAGACGACGCTGAATGATCGGGGTATTTTGGCAGTTGGTTTCCATATACCAAGACAGCTGCACGAGTATTTCACAGGTTACTCGTTAGCAAAAGAAAGACTAATTCTTCATAAAAGTGATGTATCACCATTGCAAAATAAATTAATAAAGGAGAAGAAAGGGTACAAGACAGTTAGTACCTAAGTTATTCTGCACGTTAAAGAGCAAATATATAATCGTTATGTATTCGTTTTGAGACAAATAACGTTTTACAATGACATAACAAATAACATCCAGTTTTGAAATACAAGTAGTTACAAGAAAGGTATCTGGTGTTCCTAAAATGAACTTGAAGGTATGAATACTTTTCAAAAATGAATTAGAGTGTGTGCTATACAAGAATTTTGTGGACTGACAAGAAAGCTTCATTCTTTTGGGATGGACAACGACTAAAACACATATGTAATGGTATAAAGAAAGTTTTCATCAACAATAATCTAAAATGTAAAATTTTACAAAGATTCAGTCATAAAAAAACTTACCAGAAAAGGAATTTAATAATCATGAGATATACAACATTACAGTACACAATGTTGGCTTGAGTTGTGATGACAACAAGAGATATTTAATCAACAACATCATCACACATATGGGTACCCTAAAATACGATTAATGTTCTCTTATCCTATAAGAAAAAAAATATTCAAGACGAGTCAAAAGACTTTTTCTTCTTTTGCTTTGTTTCAGTTTTTCAACCATCTTATCTGTCATACCATATTGTTCTGCCCGAACACATTCTTCGTCGTCTTTTTTATCTTTCCAGTAGACATAATATTCTCACGCATGTAAATAATAACATAATTGTATTTTCACACAATTACTTGTGTGGTTATTCTAAAATGTCAACCACTATAAGTTAGTTTAGTTAGGTTAGATCCTTTCCTTTTTGACAGCTTTAAAGTTGGCACAATATGTTCCTTGTTAAACACTTATGAGTAATTCCAATCATATATTTAATTTGTCGTCAGGATCTATCACTACCACACATTTCATTTCTGAAAGAAAATTCTCCATTGTAAGTGTTGTTGTACAGAAAAGTTGGAGAGATGATAATAATGTAATCAAAGAAGTGCCCATATTCCATTGCAATGAAATTTAATGCAAACCTCCTTTTCGGGTATTTCTTACACGACATATACTCATGTTAAGATGTTCTTTTTAATACATCATTTATTAAATGCCAACTATATGTTCTATGTCAGTATCAAAGACGACGTTAGTTTTTATTCCTGTAGTGACATATATTTGTCATTTCGTTCTTGATTTATACGTAATACAGCAATTTCACCCGATGATAGCTGGTTTTGGTTTATTTTGTGGTAATTCTTTTGTCATCGAAAATATCGTATCCAAGAAAATGGTACTGTTGATGGAACGAGTGTTGTATCTAACTGGTATGAAATTAGGAAAGATTTAAATATGCTAGTGATTAAAGCATCGTTTTGTTATCCTTATCTTGATCATTATATCACACATAGCTTCTGGTTCTTGATGTTTCTGGTATGTTTTATAGGTTTAGAAATGTGTCTAAGTTGATATCGGATTAATTATATAATTCCTTTTCATTTCCTCAGTAACATCTTCATTATTTTATCCAGACATTGCTTAGATAATATACCTCTTATATTTCTCGGATGTATTATTCGTTTTTAATATGTGATGTTTTAGAGATTTTTTTCTTGTTTCATCGGGTTTTGTCATTATTTCAAAACCATGTATCACACATGGTTTTATACCTTCTTGCTCTACTAAAATATTCTTTTACATCACAAAATATAATTAGCCAATCATTGATTTGTAAGGAAACTATATAAAACAGTATATATTTGAAATAGTTGGGTATCTGAAACATAGTAGATATACATTTTGTTAGCCTTTACGTATTCTATTTATATGCAGATGAACACCCTGTTCAACGTTAACTAACTGAGAACCTGTACCATATAACCTATTATTATATGTACTTTTCGAATCAGACCATATACAATGGTGATCAGCATGGACGTTGTTTATACTGACATCATTAAGTTCTGTGTGTTTTGTGTATACTACCACTGAGATTTATTTTTATTTGCACAGTCTTTACATCGGGTGTAGTGAGTATTCAACGTTTCGTTTCATCAGTAGGCTTAACCTGATAATATGTATAACAGATAATTAGTTCCAGCTATATTGTGTAAATTATTAACATATAATTGTTGCTCTTTATAGTATTAATGGGACGGGACGTCGGAACTGCTGTTGCCATTTGCTCTTAATTAAGCTTCTCTGTCTTCGCAATGAATACAACATTTTCTTCTGACTCCCAACTATTAACATTTTCATCATATATCTTCCATTTTATGAGTACACATATTTTACCATTTTTATTTTTTAAAATTTGCTCAACCTTGAAGAGATCATCCTGTTTATCGTATGGACATAAGTCCTCTTCATAAAATATTCCCTCAATAACCTCTCGATTGAAACCTCCTTCTTCATACACCGTGGAGTCTCCTAAAATTACTTTTCTCATTTTAAAACTCCCTTCCGTAAAATTAGGAAGTTAGCCTTTATATAAAATAGACTTTTATTTTGAGATCCTAACTTTCTCGGCTATTTGTTATTTTGGCGTTCCATAGACATCGGCTGTAAGATAGTCGAATAAGTTTATCTATACTTTAGCTCTATTATCTTCCTTGTTTGCTTCAACCAAGAACATTTCAATACATGTATAATATGAATTTTATATCCATCAATAGGGTTTTGTAATATATGTATCCATTTTCTGGTTTCATTTCAGTAAAATACTTCAATATTCTGATCTTAAGAGTTCGATTAAACCTCTCTAATACCGACTCTTCTTGTCTGAGTAGGTGGAAAAGTATTCAATATTTTCTTTCTCCAATAATTCCTTAACACTTCAGTTATAAAATTCCTTTATTTCATGGAACTGTATTTTATCTGGTTTCCACTCAGTGGTATTAAAACATTTATGGAAGAAAACGCTGACTCAGAGGTCTTCAAAAATTTAAGGAAATAACCGCATGCTGAGTGCTATTCAAAAATATTTGACAACACGCTGGTTCAGTGGGCTGTGTGACGCTAAGATGCTATGGATGAAGGTGAAACATCAGGTAAAAAGATCTTAGGTCAAATGAGCCAGGACCGACTATTATATTAGTACTAATTAGCTAGTTAATATATTTCAAAAAGTAAATAACACCCGCTCCTGCAAATGGGTTTCAGGACAAGAATAAGGTGCGCAGCTTGTTAGTTTGTTACTTTCTTTCTTTTTTAAAATCCGAAGTCCATGATTTATTTATATAAAATTCTTCATAACGACTATTTTTACCGAATTTGACAATAATAATACACAGTTATGAAGTTTACTTCAGGACGTCAGCTATCAGCGTAGTTTTTCGGGAGAGATAATTTCAATAGATCAAGGGTAACAACTCGTTCTGTGACTGTTTCCAAGATATAACAGAGATATGAAAGATAATATTGTGTATGAAAATAAAGATAGTCTGCTGTTTGGAATTACAGAATTTGACAAGAATAATATTGTGGACAAAAAAAACCCGTCTGTACGTCGCTTCGCTCTGCTTCAGAGGGGTTAGGCACCTCGCCTCTGCGATGCACTGGCTTTTTATCCTATTTTTTTCGTTTGAATAATTTGATAAATCAGGTTCAGGTAAGGACATTTTTAAAATAAGGTGTACAATTTTAAATTAGAAGTCCTAAAGATTAGAGTAAAGGGTGGGAGGGATTTTCATAAAATTGTGATGACCATGAGGAGTATTTTGAGTAACATTTATGATGACCAGTGTAAAAATTTCTGACGGCCAATGGAGACTTTTGAGCACAAAATTATGATGACCAGCTCAGGATTTTGAGTAAAAATTCTGACGACACGTGGTCCAGGGTTTCAAGTAAATATTCTATAAAAACACTGGGCAATTAACACGCAAAATTTAATAAAACAGTTCAGATTCAAATAAAAAGATATAAATTTTGGTGAAAATGCTTTAAAATGTTGTTTGGTTAAATTATTAACAAATTAGTTTATAATTTCGAAAAATAGGGTAAAATGTTAAGATTTTAGGGTAAAACTAGAATTTAGTCGAAAAGTGCTTATAACTGTCTTTAGGCAACTTTATCAAAAAATTTACCAAACAAAACAACCAAAAAGCAACCATAAATGGGTCAACAAATGAGTTAAGTGTCCCAGGACCTAGATTTCTATACTATTCACGCATTTCCACGTGTGTTTAATGGAGAAATCCCAAGGTCATAACCACTTAATTTCTTCTTTTATCTAAGAAAGGAGTAAAAGTACCGATCAGGAAAAACCCATCATTGGATAGAGAAATGGTGATTACAAAAAACATAGGGCCTGATTTGGATAGATAGATAGAAAGATAGATGGACGACTAAAATTAGAATCCCACTCTGCTTAATATAAAGAAACAAACCTAAAAGAAGGAAATCTGCTTAACTGTTACTTTGCTTTGTCTACCTAATGCGTGCTTCTGAGATTGTGTTTTTCTGCTTCAAGCCAATTGCTAATTTTTCGAGATCCATATAATTCATACATTCATTCTTTTATTCATTCATTCAGTCATACATTTTAGACGCTATCTTTTCTTCTAAACAATGAATAAAATGACTGATGCGATTACCTTTCATTTTTATTATTGATTGTACAACTGATTCGAAAGATATGCATTCATTGCGATATAAAGAAAATCAATTAATTGCACTTGATGAGTAATTCATAAAATATGACTGAGCAACGTTAATAATTTTAAAATTTAAAACTGCACATTGTTCATTTCAAATCAAATATCACTAATGCGATAATTTGAATTTCTCTGGTGTATGTGATATTTGATTGAGTAAATGTCAAGAATTTGTTATAGTTCATGTTGACAGGTAAATGAGCACACTTAATTTTCACATCAAATTACACCGAATGGCTTAAATGCGCTAATTAATCAATAAGTTAGCCAGAAGGTTGAATTAAGTGTAGCAGAATAACAGTTATTAGCAGGAACTTGGTTGGTTCAGTAGTTAACATACACAAATTTTGCATTAATTATATTTGTTTTAAAAATCTCATTTTCAGTTCATAACATTTTAGATCCAGTCTTTTGCTTCAATCTTCTCCTCAGACAGTTGTGGTCAAACGTATCCAATGAACGCAAACAGAACTGCAAGTGTCGTCGTCAAGCAAAATGAAAAGCCTGCAAAATATATTATAAGACTGAGTAATTTGAGTATAAAACAAACCTACCCTCAACGTTTTAAATGTAAAACTCAGGAAAAAGAAGAAAGTAAAATGAGATGTAATCATAATGTTTGATTTTTTAACTCAAGGATACTAGAAATTGACCAGCATTCCTCTCATGTTCCAATACATAACTGCTCATAAAAAATAAAATGACAGTGTCGAAATTGAATTATTATATTGATGGGACCCTTATCTATGATCATGGTCCGATTAAAGACAATCTGCTGATCCGGATTTCCATGATGTCGTGGGAGCGGGACCGCACACGAGGACTACTTTTCAGCACTTTATCGGCTGACGCGCAGTCATTACACATTAAGGCGACTGTTCCAATTCAGCTTTTTTGTTGTTTACGTCGATACATTTTGGATGTTTTATGGACGGGCCGAGGAAGTTTACAGTTGACTATGATTCGCGAGAATATGCGAAATATGTGTTTCTTGAGAAAACTTTTTTTTTACTGTAAATTTGCATTAGCGTTGTAATTGTTTTTAGTTTCATTTGTTTTCACTGTTATTAGTGAATAAAAATTAACCCAAAATAAAAATAAAAAATTAAAAAGAATAAACATTCTTCAGAAACAAAACAAAACAACTAAAAAAATTGATACTTTTTAGTTTAGAGAGAGTCTACGGAGATGTTTATAGTACACAACTAAGGGTCTCCCACACCACTCGACTCCCACCACTGGGTTACAACCACGAGTATAAGCCTGAGTCAAAACGGGCTACAACCTGTAAAATGAATTCTCAATTCTTCATAGATTTGTGAAAGAATATACAAACTCTAGTATAGGAGAGCTGATAATAAAATATTTGAAACGTTGCATCCAGTACCCCTACCCGTACAATATCTGACTCCCAATGCCATATTATGTATAGGGGTAAGGAGACTAGAAAGAGCGTAGTTGTCACTCTCTATCAACACTAGAGATTATTTTATGAACATTTTATGAAAGATGGGAATTTTCTGAAAAAAATTGGAAAAAGTGGTTCAGCAGTCCTCACAGCTGTTTTTGATTTGGTTGAGTTTCTTTGAGTAAAAGTATAATAGTATAAGTCTCTCTCAATAATTTTATTCCTGTTTAACTCCTTTTGTAATAGACTACCATGAATAATACTGCTTGTGTTGTAGGCATTAACCTATTTTAGTACAAATTGCGAAAGCACTGTTCTAAAGATTCTAAAGAAAGAATGGATTCAACTTTTAAAAAGGATCTTGACATTAGGCAGATTGAATGTTGACCAAAAGGATTAAGTGCAGAAATATGATGTTATTCTTATAATGACTTCAAAATTGTGCTGAAGAATTACACCGGGTATAATTTATGCAGACAATGTGTATAGTATATAATTGCTAAGGACTTAATGTCAGCAATTAATTAGGTCAATCGTTAGAAAAAAAAAAAAAAAGATGTTATAGGTAGTAGGCACTTAGCCATTGAGTAGCTGGTTAGTTCCGTTGGTAGATTTGCTTTTATAATCATTTCATTTTTAGGGGAATAGGTAAAGTATGATACAGATTGATAGGAAGAGAGAGAGACAGAGAAGCAGATGGGAGTCGGACCCTAGAGAGTGAGAGGAATTATGTGTGCGTTTCGTGCTGAAATGTAGTTGTCTTCGCAAAATAAAATCATGTTACATGAGTTTTTTAAACGGTTTTGATTCAAACAGATAAATCTTTGCTTAATGAGGACGATGCATTTTTATTTCTAACCCAACTAGAAGCGTCATTTGCCACTATTTGAAATAAGCATTCAAAGTTTGCAATTTAATACATTTTGATTGTATGAATAAAGCTTGCATTACGAAGATAGCCCAAGTGAAATTCCGAGTACATACGTGACTGCACAATAAATATGAATGAAAGAAAACAAACTACAACGGAACATAAACATAAAATATAGAATCAAAGTTTTCGTGCTTGCAAACACTTGTGTACCTATCTTTGTCTATGCGTTGAGACTACATCGAATTCTCTGCTTATGACTGGAGATGTCTATTTTTTGTTTTACGTTTGATTTTAAATTTTCCATAGTTAAATTAATCATTTTCTCCTTAATTATACGTTGTATTTATCAATATTATATGTTTTGTATTTATGCTTGGTGTTGATACGTTCATATTCAATATGCTTTGTCTTCTAGATATAGGGATTACGTTATCAATGTATGTATTTGAATGCCGTTGAGACGTAGTTGTATAACGTAACTGAATTGGAAACGCATTTGTATCCAGGATGATCCAGCCTCCGAGTCATTTCAACTTGAATACATTTCGAGTAATAATGGCTCACTGACAAGTACTATGACATGCCAGTCGTGAGCGATTACATAATCGCAATACCGCTGGAAACGTTGTCTGAGAAAGTCTGATACTCATATGGTTGTCACTATTTAACATATACAGACTCAAAAGTAATAATGTTAAACTTTATCATCCTTTTTTATAGTAGATACTGAGAATTTATTTTACTTTCAATGAAAGTCATTCTTAAAGAAATTGGTATTCCTGTGTAGATCCGCTATTGTCCAGATAAATGCGGGGGTTCTGCAAATATGTCCCTTGTGCATTCCGTACTGGAATGTAGCTCAGCTATGTGTATGCCTTACTAATACAGTGATATTGAGAAATTAGAAAGGGTTCAGTGCCAATTAACCAGATTCATAACAGGCAACTATAAGATCCCGTATGGAGGGGTGCATCACCAGTGTGCTGACCTTCCATCTCTGTAACTGTGTTGAAAAACTAACAGACTGGTCTTATTATACAACATGGTCGAGGGGTTAGTGCCAGCATTATCAGCTCAAATATGTTTTTCCTAATTAAACACGGACGCCGAATTAAGACCAAGAATTACTCCGCTTACTCCGATTCGAAATCGGTCCCTCTACGTGGTTTTTGTGCTCTTTTTTGTTTTTGTTTGCTTCTTTTGTATGTCTTTGACAAAGGGACCCATAAGATCCCGAAAGAACTAAGACTAGTTTCACACAAGTTTATGCACTGTATGGTATCATTTTGTTCCAGCTGGAATTTTGTTCTGGCTGACATATATCTAGGGATCTAACCTGCATAGAGTGTTACATGCGATGTGATATATATATATATATATATATATATATATATATATATATATATATATATATATATATATATATATATATATATATATATATATATATCTGTGTATGTGTGTGTGTGTATGTAGATAATAATGAATTATTAATTCACGTTTTATTCGCTTTAGATTTCTTTAAAGAACTATTTTGGTTTATTTCAAAGAACATGAAATCACGTATGTTACTTCTCATATTGTCTGAAATTTTTTACACTCACCTATTACTTTTCCACTACTTCTTCCCTCAATATCTGTAGCATGTAAATCATCATACACAAGCATGCTCGCCCTCAGAACGTGTCGGTCTGAATTACTGCTACGCCTTCGTCTTATTGACTGTAAAAGTACAAATAGAATGTGTTTTTGTAAAAGCAAAGTCTATTTCATGGTATGAATATGTTCTATGCACCCGCTGGAATATATTGTTCGTGTCTAATACATAGTGATGAAAGGATATACCAAATCAGTATGCTACTGTTCGCGATTCATGACAATAAGGACTCTTCTGTATCGCTTTAATTAATTTCAATCTACTAATCAGTTTATTAAACGGTCGCAAGTGTATAAACTGGTAATCTTCCAAACGTGATACAGGTATGTAAATAGATGAATGTATCCAGTCAAACATGCTGTATTGACAAAATAAGCGAGACTTTAACACACTTTCATAAGAAAATTGGGATAGCTATTGCTGCACAACCAAGCTTAAATATATATATATATATATATATATATATATATATATATATATATAAACTGGCGGCACTTCCCTATATAACGACATAAAGGAAATTATTCACATCTTCTTCAAAGGTAAATTCTATCCAGATGTGTTTATGTACAGATAATCCCACCCACCCCGCAAAAAACCCCTTATTCATGTTTTTAAATTTTTAAATATGACCAAGAAATATATGTGATAACGTTTGACAGGACATCTGCCGTTAACTTCTCGGAATAATCCAGGTTCGATTCCTACCATAATATCTGCCTGGATCTGCTATCGTGGTGTGTCATTGGACAAGGCAGTGTACTCTTCTTTTCTCGGCACGATGCAGACTTCAAAGTGTTGCTGTGCTATAATACACACACGCACACACTAACTAAGCAACTAACCCATCTTAATAAATATAAAATAACGTTGCTAATCAGATGAAGAAATTTATATTTTGTAAATTTTGCGGAAACAAAACAAAATCCATAATTCACGCCCAATATATATGTAGTTTTAAGTATATTAATACAAATTACAAAAAAGAAAATGCCTTTGCACCAATGAACATGTCTACAGAACTGGGAAACGTTTTATCTGTCGCGTTATCGGGAGGTCTAATTCACCTTTTTTAATCCTGTTGTTTTTGTTTTGTTTGTCTGCTTATTGGTTGGTTTACAAACTTTTATAAATCAAAGACACATTAATTATATTATTTGCATTCTTTACCCTTATAGTGATGAAAACATTATTTCACAATTCCTTTACATTGCGGTTGGAAAAGTAGCTTTTAGTACCAGATCTGACTCCTCTAATGTAGGTTTTATTCCACTATAAGACCCATCTGATTAGTAATCCATCAAACATTAAACACCACACGATATTCAAGAAGTTAAATCCTCTTCGCGTGAGCTCTTTGTTATGATAATACTTTCTCATGCAATTTAATCACGAGCGACATAATTCATAGGAATGTGATACCTTACATCAATTTTTTCCACTTGATAAATAAACTGGAATTGGGTGTGGCTTATATACTTGCAAACTTGTCTAAATATCCAAACTTTGTATCTTATTAGTCAGCGGCTTTAGTTAATGTTTTGTTTAAATTAGACCTATTTGAGAAGTTGGCAGGAGTCGCCTCGAGCAAACCTAATAATCGAACATTTTTCTGTCCGATTAAATAACTGTTGCCGGGAAAACAAGTCATAAACGTAAACAAAATATTTTGAGTACTCTCTTACTAATTCATGAACTACACATTATCTACCAATGTCCCATGGGTTAGTCATTAATACTAACGTCATCCGTTTTGCAATTAAAGAAAAAACAAAGATTGATCTACTGATATTTTACTGCAAGAAAAACACCATACAGGTTACACAATAGGAACACAAAGTCGATTTGGCACATTTTGGGACTCGTAAAACTCGACAGATTCGCAAATGCCCATTTCACGGAAAGCAATGACAATTCAAACACTTTAATTTGTTCCAAAGATAGGAAGAACATCAGTGAACGAATGTTAAGGAATTATTTACTAATTATTTGTGTATAAAATATATGAAATTTAAATTTTTTACTTCTGCAGAATAAAACGAAAATAATTCATAATTCCAACAATTTCATTAGATGATCTGAGTAGTCTTTTCGAAGTAAAAATCATACAAGAAACGTATAGAACGCTGGCTAACCTTGATCTCATTAGCATGACATGATTTAGAGCTAAAACTATTATTTTACAAGCGGTATGCACCTGTACTTACCTCATAGCGGTTTACCTATAATCAAATTGACGACGAGTAAATCTCTCTCTCTTTCTCTCTCAACTACTACATGTATAAGCTAATCATATCTATTTATCTGTATCGACGTGTATATATATATATATATATATATATATATATATATATATATATATATATATATATATATTTATATATATATATTCATTTAATGCACACATACTCTAAAGTAGAATGCAAAAATGATCCCACTAATTACAGACCCATTTCTTTACTTAGCTGTGTAGCACAATTACTTACATAGAAATGATCTTATTTACTAAAAAAATTGGGTTTTCTTCCAAATTAATCCACCGTGTACCAACTGGGATATGATCACAGTATTCGTGAAGCACTTGATAGAGGAGAAGGCATTTGTGTTGTATTTTGCTATGTATCGAAGGCGTTTGATCGTGTTTGGCATAACGTTCTGGTGCATAAACTAAAATGCTAGGGAATAGAATCGTTTATGATTGATTGATTCACCAAATATATATCCGGTAGATCACAAAGTGTTGCTATGACAACAATCAGAATTAACAACCCAGTCTGTTCCAGTTGGGTTGGCTCAGGGTTCAGTTCTTGCACCATTAACGTTTCTTGCATATATCAATGATATTATTGATGATCAACTTAGTCTCGCCAGACTTTTTGCTGACGACAGTTCTCTCTTCTACTTCTCTAGAAGTATGCAAGATATCCAATACATACTTAATGCTGACTTAGAATCTATAAATGACTGGTCAAATCAATGGCTAGTAAACTTTAATTGAGCAGATACTGAAGTCGTGTTTTCTTTAGCAAAATCAACAACCCCCTTTTTCCGTATTGAAGTTCCAAAACGAATCACTTGCTTTTGCTGACAATCATAAACATTTGGACTTACAGTTAGTAATACATGCAGTTGAAGTCTGCATATCGAAAATATTTTTTAAAAACCATTTAAATTGCTAAATATTTTAAGATCCTTCAATTATAAGCTGAGTAGAAAATCCTTAGATATAATTTTCTTATCATATATTAGACCTCTATTAGAATATACAGATGTCGATTGGAATGGATATTCAAATGCAGACTCAGGTAGATTAGACAGATTACAGTTAAAGGCTGCTAGGGTACTCACAGGTCTAACCAGAATCATGCAAGCAATATGTCTGAGCAATGCGGTTGGCCCCCTCTCTCAGAAGGAAGAAAATTACACAAACTCTGTACGTTTCATAAAAATATGTATCATGATTCGACATATTATCTAAACTAACTTCTTAATCGGCAACACTTCTATAGACCATATGCGAGACTTGAAATAACAAAATTATCTTTCCTTAATTCTTGTATTCTCATATGGAATAGCCTACCTCGCTATATCAAAACGGAAAGCGATTTCCTAAAATTGTTGAATTATATTACCACACGAAACAATAGCGTTCCTTCTTATCATCTTTCTGATGATCGTAAACACTATTATTCATACTAGGATGAGAAACCAATATAGCGACCTTAAAAAGACATATATGACAATCACCTAATAGATAATCCCTTTTGCGACTGTGGCGTAGAAGCAGAAAATGCATATCATTAAAAAGAATTTGTACTCGATACACATTTCAAAGGTAAAATCTAATACTTTGTCTTAAACGAAATGCTTTTTCACATCTCAACAAATTCTATTATATTTGGCTCACCTGAACTCAAAACTGAACAAGTTTGAATATCTTTAAGTTTTTCTTTCGCAAATCCATTAAGGATACACGGCGTTTTAACTAATTCTTCTTTCTTAGCTTTTAAATGCAAAGGTAATGAACGTTTTGTTTATACTGGCAAAATTGTACAAATTCATGTATATTAACAGAGAGGTTACTGTAATAAGAACAGTTTCATACGATGCACAACTATTTAGCGCTCTCTTTATATATATATATATATATATATATATATATATATATATATATATATATAATTTTCAAAAATCGATTTATTGATGATTTTGCTACCTTTTGAACAAACTTTAGTGTTTACAGTTCTATAGGAACTTTTGGTCACCTCTATCGACCAGGTCTCTCCATCATGTAACTTTACATTTCGATTAATATATGTTACTCTGGATGCTTTGGAAATCTGACACGAAATGTACAAATACAGCCTTTCGATAGGTCAGAACTTTTTCAAATAATATTTTATGACGCTGAGGTCAGAGGTCAGAGGTCTTAATTAGTGCTATTCACATGATGAGACACACAAAAACTGCTACAGCGATATGATTAAATTTTGAGACCCCCTCCAAAAAAAATAATAAAAAAAATTAAATAAAATATGTATATCAAGTTACAGGTGATAGCACATAAATGAGGCGACTGAGGCACAGTATGTTCCGTATCCCTAAAAGCTTGTAACACATGTGACCATGTCATTTGATAGGACCGCCCGGTGTGACATTATTTATATGTCAGTAGACAATATAATACTACTACTACTACTAATAATAATAATAATAATAATAATAATAATAATAATAATATTTTAAAATTAAATATGTTTATCTAACTATGCTTGAGAAAAGCCTACTTACGACAAAGAATTCTGTGCGAACAAATGATTTCATGACAAAACTACGTTGAAATTACATCATGGTTGTTTTTAGGTGCTCATTTACGCCGAAGGTTAGAACTGATGAAAGAAAAGCATCTTTTAATCTTTCGTGAATTGATGTATGTTACACTGAAATGATGTGTGGACCTCGATCTGGTTAAGCTCTAGGATGAATGGAAGAGTACGATCAAGTTAATAATCAATTTCATTACAAAAGGGCTATTTTTATAGAGGACTTACTGTTTTACATGTAGCTGCATCAGGACATACGTTAATATAACACTCTAGGGAGACTTCCGTGCTGTTCTTGAAATGAAATGCATGGAGTTTAGACAGAAAGCACGTTGTTGCATTGCAGCCATGAGCCGCACTGGAGTTTCTGTAGAACGTTTCCAAAAGAACACCATCTCTATTTGCATCTGTGTATTTACCACTGAAAATAAACCCAAAAAACTACAATTGGATGAGAAGGGAAATAGTATTGTAAGCCTTGAGAGTTGTAGAAGACTAATATATTTTGTATTTTCACGCGGAGTTGCTCTTACATTTTAAAATTAACTTTTAACCAAAACAAATAAAAATAATAAAATAAAATAAAATAAAAAATAACCTCCAGTGTGCCTGAAATAGCAAGGTCTATACTACACACAACCTAGAGTACCGATATTACTGAATTAAATGAGCTTGACATACATGACTTTTTAAAAATATATATTGAAAAGACAGAATGTTAAACATCAAACACTTTTGTATTGATTTAGTAACGATTTCTTGTCGATCTCTTGTCCTTTGTGTATTGTGTCACCTATCCAATTAATTTTTTATGCCGTCGCCAGTTAGTTGGCTCTTTTGGCTCTGCTCTTATGTTACCTGCATGTTTTCAAACAATGGTGCGGTCGAACGGCTAATAATTTCCATTTGTTGCCTGCTTAACTCCCATTCATCTTCAAGACTTTCTTTTTCGTTCATTCAGTTTAGCAAAGTGTCAGTCAAAACATGATATCCGTGTTTGTAGAAAAAAGCTTGGTCAGCCATCAATGGATATATTTTAAGACTTGTTCCAGGTGTAGCTGTGATGTATTCTACAGACTTAAATCTATCCTTTTCTTTAAAAATTTGCGGTAAATCGGTATCAGGCAAGTATTTAACAATTGCGCTCATTTACTATATTTTTAAATAGTGCAGTAAAGGATATTGCTTTTAGCATAGTCATTTACTAGCCAGTTTTAAATGAATTCCATCATCTTCATTAAAACAAATTTCTAGATTTGCTTTTGTCACAAAACGCCGTGGGTTACCCATGGTCAATATTTGTATAGTTGGCTGGATCGCCACCAAATGCTTCTTTAGTTGTTTCAACTTGTATTTTATTTCTTTTCCTTTCTGTTAGTAGTTTTTCACCATCAGTAACTAGTTGAACCTCATAAGATACAGCGCCTGTGTTTTGCATGGCAATAGCAGAAATGATCCTTTCCGGGATATGAAGGAGCATAGTATACCAAACAACCCCATGATTTTTTAACCATTCAAACTCAATTTGTTCACAACAGAAGTATTTATATCTTGTGACTTTTTTATTGTTCTAAATTTAATTGATTGCTAAAATGCCTTATTTTAAAATATCAATCAGGTAATTTGTCTGCATTATCAACCAAAAGTATTTTATCACGATGAGGTGATAAAGCCATTTAACAAAATATGTTATACATCTCGTGAAGACGAAAATTGAGTAGATTCATTTCCTGGTAATCTTCATCATGATTAAATAAGCAATCCTTCTACATTAAAGAATGAAGATGTTTTTTTTTTTTATCACACACCTTTTATTCCCTTGACACTTTGTTTTCTTTGTGACCAGTCCTAAACGAATAGAGTTTAGGTTTTAGACCACAAAACTATTTCATCGGTGTGCCGTTTAGCTCCTCCTTAAAACTTCCAATTTCTTTCTTCTTTACTGTTGTATGTTGATCACTTTGTCCTTCAAGTAAACATTGGTGTCATAGAACTTGATATTGTCCTTCATCTAGCTATAAAAAGATGTTAGTTTCAACGAAAATACACAACAAATCTGCATCACTCTTGAGCAAATTCATTTTATTATTGTAAGATGTTTTAACTTGATGTAGTAATATTTGTACACCAATCATCTCGATAATTCTAACACTGTGAAGCCGCCGGGAATAGGTTTATTAAGTTTTATCTTTTTGTTCTTCAAGCTGGCAAATACGAAGTTATCGTCGATAATTGTTCTCTTGGAAAATGATAAATATGTTTGCCATTTCATAACATTTCTTTCATTAGTTCGTATTTTAAGCATTGTTATTTTCCTGAGGCTTTCTATATGTTTGCCGAATATTTTTTATCAATTTGTGGAAGTCTTTCTCAAAGTCTTTAGTTGTCTTTATCTTAAAGTTGTATCGGGTTCAAGAATGAACGACTCTGTGTACTTTTTTCATTTTAGTCCTAATTGAATATACAACATTAGATGTACTTAGTGAATGATATTTTAGGTACAGTTTGTCATTTGCAAGTGCAGCTTAATGTATTTATAATCTGCTGTCTCATACACATTCACAGATATATGGAATTAGTCTTCAATGATGTATATGTACTCTAGTTGTACAGGGCAGCTCTCAGACTAATGATTGTATCTGTCTAGATATCGCTTTGTTGGCTTTTGAGGATTTGTATCGATCATTGATAACATCGACTCAATAGCATTGAAGAAGCACTTGTCATCATTTTAACGTTGACACATACTTTTTTCAGCAGCAATTATATTTGTATCAATAAATATTTTCACTGATTTCGCTATAAAAAGTTTCTCCAAAATTTAACAATCTAAAAACCAAAAGTGGCTACCTAAGATACTAATAGCGACTAAAAAAGGTACCCATTGGTGGCTTTTGGAATATATTAGTACCTTCCAGTGCATACCTAAGTTAATTTTAGTGCATACATAAGTGCCTTGTTGTTTACTTAAATAGGCAGAAAAATTGTCCTGACAATGCCGTCATTGTTCTTACTGATAACGGGACATGTGGAATCTATGTAAACATGCTACAAGGAAACATCCATACGATGTAAATACATTTAATTGTCTTAAACCAGCAAAGTCTATGAGTATATCAGAGGAAAGACAAAAATAAAATATTCAAAATCTACAGATGAAAAATGATGCAGAGGAAAGTCTTTCTAAAGCTGATAAACGTCTTATAACTGTCTAGGCCTAAAAGTTGCTGCTTAACAAATAAAACATCAAAAACTAGAACAATTAGATATTTTGTTTGAGAAGCGAAACGAAAATAAAGGAAGTTTGAAAAGAAAATGTTATTTTACATGACAAAGAGTTGGAATAAATGGAGAAAGACATCAAAGAAATGAAGGAATAGACGCAACAAATAGATAATGAATTGCTTGGCTTATTCGTACAAGAAAAAACGAAGAAAGAAATTAACAGGCTTTTTGGAATAATTTACTTTTTTTCTTGCTGAATAGCATCGGGTATATCATTTACAGACTTGAGACATATCGCATACGCCTGTTGTTACGGAATCATACCTCTTTACCTTTTTATAATGATTTAATTTACTAATTTATGATCTCTGTTTTTAGTCTGAATAGCGGTTAGCATATCAGTATAGATACGACTACTGCTCGATCAATAAGTGGTCACATGATCAATTGCGCGGGAAAATGAAGTCGACCTAGCTTTGTACTTTTGAAATCAACATTGAAAGGTCACATTTCATACTACAATAACATTATGTTTGCTCTTTAAGATTTTTAGTACGCTAGACCTTAGGGTAAATGACGCGTAACCTAGTTCCTGATTGGTTCTTAGAGGGTTGTGTTATTTTGAAATACCATATTATTAAAGACGGAGAAAGGGTTTTACAATTCAATATCTGCGCACTTGTAATGTATATATAGCAACTCGTCCAGTGATAAATCATTCTTTACAATTGCTTGAAAGAAGAGAGGTTATTGAAATTATTCAGTTCAGTGTGGAATTTATTTAATTAGTAATTCATCTGAATTACTATACAGCTCCGTGGAATTATCGGACATTATTCTAAAACTTGTGAGATTCCAGACTTGCAAGGATTATTTTGGATTTAATCAGAACTTATCTACTTCAGCACATTGCAGGTTATTTTCATTCGGAATACTTCATCCGGATTACTCGGATTAACATCAGGAAGTGAACTTTAAAACATTTTAGGACTTTTTAGGATTTTCTATACTGTAAGTTATTTTAATTCTTTCACTTTGATTGTTTGTTGAACTATTTTAATTCTTTTAATATTTTAGGAAATTAAAGATTTGCATTTTAATCTTGAAAGCTTGTTTGTGTCTTTTATTCTGTTACATTACCCCTAGAGTCGTAACACTGTACAAAATCAAGAAAGTACAACCAGGGAACCTCTGCATCGCAGAACGTCAAAGTATATGTCTTCAACGTACACGTACTTTACAGTACAACTTGTGAACATCTGCATATCATAACGTCTGGGCCTGTGTACAGCACCACGGAGGAGCCTACACGATGCAATAATATCATTCCTGACATTTTGTTGGTGTACCTAAACACTTTAACGTGCAGTATACTAACATTTGTTTGCCCAATATAAATTGTCTTCAATATGTAAAAGAAAGAGTACTATTAACACTATTTACCGGGCAACGTTATATATAGGGGTAATTGTTAGCTGTAGTATCTTGATTTAAAAACTAATCAGTTACGAGTCAGTGCCTACTTATAAAATGTCAATAAATCAAATGATTACATTGCTTTTACCAGTTGCTTTATCAGACATCACTTTATTTGATCATACATGGCTTAATACGCCGTGAAATATTTACCATAGCACATGTTCTATTGCATTTTCAATGATGTTTGTTTGCTTGTTTCGGCGTGATTTGTTGCAGTATGTGTAATGTTTGATGCCTTGCAAAACGTCTATGATGTATTGCATTTGATTTTGCAATCTACCTATAAATTAATTTAATTCTCCCACAGTTGTAATAGTCTATTATGTAGCTATAAAACTATTTGAAACAATTGTAATTTTGTCAAAGTACTATAAACGATAACTATCGCTTTAGGAAGGTTAGCTCATATTGATGATTTATTTCTTTTAGGACAATATTTTTTACACTTTTAAAATATTTCATTACACTATTGCAGGTGTTTTTTTTCTCCAATAAATATAAGCCACGTTTATAAAGACAAAACACTTAAATAATTTGACAACATCATTGTTAAAAAGGCAACTATATCATTTAACTTTCTTACCGCTGATACAATTGCGTACAATGCTGATATGAATGAAAAGACATCATTTGGTGAATTTCTACGGAGACATATTACTTTGATGAATCATTAGCAGCTTTGTTTATTTGAAAGCCTTTCTCGAAAAAATAATATTCAAGTGGAGCGCAGGTATGAATAAATAAAGAAGAACAAAGCTGGTCATAGATTATTTGAGGTCTGTAAATATGGTAATCTGAATAGTATAAATGGACGATACGTCAAATGTCAGTCATTGATTATACTTTATCCTCTGTCAAGACTTTTACAATTTTAGAGGATTCTGAAATCGCCGATCTAGACAGAATATTATCTGGCGGTCATTCACTGCTGTCATCTGTGCTCATTTTTGAAGAATCAAATTGTAACCAGTAGACAGAGGATCACACCAGTGGCCGATTGATTCTGTAAACAAAATTCGCGAAAAACAATTTTTCTTTTTGTTGAAAATATTACGGACACAATGGTAGATGCAAACAAATCATACTTCGATATGAATAAGTATCGTCCAACTCAAACAACCAACGATTAATTAGTTAAATAAATTGATGTCTATTTAAAGATACTACAACACAAACATTTTAGGACAACAAACTACGATACCACAAAACACACAGTTTAGCAATGCAAACTACTA
>JAQPZY010001252.1:0-297500 GCA_029931535.1 Margaritifera margaritifera | reverse complement strand
TGATTTAAAACTCACATCTAAGGAATGAAAATCTGAAAGCACAAGTTCGAGTAGGAAATATTTTTCATAAGAAGTAAAAACGGAATATTTTTTTATACATTCTCGGATAAAAAGACCGCTGTTGTGAAACTTTTTAAGAGAACTTTAAAGAAACAGAATTTTGAAATGATTTACATAAACCGTAACTAAGAAATAGGATATACATTTTTCCTAAGTTAATTGAAGGCTGACAAAAAACCTATCACAGATCAATAAAAATTGCTCACTTAAAACCGGCCATCCAAACAGCATGTAAAAAGTTTAGATAAACTTGATTTGTCACCTTACAATCGATACGTACGGAACACACAAATATAACATAGATTGGACAGTTAGAATTCAAAAATGCAAAATAATTTTTGAAAACAAATATCTGACTAACTTTTACATAGAAACCATTTAAAACTAGACAAGTTATATTATGTTACCCTATTTAGAAGATACAGAGGGACTTTGTACGAGGAAAACGTGTTTCTGTATGATATACAAGACGACTTGTTCAAAGAGAAGACAATTTTAAAACAAAACAATGCATAGTATAAAGTACCTGTCGTTAAGAAGAAAAGGTTATGATCATTGTTAACAGCCGAAAAACGGATAAAATATTGTGTTTTTAACAAAATATATACATTCTATTGTAAATAAATTTAGTGAATCACGCAATGTTCAATAAAGTGTTACGCTGATTGCTCTAAGTGCAAAAAGAGAAAAACAATTCATTTAATGGAAAAATACAAAATATCAACGCTGTAACAAAGTGTGTTAATATGACCAAATTAAATGTGTACTTTAAAGGAGAAAATGACAAAGTACAAATATCATAGTATTCAAGGAAAATGTACAAGTGAATAAGTCAGAATTAAACAAATAGGTTCAATTTGTGTACTCGATCAAAGCAGTTACGTGTTAGTCACTTGGAGAAACAATTTCATATTTAAAATATTACTGTAAAACAAATGAGTAAACTTTGGTTACGTAGACGTCAGTCGTTGGTGCTCTGGTACCTCTAGACTTAAGAGAAAGGGTCTATCCAATCAATCCCTTCTCCAACCAGAGGGGATATCAGTAGAAAAAATAGATAAAAGTTAATAAGACTTATCAGTTACAGACTCCGGGATTTGTTAAAAGTCCTTAAATGAGCATGGTATTTAAGTTGGAAATGATCAAGGTTTGTATGTACTTTTTTTAACGAAGTTGAACCATACTGGAAGAAATAATTATTAGAAAAATTTCAAAAATTTATTCTGCAAAAGGTCAATTAGATTCAGCATTTACATTTGTAATAATAAGATATATTGCATTTTAGAGACTATTATCACAGAAGAAAAAGCTTTGAACAAAATAATCAGTAATGAAAAACGTACTGCAAGATAAAATGTTACATAAAAACTTTGGCCAGGAAGTAAGTGAATGTATTAGCTGGTCCTCTGCTAGAATAGAATATCTAACAGCCCATACAGCGAAATACACGCCAATGAAAGGAAGACCTTAAACCGATTTACCAAAATTGGCAAAATGTTTAAACATAATTTCAAAATAAATGAAACGCATGTTGATCCAGAAGATTCTATTACAAACAATGTTGCAGTACTTATTGAAGTAATTTTGGGTTTGTTGTTTGTAATTTAACTTAAGGAGAAGTAATTTTGGGTTTGTTGTAATTAAACTTAAGGAATAAACACTACTACGAATCATATAAAGACCTCTTATGTACTTCTTTTGTTTATGAAATAAATCTGTCAGAGGGTCGAGTTTATACTAATAATAAGCTTAATTATAAAATTATGAAAAAGTGATTTAAACTGCATCAACGTACCTATAATGCAATCATTGAATGCTTCCATAACAAATATATCACAGACGTTTTAAAAAATAAATCCATATTGCATAAAACGAAGTTAATATACTTTTGTAAAACTGTTTCATCCCTGCTATGGACGATATGATACTCTCATCATATTCCTTCCCTTTCAATTCAATTAAGAGCTTTATTACATAATGATCAAAAACATTTCATGCGCTTCAAAAACATAATCATCTTGACGTTATTTTTTAAAACATATTTTCAGTATAATCGTACTATTCAATTATATTACACTTCTAAAATGTCGGTTAGAAATACTGTTGCCATCTTTATCTCAACCATGTTTTCCCAAAATTTCTTGTTTCCATTATTTTTAGCTGCGTCTTGTACTATTAAACTATAAAGAGTAATGTAGGATCTTTGAGAATACAAATTACATAATTCTAATAGACTGGTTTACACTATCAATCCCTTTTCCCTTAGACCACAATTCTCTGCTAGAAAGAAGAATGTCCTTTTTGCTTTGTTTTGTTTCATCAGTATTTTTTTTATATAATAGCTATAGTGTAATTTTGGCTTCCGTAAACAACACATCTAATTTCTGTATTTTCAATAACAGTTTTATCCTCTTTTAAAGTTTTACAACAATTTATATACTTTCCAATAGCATATGTTGCCATCAATTATAGCTTTACATATTTTACTAAAATATCCAGTCTACAATTGGTAGAATGTTAATATTACTACATATAAGATGCAATTGTTTTATATATGTTTTCTTTTATCTTCCTTTTCTTCTTTTGCTTGCATTTAACGCTGAATCACGTGGAAGTGGTATGTTGCTGTAGTTTTAGAATGTAAACAGCTGAAATTATTTGCAATGGCTTTTACTACCTCTGGAGTATATTTATTTGTAAATATGCCGGTTTTCAAACTCCGCATCAACAGGTCGCCATTCAAACTGCCAAATTAAGCTGATTTATGTATATATATATATATATATATATATATATATATATATATATATATATATATATATATATATATATATATATATCTTAATGTTGTATACCTAAATGTACATTGTTCGTTTTGAAACTTTAGTGTGTAATTCTTACCGATATCAAGTGGATTTTCCAACAATTATCTTTTTCTATATAGTATAGTTTAACCGCTTTACATAAACTGTAGCATTCAACTGATACATTGTTTTCAAAATTTATTGAACAAAGGAAAAATTCATAATAACATAGATCTTAATATTGACTATAACCTTGACATTTTAATTTTCATTGTGATCTTCATTTTTTCAAAAGGTTGACTAGTTGACTTTTCCACGATTGTGGAAATCGTCTTTCACCTTTATTTTATTTTTAACTTAGTTTAACCAGTACACATTTCATCTATCGTGGAAATCCTTGATCTTTAGATCGTCTATCACATTGATCTTAATTTAAATAGTTCACTTTCTAAAGTTATGGAAATCCTTTACTTTAATCTGGCGGTGACAATAACATTGACTTTGGCAATAACCTTTGCATTGAAATTATCCTTGACCTTTATACTAGTTCTTCACATAGGACAACCAGTACACTTTTCTACGATAGTGCTTAAGACTTTCAATAAAGGGAAACATTATTAATTTATAATGCAATAGTAATTTTTAAAGTCCGATATATAACTATTAGTATACTTTTCTTTCAGTGCCACATCGAAATAGTGGAAATAGTTTCTTAATTGTGAAAACAGTTGACTTAACAGTGGGCACTAAAGAACGGATAAGCGTGAGTGATGGTAGACTATAATCAGGTAATATGGATTCTCTAAACCCGTCAAAATTAGCTGGTCAAGGTATGGCTTCAAGGTTTAATTGAATCTCTTAGAACTAATATTCGGTGCATTGAAACTGCAGACGAAGGACATAAATGCTACGGGACTGCACGGTTGCTATGGTAATACCTATATTTATATTACTCCAAAATTATAACGTTGAACTCATGCCAGATTAAAATAATCTTAAATGATACATGTTACAAATTAAATTAGTGAAGAAACATATAAAGCACACTACCGCTACACCTTTTGATCATCTTTATGAATGTATTTTCAGATTTTATGAGTATATGATTAAATATAATTCATTTTTATATACATCATATAAATAATATTTGATCAATGAATAATATATTTTAATGTTGTTTTCATCTCTCAATTTTGCTCATTGAAAAGATCTTGAATAAGCAAATTGAAAAAAAAAACAAATGGTGAATTATAGAGAGAATTCTCTACAGTTCACACTTAAGCATGATCCAAATACTCAGATTTATGGCATTTTGGAAGACACATTTTCTCTGGTGTTAATTTTTGTTAACAAAAAAGATTATGAAAGTTATCAACATTGATCCTAGTAACGTAGAGAGAAACTATTAAGGAGTAATCTTAATTAAATACTTAATTAATTAACCACATGATTAAATAGTCATTCATTTTTGCATTAATTATAAGTGAACAAATTATAGTATTGACTGAAAAAGGCTGATATATATAAATGAAAACAAAAAGTTTGTTTTAAACCACAGTTTGTATGAAGTCAAAGAGATTAAATCATGATATAGCCATTGAGTCATCCAATTATAGTTCAATGGCAAAGTTGCATAATTTTAGAGTTATTTTGTCAACATCCATCATCAAATTAAATATTAGCTGTGTGTTCTGCACTAAATACAACTCCATTCACTATGTATATTCTGTAAGTTACTCCTTGGTAATCTACTGGTTGATACATACGCCGTAACTTATTTTTGTCAGATTTATAAACTTTGGGATGAAATTTGTAACCGTAGGATGCATTATGTAAGAAAGCCTACATAATCCTACTACACTGATTGAACTGAATATACAAATTCCATTATAAATCTGACAACAATGTCTTTTTGAAGCACTCCTATTACACTTATTCAACCCATATTAAATAATATTATAATACTAGATAGCGGATATAAAATAAGGCAAATCTGCAATACAGTATACAGTTCTGTTTATTGAATAAAACTTGTCTTTTATACACTCAAACCCACAACCAAGTCTAAGAGTTACTTTATCTATTGTATGCCAAGTTGAAATGGATGTGTGGATAAGATCAAAACATGCTTCATAACAAATGTTCATAGACTGCTGTCAAAACTCAGTAGAAAGTCTTTGAGGGCGGGGTGAGATTTGATCTCAGAAAGGTTTGTTTGAAATTTGTTTTCATTAAAAACAACATTTATTACTTCCTACACATTAAGTATTGCAAGTTTCAAAGAAGTAATCAATACCATCAATTCACGTAATAGTAACTCGCGGCATTACTTTGAAACATTTAATGTCATAACTCTTCTTAGCAATATACTGTCAACAAAATCTACGTTGAAACATCTGCTTCTTTCATTTGTATCTCCTGGCTTTTGGAGGAAAAGGCGGAGATTATCTTATCCTGCACATCCGGACGTCCTTTTTTGATCGTACGTGAGTAATGAAGCACAAATCCTCCTACGCCGTTCAAGATAGATACAGCAAACCTTAAGATATGATAGGGAGTGGTCTGTAGATGTGCAAAGAATTTGTAAAAAAATTTAAGCAACCTCTGAGGAGTAGGAATAGGGAAGTTTGAATTGTTTTATATAAACTCAAAATAACTTCAAAATTACGCGACAAATATGTTTGACAGCTGGCGTGTGTTATTATCGACTCAAGTGTCAACACAGTTCAGACTAGTGTTTGAATGAGACATCTGGGTAATTCCCCATTTGCATTCAGTTGTGGCCGCGTATATAAACCCTAGAGATCCCCCACCCATTAACTACATATACTCTTATAGGGCGTGAAAAGAAGAATTCAGATATACAGCTGACTTTTGCCTCTGGGTCTATTCTTGTACCCCTGGGTCGTAGCATGGAAGCAATTGAGATCCCCATCCTATAACCATTTATATACTCACTGGGCATGAAATCCCTACCCAATAACATTGTACACACCTAGTAGGTATAAAAAGACAAATGCATATATGCACTTCAAATTGGCCTCTGGATCTATGCTTAGCCTCGGGGACGAGACCCTAAGATAATATTATGAGGAGGGGGTACAAATTGGGTGAGTGCAGTGATATGTGTTTGACAAATATTCTAATGCGCTATACAAAGAGTCAAGTTTAACAAAAAGTTTTACTTTGAATTCAGGTATGTTTCTATTTAAAAAATCGTTCAGTTATTTGCACGTATTTCATTGCGTGTAAGTAGCTGATATCATGCTTTAAGAAAATTTGATATAAATTAGCATTATATTTTACAAAATACGTATCCCTGTTCTTTCAAGCTGCTGTTCTACCGTTTTCTGTAATTTTGTTTTCCTTTTCAATGAAATTTAAACTGCAATACTGAATCGATTAACAACGACTTTCAGTAGGTAAATATAATGTGTACTGAACCATATTTTTAATAGGTAAACGAATAAACACATCGAAAACTTATAATTACATTACTCTTTCTATTTACCTACTCTAAAAATTACTGAACCAGTCAAACTCAAGGATATTTTTGAAAATTACTTACAAATCTCAAGACCATTCAGACTAGAGTGTAGGTAATAAAATGGTGTGCTCTAGTATTGTACATGTAAATAAATACTACACAGCGTACAACGTCAAGCATAAAGATCAATGGGTCAGTGTTTCAATCTCGCCAGAGGTGAAACAATCTTTTTCTAGATAAAAGAACTCATTGTGACGGAATTCCAGATTCATTGGGCCCTTGATACGTGTTCATGATTTATGTCAACGATGACGTCATTGTACGCAATGAATGATGAGTATGTCCAGATTTATAATCATGTTTTTAGCTCCTAAAACGATGATGTATATGCACGCAATAAACAATGACGTATATGTATAAAATAAACGATGAAGTAAATGTACACAACAAACAATGACGTAAAACACTGCAACTGATACATAAGCAAAATAGTGAAATATATATTTAAACACTTTCAGTTAGGTAAATCAAAATGACCAGTTTGATACTTGATATGTTAATAACAAAAAAGAGTGTGAAAAATTAAAGTCCTTCTTAATATGCGTTAGAACTGGAAAAAGAAGAAAGAAAAAAAGAAAAAAAAAAAAAAACAAATGCGGAGACAGTTTGTAATAATCTTTTTTTCTTTGAGCTTTATATTGAATTCCCAGATATTTAACCATTTTGAATTTTCTAAAAAAATTTGTTCTTGAATAATATTGTTTACACTAAGCAAATGAAGGATGATCACTAGATAGAGTTTAACTACAAAAATAAAGAAAAGAGTGAGAGATTCAATTAAGAAAACTGTAGATTAGCATAGATTATACGGCGGCATATATAAGAATTTTGCAATTATTTTTCAATGACATTGAACCATATTCGAGGAAGATAATCGGTAAAATATTAATTATTTCTGCTCTGTTAAGGGTCGAATGATGGAATGATAGGGAGGGATGTAAATGGTAGCTATCTGGTCATCTAGCAAGATTTCAAATTGGAAATAAGAGAATAAATAATAGATATTAAACAAACATTAAAAGAAAATCGATTCAAGAAATATAGATACAAGTTTCAGCCCGAAAAAGAAAGAAAGCACAGAAATTAAAGATTGCTAAGGGAATATAATGCGAGGATATAATTATAAATGATAAGTTGTAACCGAGTTATATGTCGGCAATGACGTTGCTGTGTCGTCTATCATTGGATCCCAAACGTATAAGAAATGATAAATAGAATCACAAATAAGAGTGCGAAACAGGCAGGCAAACTCCTAAAGATATATAAGATCCAAATGCGCCTCTCAGGCATAATTCAAATTTTACAGAAACAAAGGGAAACAAGTGGGTTTGGCTGCGAGTGCTCGCTTTGGATGGAGGGTACGTTTATGCAGGATAAGTTCAGAAGCAGCAAAATATAGTTTGTTTATTTTTGACGGTGTAATACAAATTATGGCAACATATTTTATACCCTCAACAGTGGCCTTGTGGAACAATCTTGAACATGATACACCATGTAGCATATCTTAGAGTGATTTCAAAAAGTGTTTATGTACAAATAGCGAATCCAGTAAAATGCCTAGTTTTAGTCAATGTGGCTTAGATATTATCCATACCAGATTGCAACATAATGCAAGCTCATTAAAAGCTAATCTTTACAACGTTCAACGTGTTGACACCCATTTTGTTCCTGCGGTACGGTAGAAACCACCTTGCATTTCTTCATGTTCTGTCCGAAGTATAGTCAGCAATGAACTGAGTTGATGAGAAATCACTCTCAGTGCTATATTCAGCTGTTAGTTTAGATTTACTGCTTCGGGGAAAGGGGGATACAAATGAAAATATAGAATTCTACAACATGTATGCAAAGATACAACTGATACAATTTCAGTAACTGATTCAAATCGCGAATGCTGTCATTGTGCCTCTCTCTCTCTCTCTCTCTCTCTCTCTCTCTCCTATCGTTTTTCATTATTAGTTTTTGTTACACTGTTGTCATGTTGAAATATGTTGCATTACTTGTATCATGTAGGGAGATACCCTTTTTGTATGATATTGTGACAGTAAAATATGTTTAAACTTTAAACTATGGCAACAGAAATTATATTTAAAACAAACTCCTTATTTTCTCATGGAATATTCCAACACGAATTACATGTATTTATAATAAAAAAGAGCTTATTATTTCCAAATATATGACTGCTGTGTATTTGTTCATGCTAGTGTGTTTTCGTCTTTTTACACTATACATAAAGAGTGCACTGTGAATTAGTTTCCTTTTATTTGTCAAATGTCGGTTACTTAAAAGAATTTCAGAGTTTTAAGTGGCTGCTGCACACAGACTTGTACGCACTTGTGGTTTTGCAATATGGTTAATACAACAATCACGCAATCAAGATGGCAGGGTCAGGGCTCTAGTAACTATATCATTGTATTTTCTTTTAATGGGTTTTAAACATAATACGAATGAATATCATTTACATAACACACAAAATCATTTTTAGAAAACAGAGTTTCATCTATATTTATTTTAGACATTACCACTTGTGATGAAAAGGCCATTTCCACGTTTGAATGCTTTGTTTATCTGTCATGCGCGAGCAATTCTGCCCAGAGACGGATCCACCAAAGTAAATAGCAAAATTATCCACAACAGTATTCACAAACCTGAGCCAGATACTGCTGTAAAGGAAGCATAAAATATTTTCTTATGCTCAATCTCCTCCATTGTGGTGATGTACATCCTAACCCTGGTCCTATCAATAGAAGGCAGCCTATATTCCCATGCATTCATTGTGGTACCAGTGTTACACCGAGAAGCAAAGCAGTCAGTTGCGACCTATGTGATTGACTGACTCAAATGCACCAATCAGACGTTTTCTATTACTCTAATGAATGTTCATCTAGATTCCTACCTTGCTACATGGATGATGTACAAAATTCCTATAGTGATACACCAACCCACATACAATCCAACCGTCCATGGCTGCTTCAGAAAATATACAGGGTTTCTGTAATATCTAATAGTGCAGTTCTAACTGTAACTGAAACACGGATTGATGGCTCTGTCACTGATAATGAAATTAAAATTGAAAGCTATTGTGTCATTAGAAAAGATAGGAACAGATGTGGGTGGTGGTGTTTGTACATACATCGGAAATGATGTAGGTTTTTCTGCTAGACCAGATTTGCACATGGGGACTTGGAAGCTCTTTGGTTTGGACTTATTATTACCTCTATGTTAACCTTTAGTTATTGCTACTTGGTATAGACCACCAAAGCAGAATTATTTCTTTGGCAAGTATGAAGAAACCTTAGTAAAACTTAGATCAGATTGTGAACTCCTAATGTTTGGTGACTTGAATGTTTGTTTTTTAATACAATGTCAGCAATACGTAAAAAAGTATGCAAATATAATAAAAATGTTCTAAATACTTTACAAGAGTCACCCCATCAAGTTCAACATTATTAGATCATATTTTATGTAATAGCCCATAAATAAAATGTTTCAATCAAGAACAATCCCTATAGGCATTAGTGATCACCTTCTTACCTTCTGTACTAGGAAAATAGTTAAAGGACGAATCAGGAAAACAACGCAGTACAAATCAGAACTATGAAGAGTTACAGTAAAGAAGGGTTTATTACAAAATTGTTACAGATTAATTGGCATGATCTCTTTACGTTTGATGACGTTGACGCTTCATGGATCAAATCTAGAGATGTGTTTACTATAGTTCTCGATGAGATTGTTTCAATTAAAGAAGTCTGATTAAAAAAAAAAAAAAAAAAGAATAATGGTTAACTACTGACATTTTGGAACAAATTACATACACTGATCAGTTATTGAACATCTGTCAGAAAGATAAATGTATTGATGATGTGTATAAACTTTTTTTGCAAAGTAAGAAATCAAGTGCAGAGGGATATTAGAGAAGCACAATCTAATTATTTTTGTAACAACGTTGAGGAGAATAAAAGCAACCCAAAGACACTATGGCAACCGTTGAAGTCATTCGGGTACAGTTCTAAACCAAAAGATAATGCTAATTTTATATTGGCTTTTCACGACAGCAACTGCCATAGCCCCTGTGATAGTGCATATCAATTTAATACCTTCTTCACTAATGTAGCATCTACTCTTTTGGATAAATTGCCACAACCTTCAAATACATCTACAACAGATCCAACAATTTTTAAAGAGTTTTACAGGGCAAGAAATTTTCAAAATAACACGCTCCAACTTCAACCTGTAAGTGAGGATTTTGTTTGCTAAGAACTGAATAGCCTTAATCCATGTAAACCTGCAGGCCATGACAATATCACAGCAAGGTTTATAAAAGATGGTGCCAGTGTTTTGACAATTCCATTTACTTACATTGTTAACTTGTCTGTATCAAGTCGCATTGTGCCTGATGAAATGAAATTAGCTAGTGTTAGAGGGTAGCAGGGCTGCTGCCAACAATTAAAGGACTGTTAGTATCCTCAATATTGTCTCCAAGATGCTACAAAGAGCAGTCTATGTTCAATTTGAAACATTTACCTACGAATAACTTTCTTTTATGAACTACAGTAGGGTTTTAGGGGAATGAACTCTACTGATACATGTTTGATACAGCTTTTTGATCATATTAAACAGTTTCTACGCTTGAATGATCATGCTTGACTTACAAAAAGCTTTTGACACATTGAATCATGAAATATTGTGTAAACAATTGTTAGGATTACGAGTTACGTCGGTTGAATGGTTTGAATCATATCTAAGATATAGACAACGAACTGTTAGTGTTAACAATACAGAATTCAGACCTCTAATAATATCATGTGGTACACCACAAGGTAGATTTTGTGTGTTATGTGAATGATATGATAACTAGCACAGACGCTGATTGTAAGCTTCTTTTGCATGAAGATGATAGTGCTGTCATGATTTCACATCAGGATTCTGATTATTTTTAAACACTCTTGGGAAAGAACTAGACTTCAACAATATTTGGCTCACTACCAACAAACTATCATTACATTTGGGTAACACAGAATGCATCCTATTTGGCTCGAGGCGGAAAACATAAAATGCAGAGAATTCAAAATAACATGTAATGGCCACATAATCAACTCTGAAAAGTGTATTCAATATGTAGGTCTCCATATAGATAACTTGCTTTCGGATGAATGCATAGTCAATATTTTAAAACGTAAATGCTAGGTTAAAGTTTCTCTTTACATTAAGTCAATGTTTATCACTAAAAGCTATAACAACATTATGTTATGCTCCAATACAGTGTAATTTTAACTTCGCACGTTCTTCGTGGTAAAAATCTAAAAAAACAACCTCCAAATAGCTCAGAATAAAACCGTAAGATTTATAAGTAACCATGAACCCAGATTAACAGTCAATTACTATGAACTAGAAAATGTGGGAATGCTAAAAGTGGAGGATAGAGTGAAACAGTTAAGACTAAATCATGTTCATAAAATATTATATGAGAAATCCGTCTTATATGAACCAAAGATTTGTGAAAATTTGTGATCATCACCATATTGGCACTAAGAGCAGTAAATTTAAATTTGTTATATCATGCGTAAGTAGCGTAGCCTCGACGACTTTGATTTATAATATCATAAATGCCTGGAACCCATTACGCAATTGTATCAAAAACATTTCAAATATTAATCATTCAAATCGGTTGTTAAGCCATACCTTTTAAAATTTAGCAAATCAAGAGACCAGAGTTCAATGATATTTTGCTAGAATAAATTGTTGTTTAGTGATAAGTTTTAATTCTGAAATCAGCGTTTACATTTTTAACAAATAACTGTAATCTCTTAGCTTAGTCAAATATGTAATTTGTATTTGTAAAATATACCTGCCCCAAAATCTTGATCCCTCAGGATCCCCTTGGAAATAAGTTTTGTAAACTTTTCTGGGTCATCCTTATTTGACTACTTTTAATGTTATTTGTTTTTTTTTATACGTATATGTATGTTTGTATTACAACTGTTTATTATGCGTTTATAACGTACTGTGTCAATGTTATTTAATTGTTATATGTATTAATGTATTAGTACTTGTTATTTGCTGATCCTACATAAACACATGTATTATTATTATATTAGTATTAATCTTTTAAAGAAAATAAACAGGAGAGGCGATGATTCCGAGTTTGCTCACCTGACAGACATCTGCCTTAATTATGGAGACTGGTCTAAAACGAATCAAATTTGTTTTAAGATGCTAGTTTTCGATTTTTATTAGCTTCAGCAGTTGTATTTGTGTTATATACAGCCATATAAAGATCGACTATATGTTAAAGCTCAATGTCAAATTTTGTTTTGTTTTGCTCAGCTATTTTTAGGTGATAATATTTAAAATGTTCTATTTGTAATAATGATGAACACATTTCATGACAAGCTTTTGTATAAATTTGAAAGGACTTGATAACTAAAATCTCTCTGTTGAATCAGGTCAGATTCTATTTATGTATTTATTTATTTATATATTAATGTGTATTCATTCATTAAGTAAAACATTTTATATTTTTTCTAATTGAAGTAACACATCAATATTTATTTTATAATTTTATTTTATAATTCTCTTGAACTACTTATAGGAAGATGTATTTTATTTGGTGGTTCATTTTCTTCATAATACAGAATAACGTTACATAAAAACCTTAGATAGGGATGCTCTCTGTCAAATTTGATTAAATTTGGTAAAGCGCTTATTTTATGGAAATCATTTAGAAATTATTGGAGTTTTAAAATTCTGTCATTGCTGGATGGCCCCTTGACATCATAACACAACGCTCTCTGACAAATTTGTTTGAATTCTGTTGGATCATTTTTCCTCCATATACAATTATAAGTATGATTATCATGTGATTATTTGACGACAGGTCTTTATTGCAAACTAATGTATGTCATCTATTATGAAATTCTGTTGCGCAGCCCCTCGATATAATTTAATTTGTTGTCTTATGGTTTCTAGCTATGGCAGTAATTGATGGCTAATCGGAATCCTTCGAATGGAATTCAAAGGCATAATGTTAGAACCTCGAATAAAATATTAAGTCTAAATTAATCAAACAGTATTTAAGACTTTAGAAATTGTAATTGTTGAAGAACTAATACAGGGAGAGAACCGTTTGACTTACGGCCAGATGAGCTTCATGATCGTAAACTGACGAATCCAAAAATGGGAATGAATCTTAATCGCATTATCTTCATACATTTATCTCTTACCTGAAGCATTCACGCAAACAATGTGAACACTTTTGTTTTCATAAACGTTATCATTTCTGGAAGAACTCACTTAAACAAGAATACTTCCATTGTAAAAACAAATACTACACATTTCGAGCTATTTCCGTTTACAAGCAGTTTGAAAGAATTGTATTATTTACATTGAAAACAATAACTTAACGGTTTTTCATGCAACCTTGAAACTTACTTGGACTGCTAATAAGAACATATACTATCATTCCAATTGTAACCGCATTATCAGGCGCGACTCTCTGATCATTCTTGAGAAATACCATATCTAGGTCCACCACTTCATATTCTTCCTTCGGCAATGGTATTGATCCTCTGCAAATATTTTAAGGGAAAAACAAATAAAATTAGGAATATATTAAGGTATTCAAGGGCAGTTTATTCTCAAAAAAAGATTTCATCAGTTCGAGGCAGTAAGATAGAAAATATTGCTTTTTTGTAATTCGATTGCTACTTGGGAATCTATCCCCATTTTCCCCCATGCCATAGCCTTTATCATAAAAATGAAGAAGCCCAATACTTAAGGAACTGAGAAATGTTTCTACAAGCACAGTGTGCCTTTCTCTCGAAATATAAAACATGTTTTAGCATGAACTAATAATTAGCATTAATTCATGCGAAACCATTTTGGATCTTTGACTTAAAGTAAGTATAAATTGATATTAAAAAGCATTTAAAGCTTTTTGAAAACATGTATTCAATGACGTATATAATTCTTTGTAACAATAATTCATAAAAAAAGCTATTTTCATTGGGGGAGGGGAAAGGGACACAGTTGTTGTAGATGCCATTTTATGGACGATAAATTCTCGTTACGCGTTCATCCTCATAAAGATTTCTAGCAACATTGAATGCAATGAAATGGTAAGTATTAATCAGCGTCTTGAAGAGAACACCTAAGGCAAATGCACTGAATATTATATGGTAAGAGATTATGAAAACAAATGAAAAGGAAATTACTAACATATTATTTTCATACTAGTATTAGATTTATAAGAAAAAAAAAACATTCATATCAATGAATAGAAATGAAACAATTAAACTCTCTTTGTTGTTTTATGTGTAATTAGAAACATGATAAGAACATGCTGTTATGGTTCGAAAAGCGGTCAGTTCACTGATTTGCAGATAATTTTAAAATTCATATGAATAAGCAATGGAAATATTAACGTTCACTTAAAAAGTTTCGGACATTGGATGTTTGAGCATGCGATGAAGTTAACCTTCGACCTATTTAATACCATTCACAAGGAAATGACTACAGTACTTTTCTTTTTGATAGTATTGCTTCTTCTTTCTTATAAAGGCACATGACAAATTGACTTCAATCTCTATATTTTTTAACACAATCGACGCCAAATATTTTATTTTACACCGATATGTTGTAAAAGTTATGTAAAATGCCAATTATGCAATTAATGATATTTTGATTTAATGCAGCTTATCATGATAAAAATTGTACGTTCTGGGGAACGCATATTAGCTTATATGTAAAGCAATTTGTATTGTTGAATTAATGATATTAGAGAGATAACCAAGTGTACCGTGCACAATATAAGACTCTGCAGTTTTGGTTCTGTTTCATCTAAACTTCTGGTTGATTCAAAGTTTCCACTGAATAAGCATCATGTGAAAGGCAATTAGGAATTTATCAGAAAAGTTACTGTATTGTGAATGTGATGCAGAAAATCCTGCAACTACCATTGTGTGGACGTCTTTTAGAAATGGATTATGTATCTCCCTGCTGAAATAATGTTTGATTTAGTTGATTGGTGTTTGTGCGACCCAGAGAGCTGTCCAGTACATAGGGAATGCACACCCCATCATCGTCTATTTATGTGACACAAGGTTTCCAGATTGAGACGACGAATCGCTACAACCTAATGCAGTTTTGAAACTGAGATAAAACTACGTCGTCAGATGGTTCACAGAGTACAGCAATCACAGTGATGAACAGATGAGTTAGTGTCATGTGGGAAGTAGTAGTGTGTGACGAAATAGGTGTCGATGGGACTCCCGTGTTAAACAGAGTCAAACTTTTACAGGTGTCTAGTCGAATTTAACATTAGGCCGCCATCTTGAAATGTATGTTGTAACAGTGTAACATTATGAGTCTGGCTGTTTGTATCAGTGTAGCGGATAATGTGAGTTTGTCTGCCGTCTAACTGTAATTAATATATATTTACCATGTGTGGGCTTCTATGGTCTATAACAAGAAATGTAATGATAAGATTACACTTACTATTTAAAATGCCTTTTGGAATGACAAACATTCAGTTATTTACTAACCACACAGAGTAGGATGTAAAATGAGGGGTATAAATAAATTTTAAAAAACTATCCTCCTACCACCCTATGATCCCCATCAAAAATTAAGCAAAAAACCTCTAGTCCTTCTATAATCTTCCTCCCCTCAGTTGCCCTCCTATTTTAAACAGAATTACCATCCCATTCAAACAGGGTAGGATAAAAAGAAGAGGTACAAAAAGAATTGAAATCTCTTATAAATGAAACTAACTTCTCAATCTCCCATATCACCCTATGATTCCGCTTATAAATAAAGTAAACTTTTATCCCCCGATAATTTCCCTACTTCCGTTTGGAGTGATGAGCACCAACTCATCTACAGACCCCAAATGGTAGGATGTAAAGAAGGGGTATAAAATAGAATTTAAATACCTTATGAACAAAACTAACTTCTATATCTCCCCTACCACCCTATGATTCTGCTTATAAATAAAGTAAAATTGTATCCCCCGATAATTTCCCTACTTCCGTTTGGAGTGACCAGCACCAACTCATCTACAGACCACAAATGGTAGGATGTAAAGAAGGGGTATAAAATAGAATTTAAATACCTTATAAACAAAACTAACTTCTCTATTTCCCCAATAACTTCCCAATGATCCCCCTTATAGAGTAAACACATCTACCCCCGTCTATAATGTCACTATTGTCACAATTTCTCCAATGTTAAACAAAACTACTATCAACTTTACTATTCTCATAATCCCTATAATTTTAGTAGTGGAGTGAAAGAGGAAATACAAGTAGACCTCCAGTTTGCGGGGTTTATTAGGGAAAAAAGGATTGTCTAAAATTGGGTCAATATGATTTATTCGCAGGATGGTAAGAAATGGTAACAATGTTACAAGTTGGTTCTATATATAACAAGTACAAAACAAACCAAAACATTTTGATGTAGTTAAGTTTTTGCCGTTTAAAAATATAATGGAATTCCCTACTTTGATATAAAAGTAGACCAAACCTTACGCAGAGCTTGCTTGTTTTTGATACAGTATCATTCTCCAATATAAAAAAATTCAAAGAGAGAAATATCATTTTGAGTTCAGACGTTCTCCGAGAGAGATGAACTCAACACAGAAAAGAAAATATGATCTACCCTACCAACAGTTAAACGCAGACGAAGTTGATGCCATATGTCATGCAACCAGACGGTGTGTTGAAAGTATAGTGTGGGCGTTGGATAGTAGATAACTGGGTTTTGGTCACTACAAACGACGTACTGGTTAGTAGGCGTGCGGTATTGATCTCTCCAACTGCGTGTTGATGGTATAGTGTGGATAATGTATAGTTATCTACTATCCAACACCCACACTATACAATCAATACACCTACGAAGAGACAAATATCCAGTAGATCACTGGATATTTGTCTCTTCGTAGGTGTATTGATTGTATAGTGTGTGTTTGTGTTGGATAGTAGATAACTAGGTAGTGGTCACTACAAACGGCGCATTGGTTAGATGGTGTTCTTTTAGAACTACATTTCCGTTCGACGCCATGGAGCTCCATAATGATAAACCTATGAATATTTTTAACATTACATTTCACATTAAAAATCATAGAGATCCAAAATTTTAAATCTAGGGACGTTTATAAAATTACATTTCACATTAAAGACGATACATGCCCATAATTTTAAACCTATAGACATTTTTAACATTACATTTTACGTTAGGGGCCATAGAGACCCATGCCGTTAAAGATATGGACATTTTTAACATTACATTTTACGTTAGGGGCCATAGAGACTCATGCCTTTAAACATATGAACATGTTTTAACATTACATTTCATGACAGAAATCATAGAGACCCAAAACCAAAACATTATAGCCTCAATGTTAATTCCCATATTTTAAATGAACTAATGGTTCAAAAAGCTTATATATTATCTACTGAATCGCATATAAATTCCTGTGGACTAGACTTTTCGTATATCCATTCTTTATATTTTTCTCCACTTATAACCCTCTAAGCTTTGACGATAGCCGAGCTGTCAATATATCTAGTTTCCTCTGTCCTGAAAATGGGGACAGTAAATAGTCAAAAAATATAGAAACGATAGTCATCTGTAATTTTTACCAGTAATAAAAGTTTCATTCCAAGTAATAGGGGAATTTTTATTTTTACAAATTACTTTTATTAGTTAGAACAAACACCGTTTGATAGTAGGATATACCTACACTAAAGGTTGTGGACAGCATGTTTGTGCCAATAACAAAAATGTTTAACATTTGTGATGTTCTGTGCAATTATAGTATTCTCTTAATCTTTAAATATACATTATAAGAAAACTTTCAATACAGATTTCCTCAGACATTTTCCGTAAACACGACCCTCTGAAATTAATCATTGAACATACATATGCTATAAATTCAATACATGAAGATATTCCTTATACTTTTTATGTAAATATTTCTGTATCTTTTCCTTTTTTAAACAAAATATATCTCTTTATATCACGAGATGTTCCTGAATAAATTTTGTTTTCGTGATACTAAGATACAAACTTCCTGACAAGAATTATTCTTAATCAAATACTTTTACAATGGTAAGCTGATGTTAAGACAAAATGAGGGTAATTTATATTTCCCCCATGCATTTTTATCTAAACAATAATGTATCCTTCCTTCGTTCTTTCCATGAATAGATTTCTAAATGTTAAACAAAATATTTCTGTTTGCAACAAAATTAAATAAAGTAATATGCCGAATTGTGAAAAATTCCCTCAGGGGTTAGAGAAAATTTTTTTTTCTTTTGAACGAACTTTGCTAAACTTTCTCTCTCTCTCTCTCTCTCTCTCTCTCTCTCTCTCTCTCTCTCTCTCTCTCTCTCTCTCTCTTAGAGACACAGCTCTGTTACGATGCACCTCGTCGATTTGCATCTGAGTTAAAAGGCCGCCATTCTGTCGTAATGACCAGAATCTTAGCACGCCAAAATTATGGTTTAATATTAACATAAAATGATATCGAAAGTTGTACGATCCCCCCCCCCCCATCCCTTCTCTCTAACTAGGTTTGTTTATGTCCAAATGACTCACTATACCTAAAATTTGATGTAGTGCCAATAATTATGTGAAATACAAAGGCTATATTACTTTACTTTCAAAACTCGAACCGATAAATGTTACAATCCGTCTTTAGCTTCCCGAAAAGTTATATCCAATGTGTCACGAGAAAATTTCTATCGGATGTTTGCCGTTTTAAAAAAACCCAGCTCAGAAACATGTTAGAGAGTACAATCAATCCTAACTTGGGTATCGTCCCTAATATTTTCCACTCTGTTGTTTTCAATTTAGAGCAAAACACAATTCAATCGGAATAAGCGATCCGATTGGTTAACAAATATAACGTAACAGTTTTACAAGTGAATCTACCGCATTTGCAACAGAGATCGACGTGAGTATTGATTTGCTGCAGGCCTTGCATAAGTTATCTGCTGGTCCGTTTACATCAAGCTAATTACGGACATATCTTAGATTTGTGATAAATGGAAAATATGCCATCCTTATGCAAAACACAATGAAGTGCCAGAAAAATAGAGGATGGTATTTAAAAAAACTTTAGAACTACGCTTGTATAAGAAAGATTACTTGTGATTTTACTTGACTCTGTTTGGAGTTTTCCAATCAGAACAGCAGTTACAGTCCGCAAGTGTACAAGAAGAAAAAGATACAGTCAAGATGTCACGATGGCCAGAACAAGAACAACACTTAGTGCCCTGTTTTGCTCGACACTTAGATGAGAGAGTCACACACCTGATCAAATAACATTGCTATGGTAGTCAAACCATTCATCCTAGTCAACTGCCACAACTGTTTGATGATGAGCCAAGAAGAAAAGTTGGAAGAGTATCTTGAAGTCGCACGGAGCTTCATCCCATAAGAGAATGTCTTTAAAGAGTGGTATCAAAATATAAGTGACCACTCCCTACTTTCATTGACTGTTTTGGAGACGAATCTCATCGAAGTTCTCTTGCAACAGAGTACGGAAGCTGTCCCTTCATCGACTTACCTGCGAGATCTTTTTAAGGAAAAAGTAAAGTGTGAACTCTTGGCTTATCATTGCCTGTGAAAATGAATACCTGGGAACTTTATTACCTTAGGACTCAGGCAAAATGACACTATACACTTATTTTGGATGTGATTTGTTATAATGTAATGTATTTTTTTAAATTTCATAAGGAGAATATGCAAGAAAAACGTACATTTGTATCTCTTGATTGGATTTTTCTAAGTATGAATGCGATATTCACTCTCTTTCTCTCACTCTCTCTCACACACACACATTATATAACGATGTCCCTATCTCTCAAAATCTCTCAATCTCTGTCACTCTCGCATCATGAAAAAACAAAACAACAACAACAATAATAATAATAATAATAATAATAGTAATAAAAATAATAATAATATGTCTTTATTTATAAAGGGTAACTCAGTTACTTGAGTACAACTAATCGCATAGCCTTTGCGACTCAATAGTTAGCCTGCCAGACTCGCCACCGAAAAGGTGGCGTTTCGAATCCTAGCATAGGACCAGCCCACGGTGGTTAACGTGGTGTGTCCTTGGGCAAGGCACTTTACTCCCATGGCCGCGGGACTAAATAACCTACTTGTATTGCTGGGCCGTTAAACACCACAGCAAAACAATTAATCTCTCTTGAGGCCCTGTACTATATACAACATTTAGAAAGAATTACCACTTAAAGAAAGGCAAATTACTCTCTCTCTTAAAAACACGGCAATGTTATACACCACTTAGATGTACATTTATGTCCATATATTTATCAAGCAAAACATGCAAGTGAGAGGTCAGACAAACTCACATTACCCGCCAAAATCAGTTACCATTTCTAATCAGACAGACTCATTTTGTGAAGAAAAAATAATAATAAAAAAAAGAAAAAAGAAAAACTAAGAACCAATTTTACAATTACATATTCAGCCAAGACAAACATCTTACATTGTTACCATTTCTAACCAGACAGATTCATCATGTGAAAAAACCTATCGACTTATGTTTAGACCATATTTTTTTCCCCCAATAAATCCCTCAAAATGGAGGCCAACTGTTATTTCTTCTTTCAGTCCACTGGTAAAAGTATAGGGATTATGAGAATAGTAAAGTTAACAGCAGTTTCGTTTAAAACAAGATAGATGTGGAGAGTAGGGACATTATGGACTGGGGTAGATGTTTGTACTTTATAAAGGGGATCATAGGTAAGTTATAGGAGAGATAGAGAAGTTAGTTTGTTTATACATGATTTAAATTCAATGTTATACCCCTTTTTTTACATCCTACTGTATGTAGGGAAGTTATAGGGGGATATAATTTTACTTTATTTATAAGAGGGGTCATAGGGTAGTATGGTAGATAGAGAAGATAGTTTTGTTTATATGAGATTTAAATAATTTGTTTTCTTCTTTTACATCCTACCCTGTGTAGTCAGCAGCTTTAAAAAAAATTTTATACCTCTTCTTTTACATCATACCCTGTGTCAATGGGATACGTAGTTTTGTTTAAAATAGGAGGGCATCTGAGTGGAGCCAGATTATAGAGGGACTATAAGTTTTTTTACTATATTTGTAATGGGAATCATAGATTATTAGGGGGATAGGGAAGGTATTTTTATTTATACCCCTTTTTTACATCCTACCATATGTGGTCAGTAAATGCTGAATATTAGTCATTCCAAAAGGCATTTTAAATAGTTAGTGTAGTTTTATCATTACATTTCTTGTTATAGGTCAGAGAACCCCACAAATCATAAATATATATTCATGACAGTTAAATGGCAGAAAAACTCACATTACCCGCCTCTAACATGCTAAACTCTTTCAAACAGCCAGACTCATAATGTTACACTGTTTCAAACACTGTTTACTTATTTATTTATGTATTCACAAACAGCCGCCTTAACAATACGCGACTCAGAATTATTATGTAGTCTTCATATTTCAGTACAGCAACCCTATATTTAGAGCATTTCCAAATAATAGTTGTTGTCGTCGCCTTCGTGCTTACTTGTCCACAATATCTTACTGCGCAAAACAGCTTTTTTGATATTAGTATATTCATACTTTGTCAGCAAAATAGTGGTTTAGACTGGCCAGTAGTGTTTTGAATGTTATGTCAACAACCGATTTTAAATAAAGCTACTTGTTACATCCCTGGGATGTTAATGGTTGATGCACAATAGAGTTCAGAATGGCCCGCCTCAGATCTTCCTTTATTGTATGGTGTATTCCAGTGGTAATGTAGGTGGTTATGGAATAAAACTTCATGTTTAGATCAGAGCCTGATTATATAAATATAAGTGATCAAACGTCAACTCACGTTTCCATCGTAAACAGCAAAACATAAAAGATGTTTGTACAGTATTTATAAAAATCGCTTCATATCATATGATATATATATACTAACTTTTATTATGTTACTATTCTAGATCATTCATGATGCACCAGAAGGTACCTGAAGGGCTTAATTTTGTGAATTTGACCAAAATATAAATTACCTTTACATAAGTTTTGGAGAGATATGAACATTATATGACCTTCGCAACTGTAAAGTGCATTTGAACAACGCTTTCGATTTAAAAGAAATGGAAATTTTATTATTTTGACTGAATGGTAACTATTCTTCCCCTGACCTTGCTTAGAAATGAATGAACAAATCAGTCAAGACCGAAATTGTATCTCGTGCTTAAACCACAGTCGTGGGTTCGACAAAGAGGCTGTTTCTACCCAAAATATTGTAATTTAATCCTTTGTCTATAAATATAAGTGCCATCCAAACTTTTTATAGCAACAGTCTCACCGTGATGCGAAATCACAAACCTAAAAAACATTTATTTTTGGTTGCAAAAATACAATTTTCTTCCAAAATCTGAACAAAGCTTCAATCGTGAGCCAAAGCATTTTTGAATACGTTGGATATATATGAATTATACACGTCATATTGAATTATCACCAGGTGTTACTAGGGATGCTTGGTTTTCGATGACCTTGCCCACTTTCAATGGCTGTATTTACCACAATAAACAGAAACATGAAGTCAAAAGTTTGACTGTATGTTTTACTCTAAAGTCGCCTTTGCCCCGTCTAAATTAGCCCTTATATATATTGTACGTCCACGTTGTCATTTGGTCGGCGATTGCAGTGTAGAAGTGAACACTCTAGCATTAGCTAGTATTTTCTTTCTTTCTAGCTCGAAACACACTTCGCTACTCTTCTACCATAGGTGGGGGTGAGGGTGGTATTACGTATTACGACCGTACCGTATAGCTCTACACACACTAGCCCAATAATATGCCAGATGAATTGAATTCCATCAGTACCAGTTTAAGGACTGTAAATCGTGGCTGTCATTCGGAGTTAAATCTCCAGCTGATAATATCTGATGAAATTGCAAAGCGTCTCTAGTTTCACACACTGGTAACTATTGTCATGTACGAGTGCCATTGTTGTGTTTATAAATTTAAAACCGGTAGCGGATCAATATCTTCTTTTGGGGGGTGGGGGTGGGGGGTGGGGGCGTAAAAATGTATGTTACGGGTTTGTGGGACGGAACCCACGACGGAGGCTGAAGGGCAAAGCCCCCGAATGCGTCTGCCTTCTAAGCGTTTCCAGGGCATAATTTTAACCATCTAAGTGCAAAGAAAACTGACTCAAGGAACGTTATGGTTGTTTCGCAAATATGTTTAAGAGGATTGTAGAAAGATGTGGAAGGGGTTGCGAACTGGCTGCCCCCTCCCTCCCTCCCCCTTACACACACACCGATCTGCCCCTGAACACAGATAATATTTCAGTAATATAGCTCCAAATAGATAGGAAATGAGACTTCTTGGCTTTATCTTGAGATTGTTACTGTTTTTTGAACAGTTTTTCAAATGCATTTCTTTTGAATAAGTAATATACCTTTTGACCGACTGTTTAACTAAATCTCGTGCTAGCTTAACAGCAGTAGAAGTCCATTTTAATAACCACATCCCTTTGTGTAAGTGATGATATCCGTGGTACTGCAGCCGAGTATCGCCAGTTCACATGGGTAATATTATCGTAGTGAATAATAGGTAGTGACAGAGGGCTCTACATGTATGTGTTTGGCACACTATTTCCTTTGAAAATTCAGACTTATTGCGATACATTTTACTGTGATGTGGTTATAAAATTCATTTACTGCACATTTGAGTTTCAGATTATCAGAGACGACTAATAATTAGGTATGAGCAATTGTTCGAGGCTATGAAAATTGTAACAAAAATGACAAAATCTCATGAGACATATTCCAGATGGTGTGCACTTTTATTTTTTCCTTTTACAAATAGGTATTAAACATAGTAGATATATGCAATAATCGTACAGCGGAGTGATAGTATCACAGTCAACAGTTCAGATAACAAAGACCAATTAAAAGTTTACATGATTTTAAGGGGAAATGTACCATTTTATAATAACTGTCAGTTGTCAAGCTATTCCAATATGATACAAAACTTAACTAATTCAATGCTTCATTTGTAAAGATAGCATTGGTGGTAAATTCCACCCCACACCTACCCCAGCACTATAATGCAACATAATGTCGTTAATGGTATATAAGAACCGAATTGAGAAAATACATTTTCTAGCTTTATTTTCTATGTCAACGACTTTAAAGTTTATATAAATCTTTGATCGTAATTTATTCAAATTGATTCAGGCATATATGGAAATCGTAACTCTTTACTTAAGATGCCAATACATTTTCACAGCAAGTCAAAGATGTTTCAATTTAAATTTATTTAATGGCTGAAGCCCAACATAAGTGTCAGTTTGCTGTCCACGTATGTATTTTTTATCGCAAGGTTTGCTTTGCAATAATCATTGCACCTTCACTCAGTTTTCAAGTATAAGTTTCAAATTGTTTTGTCCAGTACATTGATAATACACAAATAAGAGTTAAAGCACAACCTCTTAACTGATAATTTGGAGGTGAGAGGGTCAGACACACTCATGTGGCGGCTGGTGAATGGAGTAAACCCACTGGATTGGTGAAATCTAGTGGGACGGCTTTGGATCATGGAACACAACTGGCTCGTGCGTGCATACAACTCCGCCTTGATTACATTAGCAGGGAAGGAGTGATGTGGACAAAATGGTCTACTCTTGTCACCAAAGGTGCCGATTCTACCTATGGTACCGAAGTGGAGTTTGCCTACCTGAGTGTAATAAATCCCAGGAGAAGGTAACAAAGAAGACAGGCGGTAAAGCTGGCATGGGTAATCAGTTGTATAACCTAATATCTGATCCTGTTTAACCCGTGAGACCTATGTCGACTGATCACATTTGATATAAAAGGGACACTGGCATGCCCGGTTATATTAGTATAGTCTGTCCGTTTGTCTCCTGGGATCTGCGGTATTAAACTTCTCGATCTCCTCGAGCCATGGCCATATTATCCCCCACTATTTGTGTTTGTGTTTTTATTTTAGAATGAATGTACTTGTACTAGGTTTGCTGTTAATACCAACTATCAGAATAATGATAATTAAAGTTAGTGCAGCATAAACAAGGCAAATAGCATAGATTCTGGAGAACACTTTATATTGTTGAATGCATGGTCTGAGTTAACCCGGTGCACCATGTACAAGATAAGCCTCACAAGTTGTGGTCCTGTTATATCTCAACTTCCGGTTGATCCAGCCACAGCTTCCAGTGACTACACATCACGAGAAATGCATGTACCAATTTCTCACCCACCCCATAACATATAAGTTATATTTTTCAAGGATTTTGTGAAACCTTGTATGCTGTTTATTTCTATTTACAAACATCAATCACCTGTCGTACAATGTTGAGGAGGATATTGCTGAGGGTGAATTCCACATCAGATGATCTCTGTAGGCATGGCTGGATTAAAGTAACAAGAGGCCCTGGAGAAATTTCAAAACTTGATCACCCCCATATCAATGCGTTGAGGGGGCCCCCTCCTCCATTTGCTCTGCGTTTGAATTGGTCATGCCTGTAGGTAGTGATGCATATAAATAAACATACGTTCCCAGACATTTGATGGTAATGGGATACAGTTGGAAGCTTTCGACTTTAAATTAAATGTTGACATTGCTCCATATTTATTACTTGTTGGAATTTACAGTTGGAACAGTTCGCAGCGTGAACACGCATTGGTTCAATTCCAAATTACATGCTATTACTTGTAATAATAAATAAATTGTCGCTGCTCAAGGGAAGCTGATGGTGAAGGATGTAAACTCTCTGGATTGGTGAGATCTAGGGAGATGACTATGGGTCATGGAACTCAACTGGCTCGTGCCTACTGTTACGACTCTAGGGGTAATGTAACAAGATAAAAGACACAAACAAGCTTTCAAGATTAAAATGCAAATCTTTAATTTCCTAAAGTATTAAAAGTATTAAAATAGTTCAACAAACAATCAAAGTGAAATAATTAAAAATAACTTACAGTATAGAATATCCTAAAAGTCCTAAATTGTTTTAAAGTTCACTTCCGGAAGTTAATCCAAATAATCCGGATGTAGTATTCCGAATGAAATAGCTTTTGATGTGCTAACGTTGATAAGTTCTGAGTAAATCCAAAATAATCCTTGTAAGTCTGGAATCTCACAAGTATTAGAAATGTTCCCGATAATTCCACAGAACTGTATATTAATTCAGATGAAGACAGTACTAAATTCCTAAATGTACTGTATTTGATAATAGATGAATCTCCAAATAAATATAGATATATTCCACACTGAACTGCAAATTCAATTATGATCTCTCTTTTTAAAGTAGCTGTAAAGAATAATAATCAGAGGATTATTCTCTACATATACAGAATCAAATAAACCCATTACGCAGTTTCTGTCAGCATTCAAAGCCTTTAGAAGCCTAAAAAATGTATTTATTTCCAGTAAACACAATTTTATTCTCAAGAATGCTATATTAGACTAGAATTAACCGTCAACATGATGTTGTTTTCAATGAAGTAAAAGTACACATAATCTAGGTTATGAGCACGCGCCCAAATCACATGACACAACCAGCGTGTGACCTTGCAATGTTGATTTTTAGTACACGAAGTAGGTCAATTCCTTTCGCGCGCAAATAGTCATGTGACCATTTATCGATCGAAAGGTTGTCGTATATATACTCATAAGGTAACCGCACTTCAGACTAAGAACAGAGATCATTAACTAATAAATTAAAGCATTATAAAAAGGAAAAAGAGGTATGATTCCGTAACATTCCCCCCTTCAACGAAAAAAAGAAGGATTTATGCAATAAAGCCTTTCTTTTTCTAATATGTACTTCCAACATATAAATAATTAATTGCCAAAGAAATTAATACATAATTAAGTCATGTATACAAAACAGTGTAACGGTGGTATTATACACATCAAAATAAACATCAGCAATTAATTTACTAAGAAATAGCCGAAACCTTAGCTTCTATTGATTTTATTTGTCCATGTCCAACAATCATGCCTTCAAAAGGTAACACAGGCACGACAAAAGTCACTTTTATATTGCTGATCAGGTTCGCTTCGCTGAATCTCTTAAAGAATGGTTCTATATGATCTTGCCACTTGTCGTTGCAGATGATGACATCATCGATGTACACATCGCAATTTCTATTCAGATGTTATTATATTCATCAGACATTGGAAACTTGGGGAACCTTCATTCCAAATGGTACGACTTTGTATTGGTAAAGTTCTGGAGTTGTGAATGCAAACATTTCTTTCTCTCTCTCCGTAAGTGAAATTTGGTAGAATCTCTTCAATAGGTCAATTTCTTGTGGCGTATTAGACATTTCCATTCCTGTCTAGAAATTGGAAATGAATATGTCCCGGTGACTCTATTTACTTTCTTTACTCTACACATATACGGAAAGTGGTATTTTGTTTCGGCACTGAAACATGGTGAACTCCAGTCACTTTTATTTGGTTCAAGTCATTTTCCCGTAAATTCTGAATTACTTTCTTCAGATAGTCTGGTTAGAGAGGTGACATCATGGAAAATTTTTCGTGTGGAATGTTTGTAAATAAATGTTCATTTTACTTTAATCAACTGCTTCAGTTCGTTCATCTCAGGCGGCAGCATATACGAAGAGTAGTGACTTCAAATCATTCTATCAGATTTCTCATCTTCATTCAAATTTTCATTGTGTGAGACAAGTACTACTAAAGTAATCGATAATTTATATGGCTATTTCTATCTACATATTGTTACAACATTTTATTATGACAAAGTTTTTTCTGCTTTCTCCTCCCAGAAGTATTAATAATACAATTTAAATTCCCTAATCTTTTGTCAGTGGTATAAGGACCAAAATACTTAAGCTAATGAGGATTTTTGGGGTTTGGGTAGCAAAACTAATACTTTATTACCTTGCTAAAAAAATACTCCTACACTGACCCCCCGCAGCAAACAACAATAACTGGACCACTTTATCCTACTCCCTTCCTGTTCCACAACAATTCCCAATTATACACAATCTCATAACAATATGCTTGAATTATTCGTTCTAAAGCCTGATATAGTATCAGCTTCAGAAGACCAAACAGTGTGAAGAACCCGACCAAAGCTTTCACTATGGTCTCAGTTTTAATATTCCGCAAAGGAATAGCTTTAGAAATACTTGTAGACGCACACTTCGTCGACAAGTATTGGTTGCCTAACATCGTCTCATTTATTCCTAAACGACCAGACAACGACGTTTCATGGACTACACTAAGTAATTCCTGACGATAGTATCTAGGAACTACTATTTTACCAACTGACCACTCGTCACAAGCAATTATCCCAAGCAATCTCTGTTTCCGTTCAAGGACTTCACTCGTCAAGAAGTAACAAGTACCTTCTTGCGTGGCTTCAGTTTCAGTCATAGCCCCCTGAAACAAACAGGAGATATCCGAATCTCCCTGTTGTAAGACTACAAGTGTTTGCCTTATTACACCCTGATTATTTTTATGAGACATAGTAGTTAAAAGAGTATCACTATGATAATTCTAGATTGAGGAGCAGAAGTGACCTCATTAAAAGCCTGACCCAAAAAGGTGTCCGCTAAAGGAAATTCATCCTGTTCAACAACATTATTCTCAAGAGCATACTTTGCCATAGCTCTAGTAACTTCACAAGCTGGATTTAAACCAGGGATTTCTACTTCAATATGATCAACTCTTTGATCCATACTAAGCTTGTTAGTTCTAAGTGGATTAACCACGACCTTATCTTTCGCTAGGTCATTACCTAGTAATAAATGGATGCCCTTAATAGGCAAAGAAGCCACTGCCTCTATGGTCACGGGTCCCGAAACTAAGTCTGATGACAAATTAACACAATGAAGAGGGACATTAACATATCACCAATCTACCCCCTGTATTAATACGCTTTCACTAGTAGAAGTCTTCTCATAAAACGGCAAAGTACTATCTAATAATAGACTCTGAAAAGCTCCTGTGTCTCTTAATATCTTAATAGGAGTAGTCGTACCCAAGTCACCAACAAGTGACACAGAACCCTTCGACATGAATGGTTCGTAATCCTTCATTATAAAATCAGACTGAGGTAAGCTAGCCTCCAAACAAATATCATCACTGATAATTGACCCTGACCTTGACTTCTTGATAACTAGAGCATTTGGAACTGCTCTATTATAATTCCGATGCCTATAATCCAACTTTAAGCAATCAGAAATAACGTGTCCCTTCATCTTACAATATGAACAAGTGGGTATAGATAAGGTTTCCTGATATTCCCTATCAGAATTTTGATTCTTTACAGTCACATCACCCCGAGGTCTGAAATTACTCGAACGAGTTTGAAATGATTTCTTAACATAAGCTTGTTGGGAACAAGTTTTAGTTACAAATGGATCCTTGTGTATTGAAGAATATTCATCAGCTGTGATGGCTGCCTTTTCTAAAGCCTCAACTCCTTTCTCATTAAGATATACCTTAATACCATCACTGACACAATTCTTGAAATCTTCAATTAATAACAGTTGTTCAAGATTATCATAATTGCCTTCAACCTTCTTAGACGTACACCATCTTGTAAACAAACGTTCCTTTTCCCAAGCAAATTCTACATGAGTTTGATTAGTTTCCTTTTTACATTCTCTAAAGTTTTGACGATGAGTTTCAGGTACCAACTCATAAGCCCTTAAGATATATTCTTTGACCACTTCATAATCAGCAGATTGTTCAGATGACAGTGCAGTATAAACATCACTTGCTTTGCCAGTTAAAACACTCTGCAATAATGAGGTCCACTTCTCATTCGGCCATTCCAGATTCCCTGCAATTTTCTAAAAACTGAGAAAATATTTGTCTATCTCCTTTTCTCTAAAAGGGGGAACCTGTCTCATATGTTTGGCCAAATCAAGGTATGAACCCTGATTGTCATGAGAGTGCCCTTTGCGGGTCGATTCTAATTCCCTTAGTCTAAATTCTCTTTCTTTATCCCTCTCTCTTAATTGTATCTCATTATCCCTTATTTCCTTCTCTATTCCCCTTACTTTATCCCTCTCTTGTATTTCTCCCTCTCTTAATTTATCTTCCCTTTTTTCCTGTCTCTCGCTTTCTTTATCCTCCCTTCTTTACTGCATCTGCATCTGTTCCCATTGCAATTTGATCTTTTCAATCTCTATGTCCTTGGCTATCAGTAATTTCTTTCCCAAACTAGACGGAGATTTTTTCATTACACTTGAAGCCCCCTCTTCAAAAATACCTGTTTGTACCAAATATTGTATCAAGATACTTCTAATATCTTGTTTTAACATGGAAGCCTTCGCTTCAGTCAGACTATAATGTTGACCAATTTCAAGTAATTCGTCCTTCTTTAAGGACTCAAATTTCTCCTGGGTAGGATCAGCTAAGAAACTCTCTACTCTGGATGTCATTATGAAAGCCTGTTCGTTTCTATTTATTTCTTAATCTGGAAATCAAAAGACCACTAAAATTTCAAACAATGAAATTCAAATCCCAAAAAGAAAACTTTCCGAAGCATCAAAATCTCTGAAATATTAAAACTTCGAAAATATTTAATTAAATCTAAACTTCAAAATATTCAAATTCGGATCCCGAAATTATTCAAATTTCTAATCCCGTAATACGAGCCCCCAATTTATCCTGTTCAGACTCTAGGGGTAATGTAACAAGATAAAAGACACAAACAAGCTTTCAAGATTAAAATGCAAATCTTTAATTTCCTAAAGTATTAAAAGTATTAAAATAGTTCAACAAACAATCAAAGTGAAAGAATTAAAAATAACTTACAGTATAGAATATCCTAAAAGTCCTAAATTGTTTTAAAGTTCACTTCCGGAAGTTAATCCAAATAATCCGGATGTAGTATTCCGAATGAAATAGCTTTTGATGTGCTAACGTTGATAAGTTCTGAGTAAATCCAAAATAATCCTTGTAAGTCTGGAATCTCACAAGTATTAGAAATGTTCCCGATAATTCCACGGAACTGTATATTAATTCAGATGAAGACAGTACTAAATTCCTAAATGTACTGTATTTGATAATAGATGAATCTCCAAATAAATATAGATATATTCCACACTGAACTGCAAATTCAATTATGATCTCTCTTTTTAAAGTAGCTGTAAAGAATAATAATCAGAGGATTATTCTCTACATATACAGAATCAAATAAACCCATTACGCAGTTTCAAAGCCTTTAGAAGCCTAAAAAATGTATTTATTTCCAGTAAACACAATTTTATTCTCAAGAATGCTATATTAGACTAGAATTAACCGTCAACATGATGTTGTTTTCAATGAAGTAAAAGTACACATAATCTAGGTTATGAGCACGCGCCCAAATCACATGACACAACCAGCGTGTGACCTTGCAATGTTGATTTTTAGTACACGAAGTAGGTCAATTCCTTTCGCGCGCAAATAGTCATGTGACCATTTATCGATCGAAAGGTTGTCGTATATATACTCATAAGGTAACCGCACTTCAGACTAAGAACAGAGATCATTAACTAATAAATTAAATCATTATAAAAAGGAAAAAGAGGTATGATTCCGTAACACTACATACAACTCTACCCAGTGTACTTTAGGAGGAAAAAGGTAATTGGAAAAAATGGTCTGCTCTTATCATCAAAGGTGCCTAAACTACTTCTGTTCCCGACGGGAAGCTGACTACTTATGTCTAATAAATCCCAGGGGAGGGTAACCGAGGTGGCAGGTTTTTAAGCAGGCATTGGTAATCAGTTGCGGAACCTAATGTTTGATGCTATTTAAACAGTGGGGCCTAGGCGGACTGATCAACTTTGATACCAAAGGGATACTGGCATGCCCGGTTTCCTTGGTATAGGTGGTCAGTTTGTCTCTCGTGATCTGCAGTATTAAACTATTGCTTTTCTTCAAGCTGCTTCCAGATTATCTGCGTTTGTGTTGTTATATCCGAAATAATACTAGTGTTACGATATAATTTTCAAGGATTCTTATAATTCAAATTTTTATAATTTTTTGTGGTAGAATTTTCAAGGAATTGTTATAAAGACTAATGTTTGTTTTATAATTCAAATTTGTATAATTCTTAATAAATCCGAATTTGGAGTACTTGAGTCCTATAATTATACAGGCAAAATTCTGCTTACGCTAGCTAATTCAAAGATCATACAGGCAATATTTTGCTTCTGCGAGCCAATTCCTTCACGTATACTGAGATCAATAAGGTTATTAGCCAAGTCAGCAACTCGGATGTTAGAGGGCGTGAGCTTTAACCAACCTGCGACCATTTTGGGAAAAAGGAATCCGTTATGAAAAGATATCGTAATATCTCGCGGCTCTAGAGCTCGAAGGTGAGTCTGTCTCGCCCTAACCCATAGCCTTTTATAGAGCGTGCTACACATTCCTTGACCAAGAACTGTATATAAGCAGTCGCTCACATCGAGAGAATAGTTGCTACGCCTCTACATCTTAGAGTTCTGACTTTCTGTGCAATTAAGACAAAATTGTTTTATTATATTCCAAAAGACTTTTTTGTAGGACTTTAATACATTTAAGTACTGGAAAATATTTCTTTCTCTCTCGGAACATATGTGTTTTTCTTTTAATTCTTTTATATTATAAACAGTTAAACTGTGTAGATTTTTATTAGTAATTTATATGCATTGTAATTGTGTATATTTTTTTTATTAGGAATTTGTGTGTATTGAAATTGTAATATTGAATTATTGTAAAACGATTTGCTGCCAACTTCATGCTTTTGATAATTAATTGAGAAATAAAATACCTTTTGGGTTACAAAAACATGATATTTTGGTATTTAAGGTCCAAACATTTATTAATTTGTCTTCACGATAAAATGGTTTTGGTCTTAGTTCGAAATATTGATTTTTACTATATTTTAAGTTATTTTGGCTATCTTTGGCTTATTCAATATTTAGTTATTTACATCATAATTTAAAAGTACAGAACTTAGATTATCGTATGAAGTCGGTAATCTTTGAATCAATATATTAATTATACGTGTATTTCTGTATCTAGAATATATATCTTCATATCTATTTCTTATTTGGGACTGTTGTCAATTTAATATAAGTTGCTACGCCTCTACATCTTAGAGTTCTGACTTCTTTTGCAGTTCGAATTGGTATCCCTCTCGCACCCCAGCGATGTAACCAGCAAACATCGCAAGGAGTGACACCTCCGCAAAGGGGGGTCGGAATAAGTCTTTCTCTCTTTCTATCAATCTAGTGTGACATGCACAAGAAAATGGGGAACACCCTAACAAGTGTTGCTGGACGAACATTCCCTTACAACAAGTAGCAATGACAAATCTTCATAAGAGGTGTTGACAAATAGAAAAATAACTTTCATAATAAGTGGTGAAGATAAGTGGTAAAGCGTCAACATTCTTATCATAATAAGGGGATACATCAACATTTCTATCATAATACTAATAGTAGCCTTGTAGTAGCTCTGATGTTAAATTAAGCGCAAACTTTGGAATTTAAATAGTTTGAAGAGATTTTAAAATATTTCAAACTTCCAAGCACTGCTGAAAACAGATATAAACCAGATCTTAAAGTTATATATGCCATAAATGGCAGTTATTATAGACAACGCGTTATAAATGCCAAAATTAGACACAAGGCATGAGTTTTTATACTTTATTGGGAAAAACCTCATCTTTTGGCCCCATTTCAAATCCTCCTGATAAATTGATAGATTTCAAGTAAATTTTGAGTCTTTCTCCTTACTGGAGGACGCTAGAACGCCCTCTTTATTAGATTATTTTTTTACATAGGGGTGTTTTGAGGTCTGTTTTATTTTTTACATAGGCGTGTTTTGGGTCTGTTTTTGCTTCTTGAAGCAAAAGTGTACTTCCTTGTAGGACTGTCTTTCACAACATCATAAAGAAAGGTTTACCATAATAGCAGAATGGTGTACCTGGCATGTACGCTGTAAATAGAATTGTGCGCCCGACATTTTTTGACTGTCTTTCCCATGTTATGCAAGACAAAATTATGCTCTATAGGAGACTGTTCATTTTTTTAAAATTCTGTTTGATTCAAAATATAAAAAAATTATGAAATTAAGATTGTGTTCAATTTGAAAATGCTGAAAATGGCTTTTAAAGAAGGCCAAACTTTAACTTACGGACGGGTTTTCCCGTCTACAATTATAAAAAAAACAAAAACAAAAACCAAAAAAAAAAAAAAAATACGAGTATATGCTCACGTGACGCCTCAAAGTGTAGTTTGAGGAGCAAATAGCAGATTGACCTTGAGACCGTATTTGATGCTTCAGTTAATTTCTATGGTTATAGAAAAAAACAAAATTTTTTACTGCTCTGGCCGATGAGATGAGCTAGTTTTTACTTATATTAATGTGTTATCCTAGGAGTAAAACAGTTTCAATCCACTATTTAAGAGCAATAGATAATTCCAGCAAGGACGGATCCAGGAATTTCGTTGGGTTGGGGTGGGGGTGAGGGCGTAAACAACCAGGCAAGGAGTCTGTTGCATGGAACCCTTAGTGGGGGCTTCATGAGGCGAACTGTACATGAAACTTACTCTAGGAAACGTTCAGGTTGTTTCGCGCTCATTTCTTTTCTTTTTTTTATTTTGGTGTGTGTGTGTTGAGGGGGGGGGGGGGGAAGGGGCGCCGGCTCGGCCGCTGTGCCACGGATCCGCCCCTGGCAAGTCATTTGTTGTGTAATGGGATCGTTGGTGTCATCTCAATGCGTTACAAAGTGTAAAGGTTACGCAATAACGTTCTCTCTCTCTCTCTCTCTCTCTCTCTCTCTCTCTCTCTCTCTCTCTCTCTCAAACTCTCTCTCTCTCTCTCTCATATTGTAGTTAGGTATTTCGGCGATCATAATTGCCTAGCGTCCACTTTTCTAAAGTACCAGTTTTCTTCTCGTTTCCGCATGAATAGTAAAGCCGATAGCCTGCCGTAATGTGTCAAAGATAATTATGTAATTTCCCCGACAAAGAGAATAGGAAGCGATGCATAATGTGTGCACGCTATCATGGCAAGACATTGACTAACCTTATAATTGCTCAAAGTAATGGAAGGCTCATTGAAATCATCTTGACCCGGTTCTAATTCATTTGGGAATATCAATTCATAGCCTGCCTATGATAGCGGCATCTAGTGTCAAATAAAACGGCACCCCCATTTATGTCAGATAGACTCTCTCTTATATCTAAAAACTGTTATATCATGTCGTGCGTGCACTGTATTTTGTTCACGTTTAAAATGATTTGTTTATATATGTGCTAGTGTCTGCAAATTGCCGAACAGCTTCGTAATACTATGATTTATTTTAGATAGAACTGTGCTACTTGAAGACCATCCGGGTAAACTTGAAATATATTCATGGAACACGGATGCCCCACTACATTGCCAGAAATTACGTAAGTGCTAAACAATACTAGGGTGGGACAGACGGACGGACGAAGGTAACAATGTGCCCCTAGCACTCTCGTGCTGGGCATACAAAATAGTGACAGTGTATATCTTTAGTCCAACAAAATATATTTTATATCTGTGACCCCAGTCATCCTTATAATTTTATCAATTCATTTGACCTAGTGAAATACGTTTGAATTTCTATATCCCTTTCATTTAGTTTCGTAACTTTTATAAATACTTTGCATACCTCATCATGTAAATAATTGACAGTAGATAACCATCTTATTCGCTTAAAGCAGCGTCATGTGAAGTATTCTTAATTAATCAATGAAGATGGGATCAAACATAATAAGAGCATTTTTAAGACAATGAACATATTAATCTCTTTGTAGTTTAGAAACATGGCATAATATGGGATCAATAGTGTAATCAAGCAAAAAGTGCTGATTTTTGACATCTATACACTGGCATTTTGATGTAAAGCGCTTCAATAGTACATGTGTATCATAGTTTTTGTTTCTTTCTCGGGCAATTTTGACCACTTCAGAATAGAACAATATATATATATATATATATATATATATATATATATATATATATATATATATATATATATATAATATTCCTACGGTTTTGATTAGTAACGGTTTTTCGAAAGACATATGAAATAATATTACTCTTTAGTCATCTGGCTGTATACTTCATTGAATCCCTTTACAATTACTTGATTTGATTGGCAATGAACCAAACATAGTATCATGGTCACACATTTCGCATTTACGGTATTACTGATAACCTTTCTTGTTATGGTTCTTTCAAGTTAATATGGCTGTTACGTCCGTAATGTGACCGTTTCTATATAATATAACATAACATATGCACACAGACACCCAGAAACGTGGATGAGGTTAATCATAGCTGCATAAAGAACCATGCTGTTGACAGTTATGATCTTGGTGATATGGCAGTAGTACAAAAAAATATACAAACACCATAAATAATATATATATATATATATATATATATATATATATATATATATATATATATATATATATTAATATATACTATTGTGTGTGTATGTATGTATGTTCAGCATAGTATGATATATACTTAAATTAGGTATACTCATTTAATTTGTGGTATATGTCCATGCTCATAAACTTTGGTTAAACAGTTCTACCCATGAGCAATAGTGACACATATGGATAATATACACTGTTTGATGTGCATAAATTCATCTCTCCTGCTCTATCAGGAAAGCATTCCAACAACGTTTCGAATAAATCCATTTCATGTTATCCTATCACAGAGATAAACCTTGGAATGTGTCTGCTAAGATTCTAATCGCCTGCCTTCAATTTCGCTAGCTGTAATAGAAGTGATGCTTTATGCCACTATTTGTATAACTCTATTCCATCAGAATAATAGAAAAATTACAACACTTACCCTACAAAAGCTTTTCTATCAACAGCAACTGAATGACCAACAACTGTTTGCATATTATTGCCGGTAAGGCAATACAGCTTGAAATAAACAGCTCCATCTCCACCACATATAGTTCTATCTGGTGACTTTGTTACAACTATCGTTATAGGTGTGTCCTGAAACAAAAAGTATTATATATATATATATATATATATATATATATATATATATATATATATATATATATATATATATATATATATATATACGCATATTATTCGCTCAATCCAATGTCAATGTTCCATTTTAACTGATTAGCTGATTTGATATTCAAAGAATACAAATTCTTGAAACAGATTCGTCGTAAACTACAAAATGAATTCTACTTCTGGTCATATAAAAAAAAACTGAAACTGGCAGATCGTTTGCCATATTGAAATTGTTTGTGTGGGCCTCCTATATTTTAAAGACATCTAAACGATGTTTTAGAAAACCCTCAGCGATAAAAGTGCAGTATGTCAAGTGATGCTTTATTATGAAATCAAGAAAGGTTTAAAATCTCAAGAAGAACACATGTACATATTACGGTTTGAAATATCAAAGTATTAAAGCAACTACATAAGATAAGTACAGCATCATTTCTAAATGAAAATAAATTTCTTGATAAATGAAACTCATTTATTTAGTAATGTTAAAACTGAGGTTGGAAGTAAGAAGTGATATACAAAGTTTGATATCTGCGTCAATAAATCCTTAACTATATAAGATAATGATCGATATTAAAAACCAGGAGGGCATTTATTTGAAAGTGTCATGAAATGACCCTGATACTACCTAGAAAACATACATTTTTAGTGCTGCGTTTTATTATTCCCGATATGTTAGATGGTTAAGTGTCCCTACAAATTTGTCGTCACAGATTCCTGGAATCCATGAACGGTATACAATGAGTAAAACAAGTGATAAAGATGTTAAAAGCAAATTATCAAACTAAATTTTCTAAAGACAGTAGTATAGATCATGGTTCATATTTCCGCCCTCAGTTATCTATAGGTGATCAAATATTATTTGAAGTTCTTCTTAGGGACACTTTAAAGAACATACAATTTCAAAGTCATCCTAAACAGAATATCCAGAGTTTAAATGTAAACTCAGACTATATTTTCATATGCTCGTGTATTGGATGCTGAGGATTGAAATCTAATATATGGTAGATCAAGATCATTGGAATTGTACTCGAATCTGTAGCGACTAAATACTATTATATTAATTGAGTTAGGGTAACTGATATGTTGGTGGAACAGACTTTTCAAAATTCTGCACTTCCAATAGACAAAGAATGTGCATACGTCGACAAAGAATGTTGTTTTCATTTTCGTGTGGATTCTAGATGCAGAAATTGTTTTTATATGATTCTATTTCTCATGAGTTAGTTGAGAATACTTATAATATCTTTTTATATCCCTGTCACGTCATCAGAAGAAAAGGTGCGAGATCCAGTGTAGTGATTTATTGAATTGGCTAGGCAATTCAAACATGGGCATGTTTCACGTTCAAAACCATATCCGCTGAGGAAAAAAAGAGAATACAACTACTCTAAACCACCTCACATATATATCTATTGTTGCCCGTACCATGTCTTGCCACCAACAACCCGCCAACGATGTCAATAGCGATTGTATTGATGCGTTTGCTAGATGTTAGAAATAACTCTAGATTTATCACCTCATAAATGGACAAGATTATTCTCATAAAGTAGAAGATATGAACACTCTGTACTAAAGAAGATCATGTGTAGGCCCGAGGAGTCATGTATGATACAAGGAGTGTTCATATAAAAAGATAAATGTATCATGTAACTAATAAGTTGAGATCCACCAAGAAATAGCTAAGTGCTCTACACCAGGAGAATACTACTTTTGAGAAAGGATCATGATGCTTTGACTATCCAACCCAGGCATGAGGGTTTGCTATTTTCCGTGATGCCTGACCTGCTGAACATGATTTCATTAAGATACAGTTTAAAATCACATAATAAGGGGGAAAAAAAGAAAATAAGTTAAAACGACAATCAGGTTTGTAGATAGCTTTTGATTCATTATAAAGTCTATAGAAAAAGCTTGCTAAAATTTAATTGATGACAAATTTACAGAAACAAGGAGACAATATACAAATATTCAGTCTAAATATTTGAGAGATACATTAACCCATATTAGTACATGGATAGCTTTTCATAGTTTAGCGAAACAGCTATACCACCAATAGAAATGTTTCATTCAAGTTTGAATGATTCAGACATATCAAATAACTACTGCCAGTATCTTCTGAATATCAAGGAACATTGTAACCTTACATGCACAACTATTATGTGCAATGGATGCTTTATTGTTGTGTGTCATTTTAAGGGATTTAGAAATATCTTTTTGGAAAATGACAAAGGGGACTGTGTTCAATGTTGCACTGCACCTGGATCAGCATATAATACACGTTTAAAGATATGAGGTGTAGATTTTGAATTTTGAACAGACAATGACATGTTCTTGATACATGAAGATGAATTAAGAGATGAGATTAGCAACAGCAAGTCACTCATTATGTACCAGATAATGACGATCACCAATGACAGAAGATATTTAAAGACATCCCGGTAAAACCTAAACTTGTTCGAAATACCAGATGAATATGATACTGGCTGCATTTTAGAAGTGGATACTTTATTACACTTACATGATAATTTGAACGACAACCTATTAGTTCCAGATACAATAATTGTAGACAAAAATGATTAAGTCCATGATATAGAAGTTGACAAATGATTACAAGGGTACAAACCCAACTGTATTAAAACTATAGTGTACATTGAAAAACAATGAGAAATGTGTCATTCACTATATACACTTACAGCTTTATATACAATTGGGTTTGAAATGTAAGAAGATACACAGAGTTATATTGCTTGTACAACAACCACTGTTATAATTCTGCATACAACTGAATACAAATGTGAGACAAAAGCTATAGGTTATTTCAAAAAAGACTTTTTCAAATTGAAGAACAACGCTGTATTTGATACACAGATGGGAAATCTCAGGAAAAGGACCACATTTAAAATACGTGCAAAATTATTTTTTACAAAATGCCACAAAGATCTGTTATTTGCATTTTGAGTAAAGTACTTCCACATTCTGGTCTTGAGAGTTCAATTGAACCTTTTTCAATACAAATGCCATTTGTTTGAGTAAATTGAAAAAATACTTAATGTTTTCCTTTTCTAGTAAATCTTTAACATGTTGTAATTTTGTTTTTCCTCATCAAACGTTTTTAGACTTCGACTCGTTAAATATTTCTCTGAAACCTTCGTGTACGCCATCACCCTTTATTATTTTTACTTTTTCAGCTCAAGTGTGTTTTGATGACGCCTATCACTTTCAAAATCTATTTGTATCCAGCGTTGTATTTTTCATTACCTTGCACGTCATCATTGTCTGTCTGCCACTTGTAATCCAGGTGAATAACTTATACCCTTATGTAGGAAAACCTTTTTCTCGCTTGCCTGTGTAATGTGTAAGTAGACTGTGCCGTTAAAAAAATCCATTCAGTGTTGTTGTTTGGTTTTTTTTTTTATTAGTCTTTTGTCATTGTTGCTTTTTTTTTTTGTATTATTTTGTTTTGGGTTTTTTCGTCCTCTAAAATTTGTTTCCAGAATAGATTAATATTTGTGTAAGCAACTGTGCTCTCAGGATCATAAGAATGATGTCTTAATACTGCTCCTTGTTCTAAACGATATAAAACATCCAGAGATCTATCACAATATAGTTATGTGCCATCATTTATTTGGGAAACACTTCAGTTTATTTTGCGTGATACTCAAAAGGCACAATCAAGAAATAATATTTTGTTCTATGATCTCAATTGTGTATTTTGTTTGTTAAAAAATGAGAGTTCTAGGGACTCAAAGGTATTGTAGAATAGTGAAACAAATTATTCTGCTGGCATTTGAATCTCTTGAAATGTTGCAATGCCTTTAGACATTTACAAGTGTTCTACATACGGTTTCGTACCCCTACACTTGTTGGTTGTGTTTTATAAATGTAAATGTGTTGTAAAGATGTTCTAGTACCCATCAACATGGGGTACGAGAATGTTTAACCTGTTCTAACCGGCTGACTGTTCTATGTCTGTCATCCACTTACTACTAATAATATCGCGAGCTCTGAGACAGATACCATGTTTCAAACATTCAGTGATACGATCACGATAATTGTACTAAGTTTGTATTTTATATCTTCCATTACATAATTGATAATATAGAAATGCATATGCCATTCCATTCTATTCTCTCATTCTTCCTTCCCCTCCATCTCCCCTCTCCCCCCCCCCTCACCTCTCGGCTATAACTTTTATAGATATGGATGTGAAATAGATATAACTAATGCATGCATACTTGCTGTTTTTAAAGTAAGAAGATACACAGAGTTATATTGCTTGTACAACAACCACTGTTATAATTCTGCATACTGTGCAAATTGCATACTTCATTTTTATGCTGTGCAAATTGCATACTTCATTTTTATGCATAGTTGATGAGAACTTTGATTCTGTAAAGGGTGAATCCAAGTGACTCTAACACTACCACCGTAATTTGTCTGGGCAATACAGAATCTAAGTTTACCCTCAAAGGTTTATATATGATCGAATCCATTAGCTTGACATTCATTGATTTTATAAATTAGTGTTTATTCTTTGATCCCGATTGCTACAATTTAAGTTAATTTTTTTAAACCAAATTTTGGAATAGCTGCAGTTAAAAACGATATCCATGCTGATTATTGTTTGGAGAAAACATCCAGTATTCATATTCATTTTAACTATCAGAGGATTGAGCTCTGCTTTAATTCGGTTCTTATTGAAGAGGGAACATGTTTTTATTAACTCGACCCTAAAACTGTAACCTCATGATTTTAATAATCATCTTGTGGTTTTAAAGATATTTACAGAGAGAGAGAGAGAGAGAGAGAGAGAGAGAGAGAGAGAGAGAGAGAGAGAGAGAGAGAGAGAGAGAGAGAGAGACTTTTGGGCATGCTATCAGTCTAGGAAGATTAGATCCCGTTGGCTGCTCGATTCCCCCTGTACAGTTGTTTCCTTCTTCGCATATAGAGTTAGGGCTGGCAAGTTCAGTGTCGATTACAATATCTACAGCTGTTGCAGCAAAATTGGTGGCATTGCAGTCTGAAAGTAAACACAGTATGGTGTGCATATATGGAGATATATATGTATCTTCATTCACTTTCGGCTGTCTTGAAGAAACCATTACACTAACCTATGTCGGAGTCGTGAAAATTGTTGGAATACGCGGGGGTGTTTTGCGCAATCAGTCTGAATCTTTCATTCAAACTATATGTCAGGCTATTAGTATCACGTTCTTGATCAAATGATCTCATATTAGCCAATTTACATCTCCGAGGTCTACTATAGTTATCCAATGATAAGTTCAGTGTCCGTGCTATATTATCAATAGTTACTTAATAAATTCTGGATCTATCTCGCGTGCATAATCTGTACTGGACGGTAAAATCCATATTGAATTGCGAATTATTTCCATTGCTTAAAGTATTTATTCTCTCATAAGTAACACTTGAAAGACTCTGTGCGTCGTTTATATCCACATACAGGATATACTATATTTTTAAAATATTTTTAAAAAAGACCGCTAAAAGTATCTACACACAATATATTTTTTACCATGATTATTTTTGTTGGTTTCTCCTAACGGAAAAATGATATTGCAAAATAGAGTGTTTACAATGAAACTAAAATATTTGGGGGATAATTTCTTAACTGATAGTATTTCTCATCCATTCTTAGAAAATAGATATAAATAAGTGTTTATTTTCTGAGAAGTCATAATTTATGGTAGAATAAGCGTTTTGTTTTTAAATTATTCACGTACATTGTCTTGCTAAAGAGATGATAAAATACAATTTTATTATACAAGCTTAAATCTCATCCGTTTTTATCAAGTATTCATGCTTGGCTCAAATCATGTGACTCTTCTTCTAAAGCCACTGAATATCACAGCAACAGGGATCAATTATATGTCCAATACTACTTTATATAAGCGATTCACCATTAGCTACAGAACAACCTGCTTAGATATGGATGCTAATGATACTACTATGACAACTTATGGCCCGGCTGACATTTAACGGAAATAGTGTCCACTTTACAGTAAAGCCTTAAAAATATAAATCCACTTTGTTATGTATGATGTTTATATAATATTATAAATATTTGAGGAAATTATAAATGTTTCTTCACTTTAATATTTGCTTAAATCTTAATGTTATCAGGAAAAACATGTTTAACTAGTGTCCTTGAATTAGGCTGTTTTGATCAATATGTTTTCTCAATTTGAAGGTCAAGGTTGAATTTTGTTTACAAGTAAAATTCCATTAAGATGACACACATTCTAGAACATTCTGTCATGTGACCAATCTTTATATATACCATGTTTGGTGGACATTTATTCAGTTTTGACATTACCATCAGTCTTGTAAAGAGCTATTACAGTTGTGAAAATTCATTCCAAATTCTAAGAGAGGAATTATTTTAAATATTCATTGGATTATAACAGTGCTCATAAACTTTTGTATTTTGGATTTTTAATTGATGATTTTGGAATTTATGTGAACTTATTCAGAGATTTTGGAATACTTCATTTTGACATCAGCACATCAAGATTTCTAGTACATCAGGACTTTGGAGACCATTAGCACATCATAACATTCAAGGACACAGCCGTGAATTCGGAACATTCTATATTTAGGACTTGTGATTAGAACAATCATTCTTATTGGATTATTAGGATTTCAAAACACATTACTGTAAGTGACTTTTTGATTTTTCATTTTAATTATCTAGTAATAAATTGCTTGTTGATTTTTACTTGATTTGTTGGTTTCACTTTCTTTCTGTTACATTTTTCTTAGACCATAGAGTCGTAACAACTTAGACTAGACATCTGTACGAACACAGCAAAAGAACGGGACAGATTTGACAGCTAGAGAATTGAGAATAGCAGGATATGTACATGTTCAAAACCAATTGACTATTTATATAGATAAAGATCTTAACTGATTGCATACATTGATAACATGAGTTTAAAATTTACTTCCGAGTTTGTTCTATTAAGAAGAACTATTGTATTTTTTAAATTAGAATCCAAAAAATTATTAGAATATAGTTCTGTAATTTGGGGACCATGTAGCAGTAAACAATTCAAAATATTAATACAAATTCAAAAAAAGAGCTGCCAGACTGATACTGGATAAACTTCTACTCACTCCATCCAGATACCTTGATAAAGAATTACAGTACCTTCTGTTTAATTACAACTGTAAACAAACATACTGGCACATTAGTATATGTCTTTAATAATCTGACACCAGCCTATTTAAGTAATATCCTTCCTCATTTTCTGGTAAATTTCATCTTAGATCAGATTATTAAAATAATCTTGTGTTACCACGGCTATATAATGAGCAAATCAAATATTTCTTCAAATACTTTGGTGCGGAAACGTGGAACGCTATCAAAGAATGTATAAAATTACTAATACACTTGCCTCGTTCAAAACTCAGTGTCTAAATGTTCTTACTATAGTGGCACTAAATTATTCTCAGTCACATTTACACACATCTCTGTTTTCTCTAAATTTTTTTTCAAATATAGATTTGTAGGTGTGCTGTTTCTTCTTCTTTTTCGAATTAATAATTGTGTTAGCTTTAGCTATTTATTTGTTATATGTAAGAAGCAGTTTATATGAAAGGTGTGTGTGCATATGAAAATAAGATAGTGTTACGCGTATGAGCATGCATGAGTGAAACTGACTAAATCAGTATGTGAATGCATGTGTCTCTGAATGTTGTACGCAGTTATTGCGGGCAATGTATAGAAATATGAATTTAACATAGATGGTTCGGTATGTGAATCTATGGGAATTTAACATTACATTTGGGACGGTTTGGAGTCTAATAGGAACCAAACAAAATAGATGTCATCATAGTCCTCCATGGGAGTTTTAATGGAACGCAAAAGACAGACAAATAGTATTAAAGAGAGACAAACATACGTATTTTAGAACTGAGAAAAACAGTGGAAATTCCTTGGTATGATTCCATGTTAGAGTGTATATTTAAAACGTCCAAAGTACCGTGTAAATTCCGATTCAGTTTTTTGTAGACCGATAGGAAGGTTGACCTTTTCCCAGGCGAACGCATCTGTAAAATTTTATCTAGCAATTAGATTTTAAACTATTTTTCATTGCTTAAAGTAAACTTAGTCCGCTTTCAAGTAACCTTTGTTCCGATTGAAAATTTATATTGATCCAATCATCCAAATTCAAAATGCAATTAAATGAAAGGTGAACAAGACATAAGGGAAGAATAATCTAGCGTCAGCAAATAACCTGAAAAGGTTACTTTACAACGAACAAAATCTCAGTGCAGAGTTGATCTTGGTAGTGAAGTTAAAAATGTCCACAGGAATTAAAATATGAAAAGCTGTTCAGATAAAGAACAAGAAGACTCACAAACATTTAAACCAATGCAAAGCACAACATGTTGTTATCACACTATGTACAAGAAATGATCAAAGTTCAAACAGCACGAACTATTATTTGATAGGTGGTACCATAGCTGTGTTGGGTATGTTGTTTATTTGTTCAAAAATTAAAGTTTATTCAGTTCTTAAAACTGGTGAAATAATAAAGGCTGTAAAAAAGCACCTTTCTTGAGTCCAAGGAAATCAGCACAACTAAAGAACAGCACGACAAGACATTGTCTACATACAACCAGATCTTTAACGTTTTAGGCAAAAAAAGCATAACTTTCACCTACAGACAAAAGCGGATTTTCATCCCTCTCCTGCAATATCCCTGATGACATGAAAATTCCAGATTTATGAACGATGTTACATAGGCATCTTAAATGAAACAGTTTTATTAAAATATTTGGTGTATGTTGAGATATATGTATGTTCTTAGTCATATTAAAATGATAACCTTTGTGCATGACCTTTGAACATCTACATTTTCTGTAAAAGGCTTTTGATTCAATTGCAAAGCTTATTTTCATCATCATCTATGTTACAGCTTCAGCATATCATACAATGAAGAGATTCTGAGAAGGGCATGTTTGGTCCTCATAGTATGTCACCCTTTGAAATAGTTTTACCTCACATGCTGTGTATTGCAAACTGGCTGGAAATAAACCTTTGTTCTGTTATTAACTTTATCACGAAATTCCATTACACTCCATATATTTTACAGTAAAAGCCCTTCATTCGTCGAGCTTTAAACTTGGATTCATCTTTACAAACACGCTTGGCGATGACATTTTGATTTTGAGAAACATATATTTATAATTATATATTTCTATAATGTGTGATTTGCTCCTTAGTCTGTCATATTCGATGTGAAATTCAAAATTGTAAAATTATTAAGCACTGTCTTTGGCCGTGTCATTTTTAAAGAATTTTATTCATCATTATCCACGTGATGACACTAAATAACCTTCATCTGTTGCTGTACAGCAGAACACCAAAGCAAAAGCTAACAAGATCAGATAATTTAAGCGTCGAAAAGTATCTATGTACGTACAGAGATATATGTACATACATACATTGATTTTCTAGAAGAAGCTGCCTGTATACATCCACATGACATGCGTTTTACAATTTAAAATAGTCTACCAGAGAATCACGCATCACCAGTAATTATTGTTCGCATGATAACGAAACTTGGCACATATATTGGATATATCATCTACATCTTAGTTATAACATATTGCAAGTAATTGCTATTTATACATTTTACAGCGCCGTCTAATGGTAATTTCATGTTGTGCTTGAAGAAGCGTGATTTCTTTACACCTCTGACATAGCGGAAAGAATTTAATGGTAGCGAAGTTAATAAAGGCTATTATTGCATTTTATAATATCAAAATTGTGCCTAAAATTGAAACAGTTGGATTTGTTTCTCAGACTTTGATATTTGTATAAATGATAAAATGAGGTGTTTTGATACCACTGACAAATGAGGGAAATATTAAGATTTCAACCTTTAAAATTTGCAAAGTGCTTTCAAGATTCTAATATTTTCACTTTTGTCATGGAGATTTGGTCTCATTACGTTTATGACAAGTATTTAGTTGGAAGTTTACACCATGTTGCTATGGGAGCGGATTGAATTTCAGTAAAATTTAAACAATCACTTTTAAAATACAAATATTATTCACTTTAATTTTAGAAGAAGTGCAGTGGCTACGTACATTTTACCGTTAGAAAATTAGCAAGATATAAATGTATGAAATGAACATCTAATAATTTTCAATAAACCTTAGCACTGCATGAATAAGTTTTATAGTAACTTAAAGTGGTATGCTATTATATTTTGAAATAATATGGCTTAAGGGTAATTTCTTAGCCTTTTCGCCCTGTTAAATTACACTTTAAATATAAGGTATTAGTTTTTTAATAGGGTACAAGCCATGTAATGTTTGAATGTTATGAATAAACTATAGTCAAGTCTATAAATGTTTTCATATTTCAAGATCAATTTCGTTAAAATTACATAGTACGATAACATTCGCTATTGAGTTACATCCCCTTCGAAGCTTTTATGTTGAAAGGTTAATCAGCGTGTTTCGTGTCTATTAATATAGATGAAATATATTCATGGATTTTACAAAGTATTTGTGGAGGAGATTACGGTATTTATAATTTCTACTCAGATTAAATGTATACGTTCCACTAAGGAAATATACACAAAATACTGGAGGTCACCTCCAATTTGTACATGCCTAGGTTCCCATTACCAAATTTTCAGTAGCACCCAAAATTATACCAGTTATCTAAATTGTATTGATAATAGCTGAGACTAAAATACAGTGAAATTGAAAATTCCCTACCTAGCCTACCAAATTTATCCCGTACTATATATTTAAGCAAATCAGGTTCCCAGTGTACTGTAAGATCACAAGGCATATTTGCAACAAGTGCTCAAGCATGGTATATATTTTGTAAATCACTCTGTTATAAACTGCACCATTAACTCAAGATATATAGGTACCCTCTTATTGGTATAAGCTGTGAGAGTGAATTGGTGTAATTTATTTTCGGCACTTAAGCAACTGTTTTGGAAGAAATGAGAGTTAAAAGATTAATTTTGAATTTGCACAGAACATTTACACCATGTCTTTTTGCAAACCACCTTACAAAATTTGGATACAAGATATATTGATACAATTTACATTTATATAGTGACAGTATATAGAAAAATGTAAGCTACTAAGTTTAAGTCAAATATTTCTTTCATTCACCCATGTTGATACTTTAAATTAGAAAATCCAAGTAATCTTAAGAGTAGCGAAATTGTATTTTTTCACTGACATTATGATTGCCACTTTCTATAATAAAATTACACAATATATATCAAAAAAGAGGAGGAAAAGTGGATGTTGCATAGGATACTGTTACTTGCAAAATATTACATCATAATTTCAAATAGGAAAGGTAGAAAATGCAAATGATTTACAACAGAATGCTGCTACAGCCATCGTCAACCCACCACCTAGGAAGTACAGTCAGGCTTTTAGCGGGGTGAGGTGGGTGTAGGAGGGGCACATTCACCATTGCTGAGCCTTTGATCTTACTGCTTAAACGGCCACTCGGAACCTTTTTGGCATAGCAAAAAGAAACAGGTGATATCTGACAGCCCTCTGGAGTTTCCTATTCCAGTTTATTATACTTCCCTTTTAATAGCAACGTGTGGCCCTTTCTATCCATGGACAAAGAAGGAGAAAATAGTAGCCAAAAATAGATGATTTCATGAATTTTTTTACCGTAGCCAAATGGAAAACATTGGTAGCTAATAGCTCGTTTGGCTAACTGTAATGGGAATGCATTTGAGCAGAAGGCCCACACAAGTGACTTGGTTGACTATTTTATATGTCAGCGGCACTGAGATTAGGAATGTGTTGGAGGACGGAGATCAGCAGTGAAAATATACATTAAATGGAAACAAAAGCAGGCGCAGGGTTATCACTTACACCAAGTATTTGGAAATATACTTTTTTGTGGAAGGAGACATTGTGCCAGTTGGATCAGGACTCGATTGCATCTTTATATATATATATATATATATATATATATATATATATATATATATATATATATATATATATATATATATATATATATATATATATATATATATATATATATATATATATATATATATATAAAGCCCAATAAGGTTTGAATTCATGTTCAGTCAAGGATGTGGACTGCTGGATTGATCACTCTTCCTCACTAGCTATTGTGGTCGGTTAGGCTAACGGAGGTACTTGCCGCACTACATACATACATACATACATACATACATACATACATACATACATACATACATACATACATACATACATACATACATACATACATACATACATACATACATACATACATACATACATACATACATACATCTTAAGGTTTGGGTCGTACACAAAATCAGAACCCATAGGCCAAAGTAAATGTTATTTCATTTCCTAATACTTACGGAACTGCAAAGTATCAGGTATCTAAAAAGTAACACAGATGAAGTAATTAAGGTTTCATATCAAATGGTTCAAATCGTGGATTTAGTACAAGATTGTTGTATAAAAATTGAAAACACCAATTACAGGAAACATAACCGACGCAGAATTATTAAAATTTTTCTTCACTTAACAGCCAGCAATAACAATAGCTTATTTAATGATTTATTAAAGAAAAAAATGTTCTTCCTTTATTTTACGACCTCTAGGAGCCAAGACTCGAACACACGCGGACAGAGGTGAGATGTCAGTGATCTGTAAAGGCGAGCGCCTTAGACCACTCGGCCACCCGGAACCCCTCACTACTATGAATTTTAACAATAATAACATGAGAAATATATTCGTTCACCAATGGTTACAGACAATACACAATATGAAACCAGTTCATATCCATACTGCATACTAATGACACTATTCATACAAAAAAAGTAATTCATACAGTATGATTATATCAAATATTTAACATTCATTACAAACTTTTTCACTAGATAAGAGTAAAACGACCCGCAGAGGACTTGACCTAGATCTCGGCTGAAGTTATTGTTCATCATGTGACTAAATTTACTTCACTTTCGTAGTGATTGATGGCATTGAATCAGCATTTCGTGGATCCCATATCAATATTTCAAATTTCATTTACTGTATCGAACAAAATACACTTGTCAGTCAGCCCACTTTTGTTCATTTTCAAGATTATAGACTTCTAGGATTTAGATTTTCAGCAGTAAACATTTCAAACATTGACATTATGGGGGGGGGGGTATTTAATTGCTCTAAAAATGTTGTTAACGTTAGTTCTGCTTACAGACATTCAACGTGAATATTTATGAAGAAAAAGAATTTGTTTGGAAATATACTAAAATATATTCGTTTGTCGGCTCCATCGAGTTTACAAACGGTCGCGTACGGAGTTCCGTCATTAAGTAGAAGAACTGTTTAAGTAATGTCCTTTGTTCTAATCCTTAATTTTGTATTATGGTCTGAATGCAAATAAAGGTTAAGCAAACTAAATAATCAATTCTTTAAACTAAAGTTTCTTTGAAATCATTTATCTCCGCATGTTAGTTTAAGAAATTGTCCGGTAACCATGACAGTTCATATGAAGCAATAATTATTGCATATATTGAACAATAGATGATTTAACTTTGTGTGTAATAGTATATCTTCTATGACCATCTGGTATATTTGATAAGGAATTAGGCCCATGAGAGCAAAAGCTAACGAAGGCCTAAACAAATATACTTCAGAAACGAGCCTGAAGATGAGATACCACCCTACTCCACCCCACCCCACCCCCAGCGACTCCATACCCAATGTGCTTTCACGATTCGATAATGATGTAGAAAAAAGATATCATCAGTTTACTGTTTAAGTACTATATTTAATAGAGAAATATTTTGCTGCTTAACTCGGAAGTCAAAGTTTTGTGCCGCCTATCGTAGCACCAACAAAACTGATATTAAGTTAAATGTTTTGGATCCCATCTCGACCATGCACACACATCATCAAAAACTGATGCTACAAAGTCGGTGGCATAGGCATTCGTGCGTAGGAGACACTCACATATCAACACAGTAATTAATTCTCCTCCAAGTACACAGTCACTCCGGATTCTACGACATAAATCAAGGTACATAGAGGTTATTATAGAGAGTTCAAATATACACCACTACAGGAGAATGCTTGATAACATTACCAGAATTTTTAAATACGAATAAATAATATGATCATACAGGTTAGAGAATTTTAATTCGTACTCTACGGAGATTCGAACTTGGGTCCGCGGGTTACGGCACTCATCGCCTTGCCTGTAAGCACCAAATATTTATGATAATAATCTCGTTTATGCTACGCCTCAGCGATTTCACAAATATGTCAATTTGCTGTGGTTTGGTCGTTTTGTTCGTTTGACTTTGTGGGAGGTTGCTTATTTAGGATAGTTAGAAAACAGTTTTTCCAGATAGACAAATCATAATCTGGGTATGATTAGGGAGAAAAAAACTTAATGGGCTAATATTTGTGACAGATCCTAGAGAAAATTACTTTCAGTGCACGTTTTAAAGCGTTGTTATTACATATAGGAATTTGAATTATTATTCTTTGCATTCTGCTGCTTGCGAGTTACACAAATGGGATAATTGTCGTTAATAGAGAAACACGGTACGTTAATCTAGTAGAGGTTGTCATAGTGGATAGCGTAATGCGATCGATCAGTGTTGTAGAATGGGCTGCTACTCTTGCTTAGACGTTGATTACCTGTGTAAGGTCGTGTAATTTTATCGTATGAAGCCATATAGTATTAAGATCGGAACTGAAGTCAATATTACATTTTCCCATGATGATTACTTCATTGTTAAAAAATAAAGCCGCCCCAAGCTCCCGTTCAAATTAATCAGTCGATAATGAGAGAGAGAGAGACAGACAGACACAGAGACACACAGACAGACAGACAGAGACAGACAGAGAGACAGACAGACAGACACACAGAGGCAGAGAGACCGACAGACATACAGATATAAACAGACACATACAGACACAGAGATATAGAGACAGACAGAGACAGAGACAGAGAGAGACAGACAGACACAGATATACAGATAGAGAGACACAGACAGACAGAGACAGAGACAGACAGAGACAAAGACAGACATAGAGACAGAAACAGAGAGAAACAGAGATAGACAGAGACAGACACAGAGACAGAGAGACAGACAGGCAGACAGAGAGAGACAGACAAATGCACAGACAGAGAGAGAGACAGAGAGAGAAAGAGTTTGGAGGTCAGTAAGCAGAGTATATATACATTGAAGAAACGTAATTCGACGCATATAAATTATACATTGGATACTTTCAAATCAGTTCTTCTGCTATATAGTAGATTATTTGAAACATACACTAATATCTCTCATTCCATTCCTAGGCCTCGATCTCGTATTTCCAGTGAAAAGTTGTTAACAGAAATAGCAAAGTCAGGTACATTACAGTCAAGAAATGTTTATAACTTACCGCAAGGATGGATTCAGTCTGTGTAGTAGGTTTTAGTTAATAAGTTTTGGTAAAATGTAGACCTTACACTGAGGTTGATAAGATGCAGACCTTCCTCTTTTAAACTAAAGGGTATACAAGGTGCACTATTTTTAATAGCGGCAGAATCTATGAGGGATTTTTTTTTTCTTTTTTTTTTGCGAGCTTGAGGAAGAGACATTAAAACCTTGGCGTGTAAACGATATGGTCAGGACCATTGAATTTGATATTTTTTTAAAATACTTCATCTCAGGGGTTCACTTACTGAATAATGAGTCATTTCCATGTTTGGAATGCATCTTGCTCTTGCTAAAACCTGTTGTTCCTATGCATTACAAGTACATGTTTTTTTCAAAAGTAGTATTTACGGTAATATCATATTCATTATTGCACATTATTGTTGATGAAAAGTAGGCCAACAGGTTTAATCAGACGAGTAGTGGGGATGCTGATCGAGTAATGATCTTTTGAATACGACTAAGGACAAACGTATAAAATATTGTAATGGGGGCGCTCTACAGATAATACATGCTTCTGAGAGAGTGATAGGTGTAAGATGAAGTATTTTGCATTTGCAACATGCACAATGGAGAGAATGTTGGCATACCTCTATGTTACTTTCATGTACTGTGGATGAAATTTCTTTACATATTGTACTTGCGGAAACTGGACATGATCTAAGCACACAGCAGACAAAATGGCCGCTCCAAAGTACTCGAAAAATCAGCCTGAATTAGTCAAAAGTGCACTATTTTCAGCAGTTATTAAAATAGGGAAACGAATTTTGCCAGAGCAGACAATACCAGCCTCTGAAAGTACTATGAATGAATTACAAAATATCTAAAAAGTAAAAAAAGTTATCGGCTCTTTTTTTTTTATTTACTTTTGAAGTCCAGGAAGTGAAAATGACCAAGCGGAGCTAGCAGTTTTTTCTAGAGGTGCACATCTTAAGTAAGACCAAGCTGTATACTCTATAACCCAAATTTCACCCATCAATCATACACCAAAATAAAGGGAATTCAAAGTTCTTTTAACAATACCTAAGATATACAAGGTCTTTTTTAAATAGCCAGGACAGGCAGTGAGGAAAACCTGGGTAATTCTTTTTCTTTAAAAATCTAACCTATGCAAAGTACGAAACTGGAGAGCGCCACATAACACGCAAGGGGCTCACTACCGAGCAAATCAAACAACACCTGCGTGAGTATGGCTTGAGGTCGATGTTTCCCCTATTTCAAAGGACCTCAAGACAACAGTCGTTGTCAGCTGAAGTGTTCTTAAACGCGCAAATACGACAAATAATTTTATTCTAATCACCTAATGTCCACACATTCACGAAACTCTAATTTCACACTTGCACGTTTTTCTTTTTGCTTCACAATTGTATGACTCATCAGTAAGCCTTTAGAAGCTGTTGATCAGTACTTCACTCCATGTACCATAAACACTACCCAAGCACCTAATACAAAGAATTATTCCTATCTCAAATTACTAAACACGTATACGTGAAAACATTCCGAGAATTCCTTATGTCACGAAATTAGGGAGGGTCAATTTTACAAGACTAATCCCCGCTACCATAACGTCTCGTGAATATGTACATTATGACGTGTGCTCCTAGCAATTGCCCAATTGCTCGGTTTGAGAAATATCGTCCCAGCACCGACTCCCCATAATTAAACAAATAATCACTAAACTCTAACAAAGGTATAAACGGAGACGTAATACATAAAGCACATACTATAGGTTTCTTACAATATTACTATTTAAAATCTTTTCCATGGTTGTGTGTTGTTACGCTGAGATTATAAAGTTGTGCCTCGTGCAGACTCTGAGTATATTGGTTTGCTGTAACCTGATCATATTTAAGGCAGAAACGGTTTATGTCAGTTATGTGCTTCAATTTGGGCTTCATTTGATGATAGCACAGTTATAAAAAAAAAAAAAAAAAAAAAAAATTAAAAAAAAAACAGGCATTTTCTTACTTCAGGCATTTTCTTAAAAAGGTCAAATATGGTGAAAATATTTAAGAAGTAAATGTTTATTGTATTTGACGTCTCTGTGCATGGATAGTAAACGTAATTTTTTCTTTGAGATTCAACAGGACCTATTTCCCGTAATCCAGCGATAAAGTACGCTCTTACTCCTTTATCGATTAGCAACTTCGCGGACAATCCTACGGATCATACCTCGAATGTGTGCCAATAGTTGTCATTCAGATCACCTTGAATTTACGAAACAAGGATTGACCGCGAAGTTGTGAATGTATCGAACTTTGTTTTCATTTGCAACTTCTCTGTCGGTCCTACTGTCAATCCTATCTTTGAAATAACTCCGCCTGGTCATTTTCACTTCCTGGACTTCAAAGGTAAATTGTAAAAAAAGAGCTAATAACCTTTTCTTACTTTTTATACATTTTGTAATTCGTTCATTGTACTTTCAGAAGCTGGTATTGCCTACTCTGGCAAAATTATTTTTCACTATTTTAATAACTGCTAAATATAGTTTTGACTAATTCAGGCTGATTTTTCGAGAACATGGGGGCGGTCATTTTTTCAGCTCTGTGCTTAGATCATGTACAATTTCCACCAGTACAATTTCAGCCACAGCACATGAAAATAGCATAGAGGTATGCCAACATTCTCTTCATTGTGCATGTTGCAAATTCAAACAACTTCACCATACACCTGTCTCTCTCTGTCACTACTATCTGTAGAGCGCCTCCCAAGCTGTATGATTTTACTGTAAATTACTGCGCTGACATACATCCGAGGCATACTTTTGCTCGCAGAAATAGCCGAGGTGGCCCGAATACAAGTTTACCCAGAAATGCTACCTGCATTACCTCCCTTAGGTTTGACGTTATAGTTAAACATGCGGTGAAATGTATAGTTAGAAGGTACATGTTGAAGGGTACTTATATGACAAAAAACAATGGTTGTACGTGCTGCGCAATGTTTTAGTTCGCTATCAGAAACAAATAAAAAAAAAATTCTTCACATTTCAGGAGTACAACAGTTGCAAAAAAATGTGGATTAAACGGTTAAAATGTGATCAGCCGGTGAGTGCTTGTAAGACCTTTTCGCCTCGATTGACATCGATTCTATTCAAATAAGCTTGTATCATCCATGCACTCAGCATTATTTAGTTATTCATAATATCAAGTTTAATTAAAATTGTATGAGATTATATTCGATTGTGCTTGTTTCTGATTTCTATTCTATGTTGGCGCCTAAATCGGTAAATTAGTTTTATTTACATTATAATAATTAAAAACTCAGGGTCCTCTCACTGAACTGATATGCCGTATTTTGCCTCGTACGCTCATATAAGTATGGCTTTACGGCTGCCCGAGTCAATTCCAACACCTCAATTTCCTCGAGATCACTATCTATTTCATAATCATATTGTGGCTTTCTAACTGTCTAATATGTGTCTCTATCTTTGCGAGTTGGCTCATTATTTATCTAATACGTCACTATTGCTTATTTATTAGGGGGAGGCAGGGCCGGCCAGACCATATAGGCGAACTAGACTGACGCTTAGGGCGCCAGGCTTTATGGGGCGCCAAATTAGACGGTAAGGTGCGACAAATTAGACGGAAGTAAATTTTTTGCATAGTTCGCATAGGAGGCCAAAAACCCTTGGACCGGCCCGTGGGGGAGGGGGGGGGGGGTATTGGAAGGCTAAACTTACAGTATGACAACATTTGTACACGCGATAACTAGCTAATCAGGCTAGGGATTGTTGTAAGAACATGCGATTATAACATTTAGGCACTGGTGTATTAATAACAAATCTCGCCAGAAACATCAATAATTGACCTTTAACCAGGAATAAATTCATAGCTGATTATTCTATTTCTCGGCCTCGGTCACATAGAAGTTCAAACGCTGGTGATTTCGTTGTTTTCAGGGATTTGATAAACAACGTTTATGCTATTCATATATTAATGATGATGATAAATTTAAATAGATTTCGCTGCAAAATATACACGCATATTATTATCAAAACAATAGAAATTTTCAAATAATTTTTCACGTATAACAGGCATTAAGGATCCATAGGCATAATAAGAAAACCTGAGTAAATGGTATATCATATATATATATATGGCAGTCTGCAAAGGAATAATTGAGTTTCAATCTCAAACTTTTATTAATATCATTATTATTATTATTATTAAATGATGATAATGATGATGATGATTGTTTTTATTAGTATTATTATTATTATTATTATTATTATTATTATTATCGTTATTATTATTATTATTATTATTATTATTATTATTATTATTAAAGACAGACATGTAGATAAAAAGGCAGAAATAAAGCGATACCACGAGATTCGACGTCTTCTAGAGTTGTTTGACGAATTTCAGGATGTATGCTCACGTGGTACAGAAATATTTAAAAACTTAAGGTGACCTATATTTCATAAAACAAATATGCCAATATTTTACATAGCTAAACAGTTATCAAACTATATACTTCTGGAAGCTAAATATTACTATATGAACGCATGTTATGTGTATCGTAACGTTCTTGATGAAAACAATCTTGTCAAAAACAAATGCATTTATCAGGTATAATTATGCATAAAATTTTACCCTTTAGAGAAATATTGTATAAAAAAGAAAAACAAAATTTTACCGGCAACAAAAATGCATAACACAATTTAAATATTCATTTCAAATACATAATTATCTGTTACCATTATATACGTTTCAAACTCATGAAAAGTTTGATTTAAACATTTCCATTTCTGTTTTTTTTTAACATATCCTTTGCTAAATATGTATTTGATCCGTCACGGAACAGGGGACCTTCCAGGAATTATGTTTGTTCTAGAACAAAGCTAGCCGAATAACATAGACGGGAAGTTGGCATTACTCTTCGCTATTGTGATGTCATGATTTAAACAGCTTGATTCTATAATTTATAATGTTATTTTCATCATCATCATCATCATCATCATCATCATCATCATCATCATCATCATCTTCTTCTTCTTCTTCTTCTTCCTCTTCTTCTTCTTCTTTTTCTTCATTACGCCCTCAACATCTTGGACCCAATTTGACATATTCTCATGAAAATTGTTATGTGGACGCATCTAGAGGAGAGTAACTCAAGTAGTAGTAATGGAGTATTTTTGCCTCAGCCAGGGGTGAGTCAGTCTGTTTGGGATCACGCAGGGGCCCGCCGAGCCAACAGATCATGTTTTAGATAGGCTGGGCTTTTGCCTCCTTAGTTTTGCATATAGTTTTGTATCATGCTCGTCGTACTATATATACTTTCATTTGTAAGTATCTATCCATTCATTCTGAGACACCTCACGCATTCTGTGAGCTTCCTCCGGTAGTTCCATATTATGTCTTGTACTAAGTATATAAGCTCAGCATAACATGCTTAAATTGTTTTCTTTTTATAGAAAAAGAAACATAATGATTAAAATGTGCACCAGGTGATTTCTTGCGGACGCCTTTGTGTCTTTGTTGACTTTCACTGTACCAGCCTTGTTGGTAGTTGTGTTTGGAATTTACGCATCAAAGCAGGCCAACAATGTTGACAGTGGAACTTGTAGCTCATGACTTTCTACTGCGAATCTGCCGGCCATATTGGATGAGGTCGACGGCACGTGATGCGACTACGAGTCTTTAAAATTCAATAAAATGCAAGCAGTCTGTCATTCCGATGGACAAGTACATAAAATAGGCCGTGTTAGCGGTTCCCGCAGCAACACAACTTTTGTTTGTCATTCCAATAGTTTTTGGTTGTATTTGTCCGTCGGAACGACAGGTATTTGTGTTCCTGGCGGAACGCAGGTGCAAACAATAATGTTTATTACTTACCTTATGCCTTTTAGTACTGACATAAACCCATTTTTGGCTCACAAACATAATGTGTCACAGAACAAATATATATTGTATGGGTCACATATTATTTATATAGCAAGTGTCATGGAAGTTATGAAATAAAATAGCAATATTTTGTAATTGTGCATTATACCGCTTGTGTGGGCGTTTGCTTAGCAATATTTTTACTGTGTAGAATGCTGCAACGATTGTGAAATAGTATACTATATAGTAAGATCCGGTTGTTCAAATACCACGTAACTACTATTGTAGCAATCGCGCCTCTTTTGAGCTGGCTCAATATTTGGCATCCCTTGTTGAACCATCATAGTAGGCACAGCGAAAGTCACCGTCTAATCCAAAGGTGTTGTCGGTTATAGGAAACCCACGAACCCAAGCAGATATAGCAGACCTGCCACGTTTCCCTAAGTAGGAGGATGCTAGTGCGTACGGCATGATTGCAGCATAGTCTGGCACCTGGCTAGTGACGAATTCGGTCGTAGCAACATCCTGCGGGTAAATGGAGTCTTGTACGCCCGGGCTACGTAGACTCAAAATGTGCAAGCACTATTTATAATCTCAAAGGTAATAGTGCACACCAGCATATTAATCGGTGATTGTTTTTCATCTATAATGCGTATCGAGAGCTCCTGGATGCTTACTTCAAGTATTCTGCGCCGGTGTGGTTTTCCATAGGAGACAGTACGCGTCTCCTCGTAGGATTCACCACCCACAGTAATGACTTGTAACTGAGTATGTTTTTTCCATGAAGAATACTCCTAGTTATCTGATCGAGGTGGATAAAAAAATCGCTAGACGTTGATAAACGCTGGGCCATTGGTTGCCGTGTGTGTGCCAGCTCCGCAAAAAACGGGTAATTCAAATCCAAAGATGGGGGCGAGCGAGTCGAAATAGAGATGATTGTTTGGGTCAGTGAGCTTGATGCTGATCCGATAGGTCGCCACGTTGTAGTCTGCAGTAATTTCAGGAATTGCAGCCTGTATTTCTTTTCGAGCGTACCCACTCTGTAATATCCATCGGGAATGGCGACGTCTACAGTCAGGATGGAGGTAGTCGGGATCACAACAAATTTGTTGTTACCAAGCGCAGCCGAAACGATGTACCATCCTGGCCTGAACAAAATCTCTCGGAGCGCTACACGGATCCCAGGACAAGTGCGTATCACCTGTTCTAGAGCCACCGGTTCAGCTAGAGAATTAGTGAATAAAACATATATCGTAAAAACGACGGAGCGATGGCATTGCCACAAGTACTTCGTCGCTCTAATAGCGCTAAGAATACAGTGTCGGCGGCGTCTTTAACTATAGCGAGAGAGCTATTGCTCAGCCTCGACTTGTTTGTGTGGGATGGTGTTTCGTTCCTGACCAGATTAATTGACATAGCTGATAAGTACATGCTACCTATCGTCAAGTCCGATAATATTGTGAACAGTTGGAAGTCTGAAACGGAAGACGTCGAGATGAAGTTTTGGCAAAATCAACTAAACGTTGCTTTCTGGTATTTACGCTAGTTGACATAACATTGAGGAATACAGTATGTTCGACTTCGAACCTGTGTTATTATGACACGATGACGCGCTAGTCTGTCAAAATTGTATTGTCTTGCCTTGGAAGTCCTTTTAGCTCTATAAAGGCTGGCAGTTGCCTTCGGATCTTGGCTGTGCTTTTCTTTTTCCTTCGCTCTCGCTCTTGAGGTATTCATCGGCTGTAATATCATTATCCTGCCTTGCGTTCTGCAAAGCCGAAACTGGTCGTGAGGTCGGAACTGGTTGTGTGACCATAACTGGTTCTGAGGCCGAAACTAAATGTTGAACCGGAGCTGGTTGTGTGGCCTGAACTGGCTGATTACCATTAATCGCAAGTAGTGCTTCCAGAGCATCGTCATATTTACTTTGTGTTATGTTCCCTCTTCGAAGCAACTCATTCAAACTTGTGGCAGCAGACATGACATTCTTAAAATGTATAGCACGCTCTTAAACTGTATTGCCAATTACAATATATGTCTTATTGAAAGATAAAACCTTTTAGTTTATTAATCACAAAACTTTATCAACTTTACCATAAGTTATACACTTGCCTAATTTTAAAGATGAAAATATGTCAGTGTAATAATCACTAGCTGTAACTGCTTCCTCGCTCGTCTCCCTGTTGTCATATCAATCATGTGAAAATAAGCATAACGTTCTTAAACTTTATAGCCAATTATAATATATATCTAACTGAAAGATAAAAGCCTTTTAGTTCAATAATTATAAGCTACAACTGCTTCCACACTTTGAAAGATGAAAGCCTTTTAGTTCAATTATCACAAGCTCAAACTACTTCCTAGCACGTCTCTCTGTTGTCAAACCGCGCATTACCAGAGCATTTCCGCCGCAACGCGTGCAGCGTGCACATTAGCCTAGCCCTACATCCTACCCCGCAGATCAGACACACTTTTGACATTTGTGCCCCTTTTTTTAAAGCTGAATTATGCTTGCCACAAACGTTTGCAGCACACGGACGGCCGCACAGATATGTCCTTCCATTAAACAACAACACTTATCTTTTGCAATAAACATTGTCACCACGCTGATAATTAAGTTATACTAAACACTACAATATCTCTAAATGAAATAAGAAAATGTGAAAAAAGCACTTTATTAAATCAATTATATCTCCAATCATTCTTTAAGCCAGCCTAACAATTCATTTTCAACCGGCTAACGCTCGTTCTTCTTTCCGGCCAGACCTCCCAACCTTATGGCCCCAATCGGCTGACATTCGTCTTCGTTCATGCAAACGGAACCCTTCAACCTGCTTACAATCTTTCCGACGCGGCCCCCTGATCAGCTGAGGCAAATGTCCAATCTATCTAAAACATGCTCCGTTGTCTCGTAGGGTCCCCTCGCGCTCCCAAACAATTTGTCCTATCCCCGGCTGAGGCGAAATTCCTCCATTACTACTACTACTCAACCAAACCAGGATAAAGTCACTGTGAGTAAACTTTCATGCTTGAGTGACTTCTGTATTTTCAGATGTTCCTTTTTACACACGCAAGATCTTGGACAATGTTTCGCCTGCACTCATACAAGTTGGCATGAGATACATCTAAACAAGAGTAACTCAAGCATACAAAAACTAGGTTAATATAACTCAATTTTCACGCTTGAATTACTTGCAATTTTGATATATCTTCCCTACGGCCTCAAGATCGTGAATGCTATTTCAACTACACTCAGGAAATTGGAAAGTAGATACATCTCAATAAGATTAACTCAAGCAAACCAAAACTATGTCAATGTTACACAGTTGCACGCTTTCATTGCTTTTGTATTTTATGCTATCCGTTCGTTTCGCCCTCAATATCGTGGATACGATTTCATCTACACTCAAAACATTGTTATGTGGATGCATCTTAGGGAGTGTCACACAAGCATAGAAAAACAGGTCATGTGACCTAAGTTTCACACTTAAGTGAATTTTGTATTGCTACTCCCTCAAATATCTTGTGCCCTATTTCACCTACACTCATAAAAACTGGAACTTGGATCCATCTTGTAGACAATTAAACAGTCATATTAAAAAAAGATCAATATCACAAAAAATTTCACGCTTGAGTGACTGTGCTATTTTCAACTATTCGTTGATTACATTATTCTGCAAACCATTAAAACCATAAAAGGAGTTTATTCTGTTCAAGTTCAAGTATATGATTTATATTGTCTGTGTTAAAGTGAATCGATATCTACAGATATCATTGTGGAATAAATATGTTTATTAACGCATTAAAGTTTGTGAATATTGGATATATTTGTAAGTTTCACAGAATTCAGAATCAGCTTCTGTTTCGTTTTCGTATGTGTTTGTTTACTTAGTCAATTTTGTTTTAGAATACATTTTCTCTAATTGTTATGAAGGTCGCATTTTTCATTACTTTGAAAATTATCGTTGATACAATCTGAGGAAAAATCAACCAAGAACTAAGTACACGTGGCAGCATGACATGCAGGTCACACGTTTCGACGGTGGTTATAATTTAGAGATGTCACATTAATAAAATTCCCCTCCCCAACCTTATTTGATTTATTTCATTATTTCATGCATTGCTATTGCAAATTTCATTTCAACCATGTGAGTTATTCTTAAACATTCATTTATTCCAGGCACAATATGATTTCCATTATTAGATCCGGAACTGAGACGCCGAATATGAGGAACAAAAAAGAGACAAAGCCAGAAAATGTATGGATTTGTGAGGTGTCCTATGTGAGATGGGAGGATTTGACTCTGTTTTGACAAAAAAGTAATAAAGCAGAGGTTCATGCGAAGGGATAGACAGAATCTCGGTTCAGTTACTTACTGGTGCTGGTGTTGGCTGAAAGAAAGAGTATATATACAAAGTATATTTAGTTTCTGACTTTATATTTTAAATCGTTCTAGCTTACGTAACTGTGGTATCTGACTTTAATGAATAGATAATTTAGATATAGTTCAACATATTTTGTACCTCTTCACACTACTTACACCGCTATAATCATCCCATGCTGTTTTTAGCTCTCCAAGTTTGTATCTCTGGTCACAATATTATGGTGAAATGTATTTGAAAACTTTAAAATAAGTTCTATCATTATATCAACATTAAAAAGGAAAAATCTGTGTTGAATAGTATTGTAACTATTTCATCGTTCTTTCCCGCAATCGGGGTTATCAATGTTCTCCCCATCATTGGAGAGTGTCAACATAGCAAATCAAATAGAACAGAAGGTATTCTGCTTCACCCGACCAGGAGACATACGCGTTTGTTACATCCTTAATATTTTGGACCCTATTTTATCTACACTAATGAAAATTGGTATGTGGATGTATCTTAAACGAGAGAATCCCATACCATACCAAAACAAGATCAATGTGACTTAATTGTCATGCTTTCGTGATCGATATATATATATATATATATATATATATATATATATATATATATATATATATATATATATATATCGAAATAATGAGACTATATCCGTGGGGGAAAGTTGATATCTCCAAAGTGGCAATACCACTTTTAAGGTCACAGTGGCGATATATCTTTTGGAACTACTTCTTGGATTCCATATTTAAGTCCATTTCATTGTATCTTCTCTCTCTCTCTCTCTCTCTCTCTCTCTCTCTCTCTCTCTCTCTCTCTCAGGATAAAAAGGTTCTTAAAATGTCAAAACTGTAGTATACATTTATGTAGTCAATGAGGAGGTGCCATCCAAAAAAATGCTTTGAGACGAACTCCAAGCAAGAAAATGTAGGCTTCACGTATTAGCCTAACCTTTTAAAATAAGTTTCCACATGAATCGTGCAAATTGTCAGGGATTGCACTTACATTATCTTTCTCTATTCGATATTAAGTGTCACCAATACAAAAACCTGTTGCACTCTAGGACAAACGGTACACGATTTTACAGAAAAACTCTTGATTAAATATAGTAATCAAATTGTGTAAGTAGCGATGTTAACTCTCTTCACAATTCTAATCGTGTTTGAAAACGATGGAGAAATCGAGGATAAATGAGTGTTGAGTGCAAACCAAAATTAAGTGACAATCAAAATTTGGGTGCAGCGTCTGTTACTGAATCAGACAGCAACCTTGCCAAGGTCGCGCATTTCATGTTTGAATGCAGAAATAAACAAATAAAGAACCAAAATCGTTATAGGTAAACTCACAATTATTAAAAGACGTTATGCTGTGAAGTGTGTTGGGCATGAACAATTTTGATCTTTCAAAAATAAAAGCAATCAAACATTAAATCAACATGATTTGCAAGACATACCAACAAAGCATAATACATAAATACAATGGGATAAATCACATAACACATAACTTAAAATATAAGCAAGGAAAGTATTTTAAAAAGGCAGTAAATACAAGTGATTTTAGTATTTACGTAACTGAAAATAAAAACAGGTTAGGACCGGAAGGATGCTAAAAAATGTCCGAAAAGTAAAATAAACTCTAGGTAATTTAAATTATCAGCTAAATGTTAAGTTAACTTATGTTAAAAGTTTAGCACCAATTTAGGACTAAAATCATACTTAGAGGCAAATTAAGCCTTACTTAGTAAAGGAGGTAATAATAGGGTACTTAATAGTACCTAAGACACAAAGCCAGTACAACAAAACGGTAACGCAGATATTAGTTGTTGTGATAGTGGCTAGAGAGTTGGGGGAGATGGAGCGGACGGGTATTATTTGCAAATATTACATTTACAGTCTTTACGATTCCAGTTTAAAATTAATGATCTATATGACTTAAAATTGTATGCCTCTCTCAAGTGATTTGGTAACTCATTCCATAAAATGGCAGCTGCATAGATAAAAGACGTTTGCCATATGTAGAGGATTTTATTCTAGGGACATGTAAAATATTTGAATATCTAAAATTTTTGTTATTGTGTTTAAAACATAACCAATCGACCGAACTTTAAGGAGTACACTTATTCAGAATTTTCAAAAAGTCTCTTGTTCCATTGACTTAAATCGGCGCATCCTCAGGGTTGTAATTTTTGCTTTGAGTAGGAGTTTATGGTAACTGCTTGTGCAATCATCATATATAAATCTTAGAGTACGCTCTTGTATTTTTTTTTCAAGTTTAGTAGTGCTCTTATCAGGTAGTTGTTTCGAATTCAAACTTCTGAACATTTTATTCACATTTTCACGGTTAACCTGCTTAAATTCAAAAACTGAATCTATGTTAATGTTTTCCTTAATAACATTGCTACTTTGATGAGTTAAGGGGTCAAAAGGAACATCCTTGCCGATGTCTAATGCCACATTTACACACAAATTACAGAACATTTCATATATTTCCCTGCTATTGTTTACAATTTTGGTACCTTCAACAAGAATGATTTTATTTTGAGCAGCAGAACGTTACTTAGAAAATTAGGGCTTATTAGTTAACCAGAAGTTCCTAGCATAATCTTTCAGAAAAAAAGTATGCTTTTAGAGACTTATTATTTTATTTGTGTACCGAATTTCTCTGCTTTCTATAGTTTTCCCAAGACTTGCATGATCTGTATCGAGTGTATTTTGTAAACATTATATGCTAGCAGATATAGCTTTCGTTATTTATCTGTTCATATAAGGTAATGGTTTTCTAATTGGAAATGTATGTTTCACAGGAGCATGTTTGTCTATAACATTCAACATAACATTTTCAAAGTTATCGTATTCGGAGTTGACAGATTCTGAGTCATTACTGTAGATAAGAGAGCAAATGTAGCATTTTCTAAATCATTCACAATTTCATTTACATCAAAATCTTTGAAACTTCTGTAAGATTTTTTATTCTGATTGCAGAATGCCGAGTCTCTCTTAGCTTAGTGAAAACCATTTTATGAAAGTCACTAATTTTAGTAGACACCTTCAAGGTATTCATACACAGACTTTGTTTATGTATAAGTACATTAGATCAACACACGATATATATCTTAAAATATGTACGTTCTCTGAGTAAGCATGTAAGATCAAAACTATTACAAATATGACTTAGGCAACGAGATTTGGAAAGGTGCCGCATTTCAAAATTTAGGTCACCAATGATAATAAGGTTTTCACATTGAACCAAACTTTTGTCAAGCGCTTTTAAAAACAATTATCCGAAAGGAGCATTTCATTCATTGATCGAAGTGTATATACGCTATGGATTAGCCACTTAATCTTATTTTGATACAGTTCATAGGTGCTGTGCTCCAGTCACTCAGACGCTAGTTCTTTCAGCCTCCGCTCTTGGATATCTGAGGAAATGAGGGGCATAATCGCATCACCATTGGCAGCGCGATCCCGTCTCTCAAGTTTGAAACCATCAACATGAAAGAGACCGTCGCTAGAAGAAGAATAAAGTTTGCTCTTCGATAGGAAATTGGCAATTTTATCGGCAAGAACTTCGCGAATTTCTGTAAACTTACATTTTACGCTATTTGTGTTATTATGGCCAATAGTAAAGTGTTTGGGTTTTTTCTTCCAGGTATCTTGAAGAATCGAGAAAATATCTTCCTTTGTTGGGTCCGGATCCGGAAGTATGGCATGCTACATCGGTAAAGGGAGACTACTTATGTTGATATTGTTGCAACCAACAAATAAGTCAAAGTCCTCCACAAAAAAGGAATATGTAAAACACGGTAGTCGATTAACATATGTAGATGTACAGAATAAAGGTTCATCAGACTTGCTAAATCAGTGCATTTTCGATGAGTCCAGCAGTCACAAAAATAACACTGCAACCCTTGTTGGTTTGACTTGACGGATTTACTGCAGGCCGAGCAAAGGTATCTGATTTGGGGCCGTGATCCTGGGAAACATCACCGCTGAGCAAGAGATACAGCAAACTGTAGCACTCAAGGTTATTATTTGGAAATGACTGCTTGTGTGACCAGCTGCGAGTGCACCATCTTGAGAGCCATATTGTTCTTTGTTTTAGATGTGAGAGTGCGTGAAGATGGAAATCTGGCTTACGCAGTGTCCAATAGCTCGGTTAACAAACTTGTGTAGATTTATTGTGAAACGATCTAGCATTTGGAGTATTTGTTAAATAAAAAAACGGTTTAAAGAGAAGGAGAGAGATACCCCTTTCTCCTGCTATGATAACGTATTATGCTGTAAGAACACAAAATACATCAATTTGTTAGTAAGAATCTTATTATAAACTTGAACCTCCCCCCCCCCTCTCTCTCTCTCTCTCTCTCTCTCTCTCAAAAGGGTGAAAGTTCAAAACTAAAGAAAAATAACACAATTACAGAATAATGAACTCCATGTCTAAAAGGGGACATATCGTCTATGCATAGGGTGAACACTGAGAACGAATTGGGATGTAAACTAGAAGTAATATAGCTCTGTACTGCTTAGCGTGCCCTGTGAACGTCATTACGAGGAATTTCGCTCAACAATGGGCGCTATCTCTAGCGATGCATTGTATTTCTACCTTTTAATCTTTACATTCCGAATATAATTTCAACAACCAGAAACAACAATATGGACGTATTTACATTACAAGAGAATGTGCTGGAAAGAGATAATAATAATAATAATAATAATAATAATAATAATAATAATAATAATAAATAATAATATTACTTTGAAGGAGGTGACTGAGGCTGAGTAAACTGATAGCAAATAAACTGACGCACAGTAGGTAAATAACCTTATGACCAATAGCTTTATGTTTAAGAATGAATCACACTATTCAGTTGTCACTTAAACTATGCATAAGAGTTGTATGCAAGTTGCTGAGATGAATGCAGTGTGAAAATAGACAAAAGAATACTTAAAATATCTTTAAATCAAAAGGAATATAAAATAAAAAAAATACATGAGTGTATTACATGAATGAATTGACCTGCATTACGCGGTGTGCAAAGAAGAAATATAGAGTAATGCGTTGTGGTGAAAGTGCAAAAATGTCACATTCCAATGGTAGGGAGACATAACTTCGTAGAGAAGTGAACGGTGCCGAGTCAAATATCTTCGCAAAAAAATAATTACCATTCCGACAATGCAGTGTCGTTTCGATTTATTACTCTAGCTCACAAAACGTTCATTTTTTAAATTATTTCTATTATATATGCTTTAGACACACACACAGTCAAGCATTGCAAGGTATAATAGGAAATATTGTATTTAAATATTTTGCATGTGAAAATATAAGAATATTTATTCACAAACTAAATTTAGAAATGCAAGAAATATGACAAATATGTCACGAACAATTGTCTATATTTTATACTCAAGTATATCATAAATAGAGGATATCTACGTTTTCTAAAATAGATAGAAGGAAATATTTCACGAGTGAAGTGGAAACATTGCAATGTCAAGAGTGATGAAGCCACAAGTGACAATACAAAATGTTTCCACTTTACTCGTGAAATGGTACCTTATATGTACTAAAAAAGGATTTTCTGTTTATTATATATTGTTAACTATTTTTAAAATGTTAGACTAATACTTGAAGCCTCTTTTTCGTCTTTGGAGTTCGTTTCTATTCATTCTTTGGATGGCACCTCCTCATTGATTACATAAATGTATACTACAGTCTTGACATTTTAAGATCCGCTAACTTGAGAGAGAGAGAGAGAGAGAGAGAGAGAGAGGGGGGAGGCGGAGGAAGAAAAGAAAAAGGATAAGAAAATGAAATAGGCCTAAATATGGAAATACACGTTTCAATAGCTCTAAAAAGGGCAGATATATATCCTAAATGGGAACAGAAAGTAGTTCCAAAAGTCATATCGCCACTGTGGGCATAAATTTGGTATAGTCACTTTGGTAACATATCAATTTTCTCCCACTCATACATTTCAATATCTCATTATTTTGTAATATATACTCTATCAATTTATCGGTCACTGAAGCATGACACTTAACTCATATTGATCTTGTATTGGTATGTCTGGGCTTCTTTCTTTTGAGATACATCCACATACCAATGGCCATTAGTGTAGGTAAAACAAGGTCCAATATATAAAGAGTGTAACGAACGAATTGGTGAAAATATAAAAGTGACTCAAGTGTTTAATTCCTTGTGATATTGATCCATATTTAAGATGGTTGTTTTACTCTCTCCAAGATGGATCCACGTTCCAGCTTTCATTAGTGTAGGTGAAATACGGCACAAGATGTTGAGGGACTAACGAGCGTATACCTGATAATACAAAATTCACTCACGTTTGAAAATTCGGTCACATGTACTTGTTTGTCTAAGTTTGTGTTTCCTAAGATGCATCCACTTACAAAATTGTAATGAGTGTACACGAAATCGGATCCATGGTATTGAGGGCGAAATGAACAGATAGTAGAAAATACAAAAGTTATGAAAGCAAGAAAACTGTGTAACATTTTGGTTTGGTTGAGCTACTCTTACTGCGCTGTATCTACTTTCCAATTTTCATCAGTGTATTTTGAAATAGCGGTTACGATCTTGAAGGTAAACACTGCAAAAACTCTACGAAGACAAACCCTTGCAAATAAAGGTAAAAAGGTAAAAAGACTATTGAAAGATACAGGTAAAACTGTTACAATTCTTTAAAAGTTATTCAAAAACTCTCTGGTACAAAATAAAAATATACATTCCTTAAAGTATATGATCAAAATTTATTATACAAACCGCATTATTTTAGAAACGCTAAGATTACTCTGGTGCTACATGATGAAAAAGCTTCTGGAGTGAACTCAGATCAAATACTTCTATCGCACAGGGTGAAAATGGATGCACTCGACAAGAATATGTTCCACTGACCGTAGACACTGGCAGGGTATGCACTCTGGTCGATGCTAACCCTTCATGTGGTATGCGTGATATAGATATGTGTCCGGCAAGATATCCATAATTTTGAAATAATTGTTCTATTAGGCACATAGTCATGGAAAGTTTTTTATATTCAGCGTTTTCTTTGCTGTTTACTCTTTGCCTTGTTTACCTTTGTTTCGTAATTTTGCCTTTGACAAAGACACACTGAGAGTCGAAAGCGCTTAGGCTAGTTAAAAAAATAGGGTTGCACTGTTCGTTGTCATTTCACAATTATATATATATATATATATATATATATATATATATATATATATATATATATCCGCAAAACACTAACACTAAAGACAACAGCCAAGAGAACTTCCTGCCTCCTATATGTTTGAATGACGGCAAAGTATGCAAACAAAGGATAAAACTAGAAGAAAGAAAGAAGACAAAATTGATAAACGGTCTTAAAACGGGTATACTACATATCTATGTTACGCTGCCATCAGTCCAACAAAGTTGAATAACAAAAATCAAAGAAGAGATTATCGTTCCTATCACGTAAAGAACTAAAATCTGTTGACCTAATGTACAATAGAAATTATATGCCGGTAAAGATATGCATCGAGGTACTAAAGATATATGTCAAGAACATGGAGTAGCGAAATAAAGGATAAGGGTTAAAATAATAATAATAATAATAATAATAATAATAATAATAATACATGTTACGAATTGTGGAATATTTACTTGGGTAAATATTATGATCGCAAAAATTGCGTACGTCTGATAAACTGATGCCTGGCTGTAGTTTTAATAAGATTGCATTAGGAAGGTTAGTCTTTTTCATTTAGTCCAAACTCTCGATGTATCCAGTATCGATGCTTACGTGTGCGTTCTATATCGGTCCATCCCAGGTTAGATTCAATCGGTATCATCTCGAGGAACTCGAATAAATGCTCAATTGAGTTGTAGTGGTTGGCAAGTTTCGCGTTGATTTTGTTGCGAATGTGGCTCTTGTGGTTATTCATAGCAATTCTGAAATTTCGCCAACATATTTAGTGCCACAAATCTTCATGTTAGAAGATAGATCACATTGTTGGTTCGACATCCTAACTTTTGATTGATAGTGAAGCTATCTCCTGTCGTCGAACTTCTGAACTATTTAGTCTCGGGCATATGTTTGCAAATTAGGCAACGCTTGTCTTTGCAGCAATATGTGCCTGAATCTGTGGTCTTGTTTGAAGCTACCTTGGCACGTACAAAATAGTCCTTCAGATTTTTAGGTCTACGGTACCCAACCATAGGAACTTCTTGAAATATGTCATTCAGACGTTCGGAGTATTCAGTCTGGTGCCAATGCTTCCGAACTATCTGTTGTAAGTTTAGGGCATCGGGGTGGAAAGTAACCACAAAGGGGACGCGTTTGTTGTTTTTCTTGGTTTTATTTTTGAGGAAGGTTCCTATGTCGAAGAGTCTAGTTTTGTTAATAGCCTCATCGATGTAGCTATTTCTGTATCCTCTCCTTCAAAGGTGTCCTTGAGCTCTCCGAGTCTCTTTTCAAAGTTAGATATATATTACGACACACACGTTGGGAGACGGTGAGGGGAACACAAATCCAAAGTTTTCCTACATCTCGACCTGAACAAGATTTCTATAAGGGGACAATAGACATGTGCAACAATATAACAATACATATTTACATTTTGGCACAGAGAAGCAAAACTGTCCATTATAGTGAAGATCTCAAAACCAAAGAAAAATAACAAAGTTACAGAAGAATTTGCAACATGTCTAAAAGAGGACCTAGCATCTATATATTTATATATATGTGTGTGTGTGTGTGTCCTTATCAGGAATTCCGGTCAATGATGCGCGCTATAATAATACGAGTTTGTAAGACGTGACTCGGGCTGAGTAAACTGATAGCAAAAAAACTGACGCACAGTAGGTTAATAACCTTATGACCTATAGCTTTTCGTTGAAGAACGAATCACACTATTTAGATCTACAATTGCAACTTAAACTTTGCATGAGTGTTGTTTGCAAAAGTTGAGTAGAATGCGGCGGAAACAAATAGAAAATATGTTTAAACTATTGAATGCATAAGTAATATAAAGCAACAAAAAGTATAAGTGTATTACCCAGCTGAATTGATCTGAAGTATATGGTGTGCAAAGACGAAAGATCGAGTACCGGTAATACCTATGGTGGAAGAGTAACAGTTTCCACATTCCAGTCAGTCAACAATCTCCTTTTCGAGATGCGGTATGTTATTGCAGCGTGTCCTTCCATATCTAGGCCTATTTTGAGTAGATATGAGGAACTATTTCAAGAGTGAAGTGGAGACATTTTTTGTTGTCACTCGTGGCTTCAACACTCATGATAATACAATGTTTCCCACTTCACTCGTGGAATATGCCTTGTATCTTTTCAAAAAACGTAGATATCCTCCATTTATTATATACTAAAGTGTAAAATATAGACAATTGTTTGTGACATATTTGTCATATTTCTTGCATTTCTGTATTCATATGTGCAAAATATATCCTTACAATTTCACATGTGAAAATACAATATTTCCGATCATGCCAAGCGAAGCTTGACTGTTTGTGAAGAAATAAAAAAGGTAAAACAATGAGCATTTACTGAGTTTGAGCACTAAATGGAAACCGCACTGTATTTTAGATATGGTAATTACTTATTGCGGAAGATTTTACTCGCCACCGATCACTTCTCTACGAAGTTATGTCCACTGTACTACGTTGTCAAGAATGTTAAAAACCCAGTGCGATGCATCCCACAATTCACAGGTGCTAGTATCGTTGCTTACAATTTACCTTTAAATAAGACATGTACTATATATAATAACACACTTGAGGACACTTCTCCCATTACTTCTGTGACCTATTTAAGAACCGACACTGATATATCAAGCCACATTCTCACACAGATTCATCAGGACACAAATTAGCAGCATTATTCGTCACTGTTCGTCTCTCCATATTATAAATTAGACGACGCTTTGCTAGAAAGGCCCATGACAAGTACCAAACGTCGTGACGTATGATGCATGAAGTCATTTTATGTTGCACATCATGATGCGCATAAACAATATTATGCTTTGTCCTAAAGCCAAAAATCACCACATGTTCGTATCACTAGTACCCATGATTTCTCTTTTGGTCACGTTCATTATCAGTCCATCCGTGATTTCAATCAATGGGCAACATCTTGAGGGACAAGACAATGTGTTTATCTGAGTTGAAATGATTAGCGAGCTGTGTGTTGACATTGTTGACGATATGTCTTTTGTGGTTGTTCATTATTTTCCTAAAGTCCGTTGTTTCGCTAACATATTGGGTGGCACTAATCTTGCACGTTAGAATGTAAATGATGTTTTGCTGACACATGTTAACCTTTGATTGATATCGTAACTCCTATTGATGAACACTTGAAATTGTAGTCTAGAGGATTTACCTACAGATTAGACAACATCTGCCTTTACATTTGTATGTTCCTGCTTTCAAAATATGGTTGAGTTTGATTCGGCGCCCACAGAGAGTATGTTTTTAAGTGTTTGTGTCATCAGTTAGCGACTATTATTGTTTTTCTAGACCTCTACTAGACTGCAGTTGTTGACAGTACCAGCTTGGTATCTGAGGATTCTATTTAGGTCAATGGTCTTAGCTTTTTAGCTATAGTTCTGTTCTTCCAATCTGTTGATTTTTCCTAACTCGAAATGCAACATTTTTTCCAATAGGTTACTGAAAATAAGTGGACCGGGAATTACAAAGGTTAGCAGAATATAAACATTTATCTGTGTCTGTCAGATCTACTTATTTTAGGTCTCAAAGTTTGTACTTGTGTTGACAATATTCTGGTGAAATGGGCTGAAAACTTCAAATAATTTATATCATGATATCAAAATTGAAAATAAAAACAAATCTACGTTTGATAAGTATTGTAACTATGTCATTGTTCTTTGCCACAACTGGCGTTACCAAAGTTGTTCGCATCACTGGAGAGTGGCAACAGAACAAAACAGATGGGTGAGGTGGTATATTTCCGCTCGCGTATAGGACACATATCGCGCATAGCTCCTGAACGGTTAGCTTCGACCAGGGTGCATACCCCGCCAGTGTCCAATGTCAGTGGCATACGTTCTAGTCGATTGCATCGATTTCCACCCTGTGCGACTGAAGTATTTTGATGTGAATTCAGGAAAAAACTTTTTGTTAATGTACCGCCATGTACATTTTAGCGTTTCTAAAAGAATGCGGTTTGTATAATAAATGTTGAGCCTATACTTTAAGGAATTTATATTTTTCTGTTTTACCTTATGCTTTTTTGACATTTGGAAAGTAGATACATCTCAATAAGAGTAACTGAACCAAACAAAAACTGTCTCAATGTTACAGTTTTCACGCTTTCATAAGTTTTTTATTTTCTGCTGTCCTTTCGTTTCACCATCAATATCGTAGATCTGATTTCTACACTTATGAATATTTATATGTGGATGCATCGTAGGGAAAATATAACAAACATAGACAAACAGGTCCATGTGACCTAGTTTTCAGATTTGAGTGACTTTCGTATTATCAGATATTCGCTCGTTACAACCACACTATTTTCTGCCCTATTACATCTACACTCGTGCAAACTGGAACGTGGATCCATCTTGAAGAGAGTCAAATAGACATATTATAAAAACTTCAATATCACACAAACTTTCGCGCTTGATTGACTGTGATATTTTCAACTATTCGTTCGATACACCCTTAATATCTTGGACCCTATTGTACCTACACTAATGCAACTGGTATGTGGACGTATCTCAATAGAGAGGAGCCCAACAATACAAAAATAAGATTAAAATGACCTGATTGGCATGCTTTAGTGACCGATAGATAGATAGATTTCTTATATATTTCTAAATAATGAGATATTGAAAGGTATCAGTGGGAGAAAATTGATATCGCCACAGTAGCGATATCACTTTTGGAACTACTTTCTTTTCAACAACATTGTTTGATTTATTTCATTATTTCACTCTTATAGCTGATGCAGTTTTCATTGCAATACTGAGTTATTCTCAAACATTCATTTATTGTACGCATAACATGATTTCCATTATCGATCAGGAACTGATCAAAATAAACAATGACGAACATTAAAGAGAAAAAGCCAGAAAATTGATTGAATAATGAGATAGCCTGTATGAAATGGGAGGATTAGATGATAATTAACAAAAAGTAATAAAGCAGAGGTTCATGTGAAGGGATTGGTGTTGACTGAAAGATATATATATATATATATATATATATATATATATATATATATAGAGAGAGAGAGAGAGAGAGAGAGAGAGAGAGAGAGAGAGAGAGAGATTACAAATCATATGGCAAATAACAGTCCCTTCAGGTGCACTTGATCTAGCAAGGCAGGGATTAACTAAGACAATTTTAAAAATCTGACAACGAACAGTGCAAAACTATGTTTTTAACTAGCCTAAGCGCTTTTGACCCTCACTGAGTCTAAAGCACAATTATGAAACAGAGACAAACAAGACAAACAATAAACACAAAAGAAAACGTTGAATTTACAAAACTTTACATTATTATGAATGTACACACAAGATATCCACAATTTTGAAATAATACTTCTATCTGATTTACTCATTTTTGTACAATTACTATATATATATATATATATATATATATATATATATATATATATATATATATATATATATATATATATGGAAAACAAATCCAAAATTTTCCTACGTCTCCACCTGAGCAAGGTTTCTATAAGGGGACAATAATGAGCATTCACTAATACAGATTGACTCATACACATAAAACAATTTATATTTACGTCTTGGCACAGAGAAGCAAAACTGTCCATCAGGGTGAAAAAGTAAAAACCAAAAAAACAAATAGAAACATTACAGAAGAACTAACTACATATCTAAAAAGGGACCTAGCATCTATGCATGGGGTGAACAAAGAGAACTAATTCGGATGTAAGCTATAAACACGATATACTGTACTGCTGAGCGTGCCCTATATATTTACATCCTTACAAGAAATTCCTGCCATCGATGGGGGCTATATCTAGCGGTGTATTTTATTTCTACCTTGGAATCTTTACAATTTTCACCAACTAGAAAAAAACAAAAATATGAATGTATTTAAATGACAACATAAAGTGCTGGAAATAAATAAATAAATAAATTAATAATAATAATAATAATAATAATAATAATATTGGTTTTATGAAAATAAGTGAGGCTGAGTAAACTGATAGCAAATAAAGTGACGCACGGTAGGTTAATAACCTTATGATCTATAGCTTTCGTTAAAGAATGAATCACACTATTCAGATCTGCAACTGCAACTCAAACTTTGCATGAGAGTTGCTTGCAAGTTGCTGATTAGAATGCATCGAAGAAAATACAAAATATTCTAAAAATCTTTAATGCATAAGAAACATAAAGATAAAAAAATTTATAAGTGTATTACCCAGCTAAATTGATTACATGTGTACAAAGAAGAAATATAAAGTAAAGCAAAGTGATGAAAGAGTAACAGTTTCCACATTCCAATTAGTAAACGATCTCCTTTTTCGAGATGCGGTGGCGCCATCTATGATCGATTGAAGGATGATGTGAGAAAGTTATATATAGATAAATGAAACTATAACCTAAGTACATATCGGAGATTTTCGACAAAGCTCGTTTTTATCGTATAAATTCAATGTTTGTTTTTTCCCTGTTATTTTTGTGTTTGTTTTATGGTTTTTCATGACGATTTTGACAATGATAAAGATCGTAAGTGTAAAAAGTATCCAAATTATCTTCATGCTGCAGATTGTGGACATCGAGAGATATGCACATGAAACACACACACACACACACACACACACACACACACACACACACACACACACACACACACACACATGCATAGAGCACGCAATCTTTTTAGATACACAATTTAAATAGACAAACACAAGTATACAGCGTCTAGGTGACATAGACTTTGTGATATTACAGTATTTTGTTCATGTTTACCATCGAATCAGACCCAAATAAATATAACGAATTCCAAGAAGAGAAATGATTCTTACACAAGTTACATATTTGTGATTGAGGTCCATTTTTGAAGAAATTGGTCCTCTTTTTTATTTAACTAAGCAGTGTATTTTTCAATGTTCTTATGCATTTCAACTATTTGCTTAAAAGATAAATGGAAGGATTTTGCATATTGAATCTGCAAGTGTAAATATAATATTTATCCAAAATAAGCAAGAAATTACACAAACCGTCCAATTGTTCACTTGATATAAAAAAAAATCTTTTTTGGACAAATGTACAATATTTCGGCAATAAGGTGCAACATGTTTAATAAAACGGTACCAAAATTTTGAAGTAATATTGTAATCATAGAAGAGATGTTCAACACTTTCGTTCTCACTCTTACAAAATGTACATGTGTTGTCGTCTAATATGTTAATTCTTTTCAAATAATTATTAGTAACAATTATTCTATTCATTAATTTAAAGTTAAAAGATATCAACTTGGTATCCTTAGTATAAAAATTCGCCCGGCTATAAATCTCAGACCACTCCTGACTACTTATATTTTTATTTATATACCTACATCCAAGTTTCTTGCTTAGCAGTGTGTTGTCTTTTTGCCTTTTTTAAAAGATCTTTGTAAACAAACTTCAGTGAATTTTTTCCCAGTTCATTATTTTATTATCCTGCTTTTGAAAATTATTATATACTAAATGGTTTTTGATGATTTTGGAATTTTGGATATTAAGGATAAGTATTTCAAGAAATCATCGCATCTTTTTTTTTATCATTTTAAAAGGTATTATATTACCGTGATCATCTACTACATCATTCAGAATTTCAATACCGGCTTCTGTCCAGGATTTGTTTTGATAGAACATTGGGGGAGGGGGGAGGCGGGGGGGGGGGGGACAAAATTGAAAATACTCAGGGATAAATACTCGCTTGGACTTTGCAGTTCCTCTTTCCAATTAGATACTGCCAAAATTACATCTCTATAAAAAAAAAACTGTTTTAATGAGCTAACTAAATTCTTCTAATTTCTTTCTCCCTAAATTCAAAATATCCTTTTATTTCTGAATATAGTTGTATCGATCAAGTTCTGCCACGCTCCATTTTCATTTTCCAGCATCTTTAAACCCATCTTATCTTAATATACCTAATGAATGAATAAATGTGTATCATATTTAGTCCTTCCTCATTCTCCGGGGATACTAGCATATAACGTTTAATTCTCCCTACTTTACCACCCCGTACAAATTTAAATAATGTACGATTTAGTTCTGCTTCAACTTTTGCTGATGGATTTGGAAGTGCTGAAAAAAGATGTATGAATATGGGCAGAACAAGAGTTTTTACGACAATTACCTTGCCAGCTACTGACTGATGTCTTTGACTCCAGCTTGCCAGTATTCGTTTTGCATTCGTTAGTTTCTTCCTATAATTAATTTCCACCATTTATTGCAAATCCGGAGAAAAATCTATGCCAAGGAGTGTAAAGTTAGAAGAAGACCAATTTAGGTCCAAATCGGGACATATTATTTCATTGGAAAATTTCTTGTTTCCAATCAAAACTGCCTTTGTTTTTATTATGTTACATTAAAGTCCAGATAATATAAAGAAAAAAAACTTGCAAGATATTCATAGTAGCTTTAGGAGAATATTAAGTTCCATCAAGAAGAATAAAAGCGACATCGGCATACTGACCCAATTTATACTCACTGACATTAAAGATCAGTCCCTGTACATCCACATTTTGCTTTAAGATTATAACTAAAATCTCAACAGCAATGATAAACAAATAAGGCGCAAAAGGAATTCCTTGATGACACCCTCTTTCAAGTCTAAAAAATGATGACATATGTCCATTACTTATAACACAACTGTTAGAGTTATTACAAAACAGTTTAAACCACTTACAAACAGAATCATCAAAGTTAAAAGATTTTAAAGCTTTTTCCACAAAGCTCCAGTTAATTGAGTCGAAGATTTTTTTAAAGTCTATTAATAATAATAATAAACCATATATATTTTCGTTCTCTAGTTGATCCACGATATCGTATAGTAGCCTGGTATTTTCTCCAATGAATCTACCCTTCATAATCCTTTTGAGTATCACTGATTATTGATGAAAGAACTTTTTTAATCCTAGCTGTTATGACTCCCGAAGCAATCTTATAGTCAATATTCAAAAGTGATATAGGTCTCAATTTTTAAAGTATCTTCTCTCTTTTTCTTCCTTTGGTAGACATGTTATGACTCCTTGAGTCTGAAAATCTGAAAGTTTTGCTACAGTATATCCATAATTTATTGATCTGCATAGAAATTCCCCAAAAGAATTTATAGAACTCTTCAGTGAATCCATCTGAGCCAGGATTTTTTCCATTTTCTATCCGTTTTAGAGACATACCCCATTCATTGTTTGTAAGTATACCCTCGGATTATTCTCTTTCCTCTTGACTAAGTTTAATATTGTGATTAAAAAATCTATTTTGAGTTTCTTGAGTAACCTCAACATCAAGCTGAGCAATTCTACGTTTTTGTACAATTCTATATAAAACTTTTTTGGGGCTTATAAAATATCTGTTTGGTCTTATATATTTGTCCCATCATCTAAAATTATTTCCTTTATTGCCTTATTTGGCATAATTTCTTTTATCAAGATTTAAAAAGAACTTCGTTCTTTTTTTCTCCAAATTCGTATCATCTAGCTTTGAATCTTAATATAACACCTTCTATGTATTTTTTTTCTAGATTCCTCTAATTCTGCTTTTTGTTCTTTCTAAATTTTCCAGAGTTTACCCATCTATGTTATCCGACAGTCCCCAATGAATTTCTTTTAATTTCCTTTAATTTTTCCCGTTTGTCTTTTGTTTTCCAAATAGAATTACATATAGTTTCAGATCTTATTATCATTGTTGAAATTTCAAAAAACATTTGATCATTACAGGAAAGAGAAACACTGAGAGAGTCATCTTTATTCCCCTCCCACTCCCCTCACTACATAATATTCATTTACAGTATCAGTTCTATACTTTTTGACCAAGTCAGTATATTCAATGTTCCTCAACAGTTGAGCATTAAATTTCCAATATCCTCTTCCGCTTGGACTATTTGAAAAGCCACACTCAAAACAATAGCTGAATGATCAGTCTTATACCCTGGCAAGATACACGCGTCAGCTGTATTCATATGAATATCATCAGATACAAGAAAATAATCTAATCTACTTTGTTTCAAAGGAAATTTTTGCCTCTAGGTATACATCTTTAAGTATTTATTGGAATTTCGCCAGGGGTCAAATAATTCCAATTCGTTTTTCAGGTCTTGAATTGCTGCTCTAGACTGTTGGTGTTTGTCATGTAAATTATTATAAGTATTAAAATCTAAAGCTTGAACAGTATTCCGATCTCCACACATTATAATTGATGAATTCTCAAAACTAAAATCTCTAACTTTTCCTTTCTAAAAAAGCTAGGATTATCATCATTATAACCATACAAATTAATGAGGGTTATTCCATTGCCATTAATTGTAATATTTAAAATAATAAATCTCCCTTGACTGTCGCATCTTTCTCTATGAATCGCAAATTCAAAAGTATTTCTAATCAATATTGAGACCCCATCATTATTACTAGAGCAGTGGCTAAATGTACATTTGTATCCTTATTCAGCAGCCCAATATATTTAATCGTTCTTGGTACTATGAGTTTCTTGCAAACATACCATATATACATTCTTTTGTTTTTTAGAATGGAAAAGGTCCCTTCGTTTAAAGGCTGAACCTTGCAGGCCTCTAACATTCATATATATAATTGTTATGTTATTATCCATGAAAACAGCAGAAAGTTTACATATACATGTTCTTGTACAAAAATATATGAAGTAATTATCACCTCGAATTTATCATACGCATGGCTTTCATACTCACACTAAAGGTGTTACAGTACATGCTGTAGATTTGGCTGCACTTAACATTGATACAGTGGACGATAGGCTAAAAGTGAAACGAATCCATTTGAGATAACTCTTATGTACCTCTGACCTTTCCGGAGATAAATCAGTTTAGTGAACCACTCACGATTGTAGATAATTTTGTTTGGACTAATTTCTATCTCACTATTCATTTGTGACACTGACAGTTATTACTCACTATGTGCCAAGCAATTCTTATTAATGAAAGCAACTGATAAACAATATAAGAGTCAGGTAATTACACTAAAATGAGTCAATTAAACAAGGTAGGGAATGTCTCAAAACTGCACCACTAAATTTCCATCTCTACTCCATTATCCAAGAATTTGGAATCGAAAAAACACTTTTTTTCCCCAAAATTTTATATGATCCACCAGAAATGTTATATACCCTGCATTCCTTGACTATTCACATATCATCCCAACAATTATGAACCATTTCACTGCAAAAATAACCACTTATAACTGCCAAAAAGGCCACATAGCCACTTTACTAGCTTCCACTTAAAGCCGTCATTACTGTAATCTTTTTCTCAATCATAGTTAGGTAAGTTTACAAATGGTTTGTATTTCCGATTTGCTCGATTTAGTGCTGTCGATCGTTTTATTTTAAATTTAACGTTTTTCCTTCTTAAATATGCTAATCACGGCCTTGGGGGTTTCAGGAAGCTATAAGTCTTATGTTTTCGTTTGTTCATTTTAACTTGTATCAAAGTGCTTATGTGACAAATCTTTGATTACTAAAGTGTATTTCAACAAATCAGAGCCAGCAAAAAGTTCCAAGCGTATATGATTTCCTCTTCTAATCCGCAGAGCGAGAGAGTGACATGACCTTTCTTTCCATTTAAGATTTTTTTCACAAATGTTCAAAATTATATAGAAGGCAACATATGTTCTATGTATATAATCAGTTACATCGAGCCCTTCATATCTTACGTGTGTGTATCTGTCCGTCTGCTAGGTCGTCCGTTCTCTCTCTCTCTCTCTCTCTCTCTCTGCAACATGAAGTGTCTAATTGTAAGAGGACAAAACCTATATTAAAGGTAGTTAAGATCAAAACTTGAATGATCGATTATAATTATAATTTGAAAGATACAGATTTTGGCGAAGATATAGATACTGAAATGAAAACATTACGGGTATGTAATAATATTTTTGAAAGATAAGAAATTGTATTAAAGTAGTCTATTAAATTTGTCCCTGGACGTTTCCAATGGATTATTGACTACTGAATTCGACAATGAAGAAGATAAAAGATGGAAAACTACAATCAAATAGAAGGAAGAAAGGGAGGGGTAATCTGGAAAGATGAGGACTGATAATATTGTACATGATCAGTGAAACTTCAATATACTCTGTCTGTCTGTCTGTCTCTCTCTCTGTAGCGCCTATTGTAGTCAACAGCGTGTATCACTCAATTATATGCGACCTTATATGAAGGTTATAGATACATTCTTATGCACAAACTCCGACTCAGCTCAAAATCCTGAAATATGATTGGTCAGTCTTTGAACATTAGCTATTTGGATGTCAAACTTTTTAGCTGAATATACGTTCGAGCATAAAAATGCTTTAATCACCTCAAGGCTAAGTTTCTTTTCCGCAACTATGATTCTCACACGGAGTCATCATGACACAAGTTAGCTGAATGATTCCATATTACAAATCAGATAAAGATTTACTGGAAAAGCCCACGACAAGTACTTGACGTCGTGACTCATAAAGTACGACGTCATTTTATGTTGCGAATCAGGATGCTCATACACAATAGTATGCGTTGCGTTAAAGTCAAAAATCTCCACATGTCCGTATCGTCAGTGCCCAATATTTCTCTCTTTGGTCACGTTCATTATCAGTCCATCCGTGATTTAAATCAATGCGCAACATTTTGAGGGATATGACAAGGTCTCCTACTTAGTTGTAATAATTGGCAAGTTTTGTGTGATATTCCATATTCACAAGGATTACTTGGAATTAATAACACTTGATATAACTGATTCTTGGTAGTACATCAGTACAGTGGAGGTTTCATTCGGAATCTTCTTCATTCGGAATATTTGGATTAACTTCCGGATTTGTGAACTTTAGAACAATTTAGGACTTTTAAGGATATTCTATACTGTAAGTTATTTTTAATTCTTTCACTTTGATTGTTTGTTGAAATATTTTAATATTTTAGGAAATTAAATATTTGTGTTTTAAATCTTGAAAGCTTGTTTGAGTCTTTTCTTTTGTTACATTACCCCTAGTCGTAACATAATATATATATATATATATATATATATATATATATATATATATATATATATATATATATATATATATATATATTTGATCGCACCCAAGCCACAACGTCCCTTAGCTTATTACGTAATCTGGAATGACATCATGAAATCTCTCATTTTATATCAAACTGTATGTATGCCGTATCCAGTTTTCGTTTTATTGTTTTTCTTGAAGAAATAACTGGAGAAAGAGATATTTCTGTTTGGGGCAATAATTAAAAACTTATAAGCAAGCCTTGCTCTATTACACGTCAAATCGGAACTTTATGTACGTTTGACTATCTTCCTTTTTAAGATTATAACAGGACTAACAGTTAAATAAATGATTACCTCTCTTGCACGCGTGCACAATCAGATTGCGGTACTCTTGATGCAAAATATGCTTAGATGCTGACATTTTAAATCGTTCTAGCTTACGTAACTGTAGTATCTGACTTTAATGAATAGATAATTTAGATATAGTTCAACATATTTGGTACCTTTTCACACTACTTACACCGCTATAATCATCTCATGCGAATTTTAGGTCTCAAAATATGTACTTGTGGTGACAATATTATGGTAAAATGTGGTTGAAAACTTCGAAATAATTTATATCATGATAGCAACATAAAGAAGAAAAAAAAAACAGGTTTGATAAGTTGTTTAACTATGTCATCGCTCTTTATTATCACAATTGGCGTTACCACTTTTTTTTCGTATCATGGACGAGTAGGAAAAAAACAAATCAGATAGACGAGGTGGTATTGTTTCTCTCGCGTACAGAGCACATATCTGTCTCATGCATACCTCCTGAAGGGTTAGCCTCGACCAGAGTGCATACCCGGCAGTGTCCAGTGTCAGTGGAATATGTTCTTGTCTAGTGCATCAACTTCGACCATGTGCGACGGAAGTATTTTGATGTGAATTCAGGAAAAAAGATTTTTGATAATGTACCACCAGAGAAATCTTAAGGTTTCTAAAATAATGTGGTCTGTATAATAAATTGTAACCCCATACTTTAAGGAATTTAAATTTTTTGTTTTTACCTTATGTTGTTTTGTCTAACTTTTAAAGGATTTTAACATTAGTATCTTCATCTCTGACAAGTATTTTTACGTTTATTTGGAAGAGTCTTCCTAAATTTGTTTAATTGTTTACGATCAAGGTCTTGAACGCTATTTCAGCTACACTCATGAAAATTGATAATTTAGCACCAATGCTCATATACTCGACTTTATATGTGCAATTTGGGAGTCTCGATGACTCAGCTGGTAGAGCATTGGAATCGTTATCTAGGGGTTACAGGTTCGATATCCAGCCAGGCCAGCCCGGCTCTGCTGCCTCTGTTTGTCCGTGGTAAAGACACTTAAGTCCCATTTACTCGGCATGCTATAGCAAATAACGTGTAAAAGGTGCTGTTAAAACTCCAGAAAATAAACAAGCATACACCAAATCTGACTAATTTCCCTACCTCTACAAAAGAATACTGTGGTCGACCGAAAATGACGCATTACACCTATTTATAACCTCATTTTATATCGACCAAAGAGAAGCAAAAAGCAATGACTGAAAAAGATTGCCTGTCGTGTCTTGAAATCATGTGATCCTTTTATCAAATAGGGACATGTGATAATAAATATCATATAGTTTCTTAAGTGCAAACATGTTCAGCATCGTGCCGTCGGTTGCAGAGTAATAGTTATCCATTGTTTTCGCGTGGTTTATTAGAGGCCAAAGTGGCCGTTTCTGTTGTATATAGAACACAGAAGATATCAATTTGTTAGGGAGATTCTTATTACAAACTTGAACATCTCTCTCTCCCCGGTTTTTCCCAATATTACAACTGCTATATACAAACCCAATATAAAATGGCCGTTCTGTGTTCTAAAAGAAAACACTTTACTCTATTTTTCAAGTCTATCAGATTCAAAGAATTTGCACTCGTCAAAAATATACCATCAAGTGCTATAACACTATTTTGCAAAACTTTAAATTCTATCACGTAATGTATTCTGTTTAAGTTAAAGTATACGTTTGAATGACATATTGACGATGTCAAAGCGATTCAATAGCTACATATATCATTGAAGTATATATATATATATATATATATATATATATATAATTCAATTTTCTGAAGTTTTGATATATTTGTCAGTTTCACGGAATTCAGAATTAGCTTCTGTATTTTTACCTATGTGTTTGTGTATTTGGTCAATTTTGTTTTCGAATAAATTTTATCTAATTGTTTTGAAGGTCATATATATCATTACTTTGAAAATGACCGTGGAAAAAATATGAGGAAAAAAAAAACATGAACTAAGTACATATGGCAAGTCACACCATAATTTGACAGTGGCTATAATTATGAGTATCATAATAATAAAATCCTCATCTTCAACCTTTTCTGATTTATGTCATTTTTTCACTCATAGCTGATGCAACTTTCATTTCAATAATGTGAGTTATTCTCAGGGATTGATTTATTGCACGTTAAACACGATTTACATATATTTCCCGAATCCTTTGGTCGAAACAGATCGTATGTGACATGCTAAATTATTTATCAAATAATGTCTAGAAATAAAATCTTTAATAAATTCATACACTTATACAGAATAAATTAAGTATGCAGAAGCAAACTGTGAATGTAGCAACACTTACAGTCTGTCCAGTTAAGGAATGAAGGCCAATAGCGACAATACACAGCAGAATTCCAGCACGAAACATCCTTGCGTTTCTTGGTTATGTCTGTACAAATAAATAAATAAATAATAATAATAATAATAATAATAATAATAATAAATGAACCAAACCTGGTATGGAAACTTGAATTCTGGACAATATTATATTTTTGAACATAGAGAGACATATTGAACTAATGTAGGCGACTGTGTAAAATAAGCACTTTCCAAAATACTAAATGGTAAACATACCAAACGCAAATTACAAAATGTAAACTGACAAATTCTAAATCAATAAACGAAAATTTTGGACTAAATTTTAAAAATCCAGAACTCGCAATTTCTATACTACACAATATATACAAGATATCAGGGATGCAATTCTAGTATTATTCATGTGAAACGGTTTCTTTTGGTTTACTAGGTTCGGGTAATGTCACAGGAATTGTCCCTGGTACTGTTTTATGTATTACATTGACTGTTTTTGTTTCTTCTTTACAGACTTGATGAGCAGATAAGCAAACGAAATCACTGCACTGTAACTTGACCAAGACAACAATTTAAACCCATCTTCTATTCTCCTCCTGATGGTTTTGTCCTCGCACAACAAGTCATTTCCCAACTCTTCAACATACTCTTCTAGCTATGTATCATGAATTCGAAACCGCTGACCTATTTACAATTACCATTAAACACTCACTCTTTTCACTCGAAAGTTTTATCTTTTCATTCAAAATTGTGATCTCATTCGCAATTGAATGGTACGCTTCCTCTGTGGATAATTGTCTACTTCTGCTAAACTCTCCTCAACAACATGTTTAATCTCTTATTGCTGAATTTGCTGCAAATTTTCAGTTTCCTGTAGTACAGCTGTTAAGGTTTTTATCAAAATATTGAACTCCTCAAACTTATTACGATGCCTACTTTTGACATGCATAGCTAGGTTGCTCTTATTTCTATATGAGTCGGGGACAGTCGGTCATTCCTTCGGCATTCATTTAAACTACAAAGTCACTACATGTTACACCTTAATCACACTAAATGATACTGTTACTAACTAATTGTCACTAAAATTTGGGGTACAAAAGTAGTTCACCTAAGCTTCGAAAAGGACTTAAAGTCGCCTAATATTCAAACAAAAACACCGTTTTGAATCTGTGACAAATGATAGACGATCCATATCAAACGGTTTACTCAGTGTGGTTAATTTACCTGGCAAAAGACATAATTATTTTCAGACACCAACTGTTTCCTCTGACAGTAATTACTTGTTATATGTATCTTATGGTATATCGTAACATCCTTCTTCGAAGCCGTCCATTGGTAGGTTCACAAACTTTTCATCTTGTCTGTTTCTGCTTCTTTCAGAACGATGTTTGCATTATATGCTAAAATCTGTTTCAATTGTTGCTTATTTTCTTCAATTTTATCGTCAGGTTTGTCTACTTCATCAATTGTCTGGGTCAGTGAATCGCAAAAAAAAAGATATCCAAATTTGTAGAATGATAATTGATAGGCTATTGTCGCGTAAGTTTGTAATTTGTTGTCAGGGGTTAGAGGAAATATATTCCTCTGAAACCAGTCAAGCCTCAAGTTAGTTTAGCTACAAAAGTTAGCTAATTTATTCATCCTATTTATCCTGGAAGTTCATCCTATTTTCAATTTCAAATCCGATTTTATCAGCATATTTTTCACCATCAGTATAAATATATGCAGTCAAATAGCGTCACCAAGTATTTCAATGTGGCAGAATCATGCCAGTTACTTTTCCAGATATATTTTTAAGAACTGAACCATCTTTTTTCTTTCTTCTACACTTGACACATGATCTTATCTCTTGTTATGTTCTGCTCATCGTTTAAGTTCTTTATTTCCAATAACCACTTCGGGTACCGTTCCTTGTACCAATTCTTTTTTCCTAAGGGTTTGCTTTAGATTTTCATATGTGCATGGTGATGGGATATCGAACTTCTTCCTTTTGTATTACGTCTTTCTTGGTACTCCATCTTTATCACACGCCATACATATATTTATGTCCTTTTCTAGTTCCGCCAACAAGTTCAAAACTAATGACAACTTCAGATTTTTCGACATATCTGTAACAATGTTGTATTTGACATACACCATTCAAAAATAACTCCTTGACATATGCAACATCAGCCATTCTTTTTATTTGATTTTAAGACATCATAATTTTTAAAATGATACCTAAAAGGTAATTCATGTGTATTGTCAGCCAGGAAAGGTTTGTCGTGAGCACATGACAATGTAACTCTTTTTCCATCTTGATGGTATAAATCTTATGTTTGTAAGACCAGAGAAGGCATAATTATTGGTCGGTATATACGTTTTAATGAATCGCTCAAAGCTATCTATGTACTCATAAGGATAGATATATTGTGTCAAACATTTAGGCTTAATCGGTTCAAAATGTGTTATAGTCTTGATGAACATATCATCGCTTAGAATTTTGCCAGTTGCACTAGAACGAGCCAATGAACCGACAACTATCCACAAATCGAATTGTACGTTTCACAGGTAGTTTTTTCTGCCTTTCATTTTCCAATCTACAACGAACTCTTTGTAGAATGAAATGTATTTTTCTTCGTTGTTCGGTTAATTTGTACCTCATTTCTGGCTGCTTGTTTTACCAATGCTTTGATTATAGCCAGATAGATTTTGAATGAAGATTGGGATGAAGTTTGGAAATTTAAATTTAAGTTGCACTTTTTGTGTGCTGAATCTCTAAATGTTTCTGTTAAATAGCAATTATTTCGAACTACATATTCTTAGTTATTGATCTCTCACTCACAAATGTGTCATATGACCTATAATGGATTTTTATCTTCATCTGTGAAAAGAACAATATTTGTAAAAGTTCTGAATACAGTCCATTCCGCTGTTTACCACTGACCTGTATTATTTACTAATTGATTTGATATGCCAACACATTCCGAAGGTATGTGTTTATCGGTGTAAATTATCCAGCTTTGTTCATCTGACTTTTTGGTAGTCTCTTTGAAAAATCATCCTCTCCGGTTTTTCCAAGATATAATTAGCATCGCAATACGCTACATTTGAGTTGATGCTGATAAGTTTGAATTTATGATCTTTGTGTTAGCAATTTGTGATGACACTAATCTGGAAATATTGCTGATATTGACGCAATAATTTATTTGGTTCAAAGTCCCTCAAGTAGTCATGGTTTTCAAAGACGATCAATTTACCAGGGTAATGTATTTGTCTGTAACTATTTCATAAGCCTTCTCAGAGATATCATTTTCAATTTCAATGTTTGATATGCATCTATGTTCGTCAGCCATTTTCCAAACCAGTAAGAGCAATTTGATAAGTAGTATTTTTTTTCCTTGCGAACATGACATGGTGATGTGTTAAGTATTGACTCCACTGCATAAAAGCTATCTCTTGTCAGTGTTTTCTATGCTGATGCAGGCCTTTTAAATATTCACCCATTCATGTAATTCCAAGTACGTTCCGCCATTCTATGGTTTGAAATGATCGATGTTGAAATAACGTGCTTTTATTATATCACACATTCATTTCGTGTTAACCGTGATATCTTTACTAAAATAAATGTGTAAACTGTCAAATTATTCTTTCAACATGTTTCTGGTTACCAGTGTGTGAAATATATCCCTAAAGTTTGTTGTGTAAAAGAATGATATAATTTCTCTCTTCCTCCCGACCGCTTGGAAGTATGATAGTCTTTTTTTTGCCATTGAAGTTGAACCTTTACAGATTTTTTTCCCCCTCCATATGATTTTTACAATGTAGTTTGTGAAACAAAACAGAAAAAAAAAAGAAAAAAAAAAAAAAAACAGTACAGATCTTTGCCATTTATAATGTGAATTTGTACGTGTTGATTTTTCATTAAAAGCATTTATACTTCTGATTTTATTTGTTGATCTTGCAAACTTTCTCTATCCTGTGTTGTATTTTTTTTTCTATTCGTATTTGATTTATCCAAGCACTCCTTCAAATTGCCTTTTTCTGATTTCTTCCCTTCCATGCAATTCCATTGACCCCACCAAATTGGGAAGATTTTTTTTTTTAAATTTCAGTATTGGGCTGTTTTGCTCGTTCTAGTAAAAAATCTTTCGACATTGCTTTTAAGTTTGCTGAATAGAGCTTTTGTTTTCTTTGGGGCTTCCTGTGACTTTTTGCTTCCACTTATTCTACTCACTCCAGATTTTAACAATGACGTGGGTTCGTTTTCACCCGTACCTGTTCGAGAAAATGCAAGCGATTCGACATCCTTTTTTTCCATCGTTGTTGAACTGTTGTATTTATTATCTAAAAATTGTTTTACTTTAGGTACACAATAATTACGCAATTATCATCCTTGTTTTCCATCCTTGATGAAGTGTTGTATTTATTACTAAAACATAAAACATTTTTTTCAATTTAGGTACTGAAAAAGTATGAGATTTACCATTCTTGTTTTCCATCATTGTTGAAGTGTTGTATTTATTACCCCAAAATAGTTTTACTTTAGGTACTGAAATAGTTTTTGAGATTTAACAGCCTTGTTTCCCACAGGAGCAAAGAATCATTAACAAACTGTAGTGAGATTATATAATTGTTACAGTGATGTTTTTTCATTACTGTTATTTGTGTGTAGTGTAGAAACGGTAAGTTCTCGATTTTTTAAAGTCCATAATTGTTTGTTTTAACATTTTTTTATTTCTGTCATTTGACGTTTTTGTCAGTTGCGTTTGCTATGTTCACTATATATATATATATATATATTTTTTTTTACAGTCACCTATTTAAGTTCCATAGGTCTTTCATTTTCAAAAAAACATCAAGTGTTCCATTAGTTCCTTTTCTATACTACTATTAAAGAAATTAAATTAGAGTGTATTTTAGTATCAAGAAAACAAACCAGAAAACACAGAATCATCCCAGACAATCAGAGATTAAAACATCTGGGAGAGAAAACAAAAGACTACAGATACCTAGGAGTTCTTGAGGATGACGACATGAAACATGAAGTGCTGCATAGTACAATCAGAAATAGGTACGCTAGGAGAATGAACAAATTACGGAACTCGAAGCTAAAATGAGGTAACAATTGTAAACATCAATACATGGGCAATCTCCATCAGCAGGTACAGAGCTGGCACCGTGAATTGGACAAAAGTGAAGAGTTCTAAGCCATGGATAGAAAGACAGGAAAGCCATTCTCCATCAAGTGTACACTGCATCCAAGTCCTGATATGAACAGACTGCACCTTCGCAGGAAGATTGGGGAAGAGACATGCTAAGCATTGAAGCCTGTGCAGAGGAAGATAATATAAGACTAGAAAAGAATGTGAGGAAAAAGGATATAGATTGCCTTGTCTTAGTTCAGTATATATAAAGCACGTCAGAATGAAATGAAAACTCAATGCATGGACGGTTTCTAAGAAAAACAGGACAATATCTAGTGAGGGCATCTGGAGATTGCTCCACCGCACTAACTTAGAGAACAAAATAAATAAGCAGAAAAAATGACAGTGGCAGCGCAGGGCCAAGCATTTTAATCAAAAGAATATGCAGACAAAGGATGATTCAGTCATCAGATCAGTACGTGCAGCAAGCTAGCCTAAAGTGGCACGGCATCTGCTTAAGAAATAAGGACTCGGTGGAAAAGTAGGTGGTGCGAACGCAAAGCAGAGAAAATGTTTGGAAGCAGCAGTCTAAAAGCTTTGTTTGATAAGGAGAGGAACCGAACCAACATCATAGACATAGCAGTACCAGAGAATTCTCACATCCCATGCACGGTAGAAAAGTAACAAAGTTCAGTGATCTGGCCAGCAAACTTAAAAGGGTTAGGAATCTCAGACAGGACGTTCCAATTGAGGTGGGAGCACTAAGAAATAATGTCCCACAAGGTGGTTGATAATAATAATAATAATAATAATAATAATAATAATAATAATAATTGTATACTTATTTCCAGAATTAGATGTCTTTCACACATACAGAATATGTATCGACAACGCTGAATCAAAAAATCGCTTCATCGGTGGGTAGAGCAAGCTAGTCTGGTACAATTACAAAAATCTGCATGGGCGACAAGCCCTAGTCATTCATTATGTACTGTCTTAGATATGTGGAAGGACTCGTATATTTTAGTGGCACTGAAGAGGAGGACAGGTTACATTTCTTAATGGCATTTCAACATCAAGACCTACCACGGAACATAGTACAGTAGGCCGCTTATCGCACTGTCGGGCAACGAGAGTGACCTCGCATTTATCTTATATATATATATATATATATATATATATATATATATATATAGAGAGAGAGAGAGAGAGAGAGAGAGAGAGAGAGAGAGAGAGAGAGAGAGAGAATTACAAATATACACCAAACAGAGCGAAAAGTGCTATCTCTGGATCCTACAGGAGAATGCTTGGTAACATTAGCAGAATTTTTAAATACGAATAAATAATATTATCATACAGGTCTGAAACAAAATTTCCATCAAGTAATATCATTTGAAAATAATTAACATTTTTAACGCCAAAATCAAAAACTACTTTTTACAGTTATTTTATATTACTTTATTGTTATTATTGTTCCAATATTTCGCGACATTGTTTATCTTATATTTTAAAACGCATTGTGGCTAGAACTCTTTCAGATCAAAAATATTCAACACCCAATAAAACTTTATTTGAAAACTCAAATTATTAACTTTTAAATATATAGTAAAATGCAATAAATCAGTCCCCATGTACAAAGTTCAAAACAATATGGCACCAGATTACGTGAATACTTTGATTCCACTTTCCCAAGTTCATAGTCGAATCACGCGCTTTTCTACTAAAAATCCGCTAAGTATCCTGAAACACAAATTAAATGTTTTCAAGGAGTTTTACATACGGTGGTGTTTTAATATCGAATATCTTACCTAATGATATTAAATTATGTGCAACACTTGCTGCTTTTAAACACAAATGTAAAAGATTATTTTTAACCCAAAATATATTTTTAGAGTTTTGTTACAAACTTGCCATATTTTGTTGCCTCCAGTCTATGATAATACTTATCTTATGTAGTTATTGTGTTTTATTGTACACACTGTGAATACTGTACATTATAATACAACACGACCCTGTGTGAGATCAGCCTTCAGCTCAACAATCTATCAATAATAAATAAAGTATATTATTTATTATTATTATTATTATTAACGACCTGGCCGCAACAAATACTAGAACCTCATCTTCTGTGAAGAATTTAGAACAGTACTCTACAAACTCAAAACAGTCTGTAAAAGAGTAAAATACCATGCATGAGAAAGTCGGATTATATAAAAAGTTAGCCAAATGCAAAGGTCATGAGAAGTGTTTCCACGTTGAGAAAAAATTAAGAATAACCTGATGAATTCTACCTGGGTGAGATGGCCACTGCTACTACAAATAATAATAATAGTAATAATAATTTAATAATTAATTAAATTAATAAATAAATTCAACCATTTAACATTTTGAATATAAAATATAATCTTGACCAAAATGCATCAGTCACAGTAAAAATCTTGTGTAAAGAAAGTCGCATCTCTCTCTCTCTCTCTCTCTCTCTCTCTCTCTCTCTCTCTCTCTCTCTCTCTCTCTCTCTCTCTATATATATATATATATATATATATATATATATATATATATATATATATATATATATATATATCCAAAAATATTTATATACGTTTTGTTCGGATACAGGATACAAATATGGCTACGTAGAGTCGCAATTTGCAATATTATTTATTATATAGCAAGAGTCTCAGACCTTGCACACTTTAATCCAGTAGCATGGAAGAGAGACTCTAAGTGAGTGCATTTCGTTTTATTAAGGCATTTGATGTTTATAAACATAGAGAGAGAAGAAATACATTTTTACAGTCTGCTGAGGATAAGCGCATTTTGAGGAAGAACCAAGAAAAGTTGTAAAATAAGCCACGTAAATGGTGATGTGCACATACACAACATAGTCAGTATGACGACTTTTTGTCTTTTGTAAATCTAAAATAAAAGTGTACAAAAAAAGGATCTAAACACGATTATATGAAGCTGTTAGGAACGGAAAATTTAATAACTAATCTAACCATGAGAGAATGAAAATAAGCCATATTCACCGACACTCTAGCTCTCTTCCCCATCCTGCCCTCCACCCAACACCTATCGACAGGGGGACCCAGTTAAAATTATACGCATCTATAAATTTGGTCTAAACATAATCCGAGATCTTAAGCATATATTCCAAATGGTCTAGGAGGAGTTGCTCTATACACAGCTTGCCCACGGAAGAGCAGGTGAAAAGGCGGTATCATGAGGTCTTTGACAATACCAGTTCCGACACATTTTGATTTATTTTCACAACAGCGGTCAACTTCTTTGCAAACATATGAAGTAATTCTATCAAAATCAGTATATATGAATAGAAACAAACATTAAGAAAATTATTGCACCAATGCATGTGAAAACCTTCGCTTGCACAGGAATACAAATCAAGAGATCAATTCAAACATTAAAAACGGACAGACAGAAGATACTTTACCTTTCAAGCAGACGTGTTAATCCCTCAATATCAAGTGTTGTTGTGTCTGTATTATTCTAGCGATCGGGCTTTGAATTCACGTTACATGTGACATGATCGCTATCTCATTATCGTAATGTATGCTATTGTCCATTGGTAGCCTAGTATCATAGAAAGTGTCTTTCTCGTTGTAACTTCAGCATGATATCAGCATAAATATTTACCGTGTTCATTCCGATAGACACCATTTATTACAAGAAGAACTTCAAAGAGAAGGTTTATTGATAAGCAGATAAGTTCTCAAAGAGTAGTGGGGAATTAAAGAAATAGCAACTATGGAAAAAATAGACTTTTAAGGGCAGAAATGCAGAATATTTCTCACCAGGAAAAGAATAAACTATGTAAATGGGGCGTCCTGTACATTCAGTACACAACAACAAATTCTGCTCATACAGATTAATATACAGAAAACTGGCCTTTTCTTCCACTGACCATTTTCAATAAATATCTCCGAAGTCCGTTCTTTAGTTGCAATAGTTTCGTTGTTTTAGTACGTATTTTAGTAGTATGATAATTTATATTTTAGATTTTTGAAGCTGAGATAGATCAGCTCCTTCTATACCCCATGACTTTAGCACTTTTACCACGATCGTACCATATGAGAGCATGCGATGTGGGATTATAAAATAATAATTCTAACACTAGCGTGAAAGATTTTGTATAACAAAATCGGCTAGCGCGACGATGTATTTTTCAAATACAATTAATTTTCAAATACAACAAATACATATTTTGGTCGTGACAACGGCGACAGAGTCAAAACGTAGCCGTTTGCAGGAATAAGCAATTCTATTTTGTGTATGCGGCGTATATTGTTGTCGCTGTTTATATTTCTAAAAGATACTCTTTGCAAACAAACATATTCTGGCAGTCAGGCCTATATTATTGATTGTGGCTATACTACACTTTTCTGTGCGACCAAAACTACTGCCGGAATAAGATTATTAATCGCCACAACACTGTGTAAAATATTCTGCTGATATTATTTTCTCTGCAGCCGAGTTAGTCTGAGAATATTTTATAGTGACAGAAAATATTTTATACCAACTGCGGCAAAGAATATTTTTATATTAAACAATTGCATGGGTATATAAAAAACGAAACATTCACAGATTGATGAGTATAGTTTTTTGAAAGAATTTATAAGCATATCTGAGTCTGGGATTAATCCACCAGATCAATGGAGTGTGCGTAACTCCACAGAAAAGATTAAATCGTTGTTTAGCTTGAATGCATCATACAGATTTGTCAAAGAGGCTCAAAAGACGTTGTTTCATTTTTTCAGATACGCATCCGGAGCGTCTTGATAAATTAATGAACTTAAGAATTATCTTGGAACAACAACGATGTAGACTTGGTCAATATTATGAGAAAAAAAATTAAAAAAATGATATGGTATTTGCGCAAGAAAAAATAAAGTCGCTGACGTTGACTAGACCACCTAGTACAGACAGTGAAACGAATGAATATTATACTGATGAGGACATTGAAACAACAAGCGAATATAGTAGCAGTAGCGAAGATCACTAAGGATAAACCAATCAGAGAGATGTTTTAGTATAATATATAAAAAAAACTAATGGCACTTGGACGTATGCAAAACAATGAATTTATTTGTAATGATAAAAAGTATTGCTAAATGATAAAAGACCCTAGGAAATGGTAGCATTTCTGTGAAAGGTTATTTGGAAGTAAGGATACAGAACCAATACGGTCAATACTCGGGAATGGCACGATAATGGTAAGGATTTACAAATATAGAAAAACAAGCACAACAACAAGTTTGAAATTTTTGGATGTGAGCGCACAATAGATATGGAGTTTCGAATTGGTGTGATGCATTATTACAACGGTAAATGTGCAGTGATTTCACCCAATACCCGCTTGAAAGACAATTTTATTTGCACAGGAAGATCGTTTTGATACCAAACTTGAGAGGCTGCCGCGAGGTAAAATATCTTGCTTGCGAGACACTAAATTACCCTGTAACATAACCTTTTATGATACAGCATCATTTCAATAAATACATGGGAGATTATTCACTATCATCCGATACAAACAAATGTGGTAGAAATTCGGTCTACGTTAAAAAGATAAATTGAGAGGACAGATAAACAATATTTCTTATTAACGGATATAATCCTCATATATATATATATATATATATATATATATATATATATATATATATATATATATATATATATATATAAAAAGTTCAATGCAAAGGTTTATGCCTTGGAAAACGTGGACTATGCGGCAGAGGATGCCATTACGAATACTGTAGATCACATTTGCTAGCATCGTGTTGGTTTAAGTGCTCAACCATGTCTTAAATGCGCGTCGTAATAAAGTCTCGCAATCAGCTTTGACGACCATGTGGATCTGTTCGCGAGTATTATCCCGCTACCCTGCAAATTAGGGCTACAGTTGTTTAAGAATTATTTTCTTGGAGTTTCCGGCATATCAATGTCTAAGACATGAACACATATTTGCGGGATATTTTAGTAATCGCTTGTTAGATTACATCTGTCATGAGTTCATTTGAAATTAATCTTTTAAATCATTGTTGTAAAAGCTCTTACTATTTTAAGAAACTGTACTTCATTTTGGTATCCATGAAAATCAAAACAATCTAGTGTTTTATATTTTCCAACTGATCACAACATGTTGAAACAAAACTGAAAATTTTGATTGATCTAATTAAAGATATCGAAAAGAATTATCAAATTTTGTGATGCCTCCATCGTGAAGATGCTCAGGTCATGCGTGTTCTTGTTCAAGAAGATATGACTTAAAGGCTGATTGCCACACTAAACTGTATTTCGTCCGGAATATATGTCAAGCCTTCTAGATTACATATATAGATTAGCAATAAAAGCAAATGATTCATTGATGACATGGCAATCATTAATATTATGAGAATATAAATCATAGCTTAACGCAGGAACTATCTTCTGAGCAGTGAGAGAGAGAAAGAGAGACAGACAGACATAGAGAGGGATGTAGATGCCGAAATTGACCTTTGAAATTTCCACATTAATTCTGAACATATTGCAACGTTATGACGAGCAAATGCGCCTCCCCTTCGGGAAAGTGCTGATAACGTATTTTTATATATTTGTTAAAAATCAATAACATTACGCAATTGTGGGCGGGTGATGATTAAAAACGAATTTGGAAACCAATAATAGAGCCATACATTTTCCTTTCTGTATCTGAAGACATTTATAAAGCAGCATCAAGAGAAAACAAATAATCAACCATCCACTATTTTATGAAAGGTGAAAGATATTTCACTTAAATACCAGTCAATATCATTCAGATTTACAAATGAATAATTCAATATCTTTTTGCTAATCTGCTTGCTATAAAAAAAACACCAGAAAGATATATATAAAACATACCAAGCATATATGCTTTCCTTGCCTTTCGACAAGCTCTTGACTTCTGCACGATTTTCCAAAAATGCAATGTATACCCGCCTTGTGCACATTTCGATCAGTGAACATTTAGTCTAATCTAACCTTTACAGTTCAGTTTCTTTATTTTTCTTGAGTAAAATCAGCATCAAGAATCATAAATACTAATCCATACTATGTATGCTATATTACATCAACTGCATTATTTGTACACCACCCCATCCCCACCACATTCAGATAACTGACAAAGAGCTTGAACTGTTGGACTCGGACATTCTAGACCGCTCAGGTAAGAGAGAAGACAGTTACCCTTGCTTTTTTCAGCTCTTAGTACAAGCGAGAAAGTGGAGTTACAGTGTCATCCAACATGATTTCGAAGTCCCGTGGAACGTACATTTTATTTATTAATTGCTATCTCCTGTATCAATCCATTATTAACGAAAATAGTCTCCTTTTCTTTTGTCTTACTATTACAGTCAAATCGAATACTGGCTGCACTTGATTTCACAGTTGCTCCATAAAACAGTATGTTCATAAGACACTGACAACTACTCACTGTCAAAATACTTAATCGTTCTACTCACAAATCCAGCTGTTTATCTAAAAACTATCACACTTGCAATTTAAATTTATATGGTAATATAAGACTAAACACTTCCTATCAATGCACAATACGTATTAACTGGATAAAAGAACACTAAACTGAAACGGTTGATCTAAATATATCATTAAAAGGCGTATTAGAATTAATAGAAGTCACCACTCCTCTCTATCGAAAACGGTTAGCATGACTACGTAAAACAGACAGTGGTGTACTGGCCTTTGGGCATACCGGGACAAATCCCGTTGGGCCGCCGCAAAAAAATCCGTTTTTACTGGTGTTTTACTGGTGTGAGCAAAACCCCGGGCCTGTCCCGGCAGACCGCCACATCGGTGGGCCGGTGGGCCGTCAAAAAAATCAATTTTTACCGGTGTTTTACTGGTGTGAGCAAAACCCCTCGCCTGTCCCGGTAGATAAGTCCAGGACCGAGTTGCTTACCCAGTACACTCCTGACAACAGACGCATTTCGATGGTGAGACGGCGTTACACCAAAGCGAATAAACCGATGTGCCCAGACTTCAACAGCGAAAAGCCAAACAGTTGGATATCCTTTACGCCCACAACCTCTATGGCTGGGCCACGATGCATTCAGCCAACTGACGGTTTTAAGTGGGTCGACCAGCCAGATCTTTGAACAATACAATCGAAGAGAGCAGGCTGAGAGACTATCAGCGTGGTTTAGTTAATGAACTGTGAGTAAGTTCACCAAGTTCACGAAGCTGGTCCCAATCCACTATCAGAACCTCAAGCTATACACATGTCTCAGAATACGCGTCACACCACACTAGCAATTTCAGCTGGAGAGTGCTATATCTAATTCTATTGGATATCAAGGGAAAAAATGTTGATTATAGTAAGATGTTATGACGATTATTCTTAAATTTTGAAAATTGATGGGCTAAGGTTTTTCTTCACATTTTGTGGTTTGAGGGCTTAGGGCTTTTTTTTAAATTGGGTTCGTTGGTTTTCGATGGGTTTCTTAAAATGTTGAGAATTGATGGTCCAGGGTTTTTCTTAAAATTAAATGGAAGCTGGTGAGAGAAAATCTGAAGAAAATGTTAAGATTCCTAAATCACTAGAAATGGTAAATTCACAAAAGAATTAAAGATACACGAAGAATTATACTTAGAAAATATCTTGGAAAAAAATCCCCCCAAAATTATAAAAAAACAAAGCAGAAAATTTAAAACAAGGGCAAGAAGCGTATCAAAGACTGGAAGAGAAGCAGGGACAAGACAGTTTTTGACTGAGAGAACTTAATATGAACCAAGTAGCTCAAACAGAATGTGTTACTTCGTTGGAGGTCTATTTTTAAAACAGATATTCCTGATAAAACACTACAAAAGGAACTAGTTATATTAGTTAAGGAAGCAGATAAAGGAAATCCATTTCCATAACATAAATGCTGTAGAATAGAAATAAAAATCATAAAATGTACATTAATAAATGGCCAGCGAAACGAACAACATAGTTAGCGCTATTTATCATGCAACGTTAAATTCACCTCTAGAATAAGCTGAAATATACCTTAGAATAGGATATTCAATATTAAAAAAGACTCGCCAGCTGACATCGGAATAGAAGTTATACAATTGGTTATTCCGAGTTCTTTGAGTCAGTTTACGATTTATTATCTCATAGCACAAAATATACTACCAGACAAAATAATTAAGTAAATAAGTAAAGTAAACATTAAAGCGGAGAAAACATGGTAATCACATGAGGAGTAATGGACCTAGGATGATAAATATATGTCGATGTTAAAAATAGAGTAACTAGACCACGAACAAGCAAACGAAACCAGATAAATCTTATACACAGCCTGAATTATGTTGTTACTAGCACTGACCCTAAGTGTAAGTTATCTATTTCTTACATATACATGGGAGATAAAATACCAAGTGCACAACCGCTTAGTGTATCTCAAACATTGTATCCATCATTACCCACTCTACCTACAGGCAGCGGTATTATTTTTAGGTTGATGAAAAGGAAATTAAGATTGATTTGGTTATGAAAATAGAACAGCATAAGAGGGTTTTAACTGGATAGATGTTAGAATATCAAAGCGTCAGGTGGAATGGGTATAGCAGCTGCTGGTTTAGGAGTTGCTGGATGTATAATTCCTCCAGCTTTCTGTGTATGTGGTGCAACCTTACTGGGGTTTGTTGCAAAAGCGTTCAAAGAACAGTTAGTATACAGTAAAGTTTTAAAACAGGATGAGATTGTAGCCTTTGCTATAGTTTTGATGATAATATGAGTAAAGTAATAAGTGACAATGAAATAAGTCGCGAGGAATTTAATATGATAGTTACTAAATACAACAAATACAAGGAAATAATCAATGTAATAAGGAAAAAAAGCTAATACAGAAAGAAAAAAAAACATTGAAGAGTAAAAAAATAATATTATTTTTCTCGAATAGAGCAATACAATAAAGGCAAAGATACTTTAGAGAAACTTACAACACGAATTCAATAATTGTTACTACGGACCGAGTAACGAAACAAGTAACAATAGGGGCTACTTACATGAGCGAAGAGAACAAGTCTCAATCTGTGAAAAAGAAAAGAAGAAAAACAAGGTATGCAACATATATGGAAAATGTGTATCTATTATTTGCAGGAATATTAAATGTTTTACTTTTCGTTGTTTTCGTAGAAAATGAAATATAACAAAACGACCAAGAAATTCAAACTTTTGTTAATGATTTTAAAAGATGCCGTAGAAACATTGGAAGTCTATATAACTGCTAATAGTTATACTTTATCACACTTGCCAAAAAATATATAACACAAAATAACAAATGACAAAAATATCGATAAAAACTGAAACAAAATACAGGTGAGTGAAAGAGTGATTAGCTCTATGAGAACGACATACGATTTATCAAATACTTGACTTAAACGGTGAGATAAAACTTGTAAAAGATCAGGATTTAGTAAGTCTCAAAAATGAATGCCTGAGTAGAAAAAATAAGCGAAGCTAGCAAGGATAGAAAAGGACAAGTTCTAACAGATAACAAATTATATACAGGAAGTGGTTAATAATATTTGTGTTATACAAGGAAGTATTTGACGAATTAGATAAAAGGGTCAAACGAGTAAGAACAGATTTTAATGATATGGAACATAAGTTAACAGCTGAAACACGTGAAATTAAAAGACAAATTACTAATGAAAAACATAAAAAGACCTTAGCATTAAGTGACAGAACTGATACAGTAAAATCAAAAACAGACGGATTCATATAGAAATTCAAACCTGAATTAAACACATAACTAAGAATATAAAGTATTAAAGCTATTACTTAAATTAAAGAGTTAAAACAAGAAAGCGATGGATACAAAAATGACTTTGGCGAGAAATTAATACCTAGTATGTATTGCTTTATGATTTTATACTTGTTATGAGGTGTATGTTAACAGTGGCTATAAATTATGAAATTGATATTTTTAGTGAAGAAAGAAAAGCTATACTAGGTAATGTGTTCCGATATATTTTTACTTTTGAGGTTGCACGAGTTATTTTAGTTAAAACATGTGAACTGAATTATGAGCCATCACGATTCTCATAAAAGAATTGATGCAGTTCAAGTGAATAAATCATGCATGTATACAACTGTCATTGACTTAAGTTTAGGGCCAGTCGAGAAAACTAATATTACTAGTTACGATATCAGTTATCTGTGTTTTTACAATGGATTATACATAACAAACTTTAGATCTATTCCTTAGATAGAAAGCAGATAGAACCTCCTCTCTACATAGTCAAAGAAACATGTCCATAATATTTTGAAGAAAACAATGTGCTGTTCGTCGGAATAAAACACAAAGTAGAAGGATTATGCATAGCAGATAACATTTGAGTATATATTTCTCTTAATTTTAACGGTTGCTAATGCTTGTGTTGTATATAAATACCTTTAAAAGTTACAACTAATAATATTATCTCATGATGGTTTATAGTTTGGTTAATAAACAATCGTTATACATGTATATTCTTAGAGTCTTTTTATTACAGATTAGTTGATACCCTTGCATACATTTTTTCACCTAAAAAATATGAAATAAATTGTCATAATAATTTATGACAATTTTTCAGTCGCATCAAAATAAATATATTTATTAGAAATAAATATAGCTTATTTCTAATCCCGCAAAATTGTTGTATTTGAATACCATACAATTCATTTTTAAAAAGTCTCTATTTGTTTACTCATCTGAGGAACACCAAAAATATTATCTTTTTTGAAGTCACTTGTATAGTAAAACTAAATATTTTTGTTATATCATTGTAAAAGTCATATGTTTCAACATTAATATAAAACTAATTTGTATCAGTCATTAAAAGTTTCATGTTACCACCATATTGTTTTATATCTTGTTGTAGTAAAAGTCATACATAAGCATATTCCTTTTAACACTGTAAATCCATCATACATTGGCTTGGTTAATTTTACTTTCTTGTTCTTTAAAGTAACTCATGCCACATCTTGATATATTATTGTGTTTATTGGAAATTAAATATCCTTTTAAAGTTTAAACTATTTGTACTGGTCAATTCATATATTGTACCTTCGTTTTCTTTCCTAAATTTACCATGTGTTTTTCGAAGACAGAATTATTCATCGGATTTAAGAAATCCTTTTCAAAGTGATTGATTTTTGTCTAACGATGGATTTAGTTATAGCATTTGGGTCACAGCAATGGATAATAAAACAAAATAAAACAAAACGTCTGTATATGGCACATTTCCCCTGAATGCAACAAAATGCGTAGTTTATGATATATAAATAGGAACCAGCACGTGACAAGTTCAATCGTGGAACAAAGAAGGTATAAGAGGTCGACAGTAAGACACAAAAATAGAAATTGAGAGACCGAGACACAGATGGGGCTCACTGACAGACTGACACGTCCCTGAATTGATGGACTTGAATTGATGGACTTGATGGACACATAGATTTGATTTTGATAGTGAATGCGACAAGCTTTGGAGATATGCAGTGTGACAAGTAATACAAAACATGCAAAACTTACTTTCGGTTACGTAGTTAGGAGAGAGAGAGAGAGAGAGGTTTGGAGGGAGGGAGAGAATCGTCAGAATATATAGATATGGCTTATGGTTTCATTCACAGAGAAGTTTGACCTATTTCAAACTTTTATTATCAGTTAAAATCAGTTTTGAATAGAAATAGTGGGACGGTTGGATTGCGTAGGTTAAGCTCTTTATTACGTGCAGCACGCTATCTCTATTCAAGGAACCTTATAAGATAAAACGACGGATGATGTCAACACTTACTGTCGATTGCGATACTCAGAGGTGTCAAAACTTCAGATTCTGTCACACAAGCACTTCAAAGTAATCTTTTATCAGCCGGAATGTTTCGGATTTATATAATACCTCTTGTTTGCAATAAGCACTTGTGATCTTATATGATATATGGTAATACAAATCTCACCTATTTGGTCTAGAAAAACTAGTAATCCAGCAAGGCTGTTGCACCTTTTATAATAGACACCGCTGCATTTACAAAAAACCCTAAAAGACAAGACCAAAGTTAATGCGCATTTATCCCTAAGAGACCTGTTTTTGAATTAACAACTTATTTCAAGAAGATAAAATCTTTTGGTATATCTTTCATATATTTTTGCACCATATTAAACAAGCCGTGATACCAGCTTTGTACAAAAAGAATTTTAAAAAAATAAAAAATAAAAAAAGACTCTTATAATAAACCATTTTTATTGTAAAGATAAATTACGGAGGTACTCAGCGTGCTTTACTCAAAAAAGTTACTTATCAAATAATTAAAACTTGTCGTTGGAAACTTATAATGTATTTGTGATAATTTATTAACTTCTCCACATTGGATACTCTGAACTGACGATATGTCATAGGTGTTGAGTTCAAATAATGTTTTTTGTTGTTGTTGTTGGGTCTTTTACCTGTCACATTAAACTTTTTATAGAAAAGTAAATAAACACTGATATGTTGGTACCTTGCATTCGTGATCTTAGCAAAATTATACAGATAAGACTACCAAATGGTACTGTGGCAGTTTTATCTCATTGTTTTAAAATGTGTGCAATTGATTTCTAACTAGTGTAAACAGAGCTATACGTATACCATGCACGTCATGTATTGAGTTGAAAAATGCGACAAGTCATCGTAATACCTGCCTTCTCCATTTAAGTATGTATGTATATTATTTACATTCAGCACGTTTTAAAATTATCTTTCAAGACATAGGTAGTGGTGGTCTTGGCAGTGAAAAATACAGAAAAGTACCCGAGACAACCACAGACAGCACAGGAGATTAAGACTGTTCACGAAGTAATCAGTAATTGGCAGATGTAAAGGAAAGACACTTTCGAGATAGAAAAATAGGGATTTTGTCTTAAAATATTTTAGTATGAAATAACTACTATGCTGCTGATTTTTTAACGTTTTATTTTTGACGCCATTGCTGTCATTGCAAAATTTTCTACTCAAACCTTCATGGAATATTTGCCAATTGACTGCATAACTTTCTCGGGTATGTTTTAGCAAAAACAGCAGTAAAATGGCAAACCATTCATTTTTGTAACCCATGATCTAAGTTTGGTCGACTTTATTATGCATGTAAACAAGTGGGTCGAAAACTTGGAGTCACCATCAAGCTGAAGAGTGATTTTTTTTTCTCAGATACAAGATCTGTTGTACGTAGCCATGCTTGCCGTTTTCGACAGAATCGAGAGTTAACTTCTGTTCATTTTCTAATATACCTTGACAAACAGTTTCAAATTGGTGCTTTCTGATCCAGTTGATAGGTATGATGCGTTGATAGGAGTGCTCACCAAAATTTGAATCAAAAACGATTGAAGAAAAACGTAATTGTAGTCCAACAGAGATCGAGAGATGAAAGGGGTAAGCGTGCATGTTATGTACTATAACATGTTCAGTATGGATGATTCTTGATGCGGATTTAAAGAAAGAGAAATAAAGAAACTGAGGTGAAAAGGTTAGGTTAGACATGAAAAAAAGCAATTATACCTAATTTCATTTCATTGACTTGCTAATGGGTTGAACTAATGAACGGTGTATGTACTATACAAAGTTCTGTATCCTTTGTAACTTGTGTATGGTCCGCAGGTGTCCCTTAGCTTGCCATAAAATTCAGTTTTCTCCAAATTTTAAATGTGTAGACAATTATGACACCACTAGAATTTAAAGTTTTTCCTAAACAAAGGTGTCCTTAAAATTGTTGCCCCGTACCTCAATAATTTACAATCAAGAACGTTGGATGAATTACCTCACAGGCGTTACTCAGTAGCTTTAATAGCACGAGGATAAGGTGTGAATCGCTGCCACCCGAGGTTAAACTGTCAAGATGTGCATTGGATTGCTGTGATCGACCTTGACATTGCACCAATTTACTCACAGGAAGCACATGGTTATTTTTATTAAAACGGGTAATCTCTTTTGCTGGATGTTCCTTTAATATGGACACTAGGTTGTATTACGTTTAGGTAAATATGCAAATAATGATAACAAAAGACAAAAATTTTAAACTTGAAATTTGTACATTTTAAAATGTACATGCCCAAGTATGTACTTAGAATTCTTCTCCAGTAGGCTTGAACATATATATCTTTGGATTGTTTGTTTTCACGGCACTTTTAACACGATATTGGCTATATCATAACGAGGAGACTGGAGCTAAGTACTTTTTACAATGACACATCGAAGCAGCCGGCACGGGCTGCCCTCCTGGGAGGGTATGGATTACGAGTCTAACGCTCTACCAACAGAGCTACCGCAGTTCCCTTGAACATTTTTAGATTTCTCCTGTGCTTTTTACATATTTTTCAAATTGTATGGGCATTCAAAGTGTATCAGACTATATGTGATGTTCGGTCTTCCTTTGGTTCTCCCTTATCTACACCAGAAACATAAACGGGAAAAGAACACACTCCTAGCATAGGAGTTCTGCTGTAGCTATTAACTTTCATAGATCAAGTTATATCGAATCAATGGGGAGTGAGACACCCAAAATATTTATTCAATAATCTGGTCAATAACTAAGATTTTACTGACAAGAAATACAAGTGTACCATGTACCTGGTGGGATACATATCCCAGTTGCATACTAGTGTATGTGTTTATCCGTAACAAGCCCCTTTCATGTCGTCTTCTCTCTTTAGTTGTAAAGCATTTCTATTTTTTGTGTTACCCGCTTTCCCCATTTTCTAATTCTCTTTCGACTGGTTGCTGCTCATGTTGGTTTCTTTATTTGTTTTTAAAAGATTTTAAAGTGAACCGAGTTCTTTAGAAAACCCTTACCACCTAAAAAAAGGTGAGTGTTTGACTTTGGAGCAGCTTACTGTATTTATAATGGTGTGTTTACATTTAGATGGATGTATATTCTTCATGAATTACTTGTATTAACATACACAAAGCGAACATCATTATTACGACAACGGAAATGGTTAGTGACTTTAACTGATGCCGTGTAAATTTCTTGATTTAGTGTTGGAAACAAAAAATGGTCACGTTTTGAGGTAAAATTAATCACATTCCTTAGTGTATGAGTGACTAAACCTTCGACTTGTATTGATACCTAATTTGTGTACTATACAGCGTAGCTCCAGTAGTCTAGGGAAAAGACCTTACACTAGTAGTGTCCTACGTCCGTAGTTTAGTAAGGAATGGGTTCGAAACCAATGAGATTTCTGTATCATTTCATTCTTTTTTAAACTAAAAATGAGCCGTTTTATCAATCACAGAGAAGAATTCAATACCACAGAAAATATTCTTCGACAGCGGTACCTTGAATTAGTCCGCAGTTGGAATGATAATGAACAAACGAATCTTTACAAATACACTTACAAGTCAATGCTCATAAGTGACATGATGCAAATGTTTCCGAAAAACACAACAACAAATATAAAATATGTTGCGCATTACATCTCAAATGCTTTCAACAATGAAGTGCAAGACGAGAAAAAAAGACAAAACAGGCTGAATAGAAACAAAGGCCAGTATCAGCTTCAAGCTGCAGCTACAAATCCAACTGTATCTTTGGGGTCAATAATTGATGATATTAACATTATACAAGAATGATATGACAGCATATATAGTGATTCGCTCGAGTCTGAATCTAGCTTCAAGTTGTTTGATTCTCAACTTACATATACAAGTACGCAAGGGAGTACACAGGTAACTGAACCAACTCTGTCAGAGGTAAAAGTCTGTAAGGACACACATGATAATAGTCTGACTGAGCTGGAAAAGAAAGTATCATCTTATATTAAAGATCACCCTTAGATTAAACAATATAAACGAGGAAAGGGTAAACAAAGTAAAACGCCAAAAATGCTACCAAAAAGAACAACAATAGAGCCTGCAATGTAAACAGTAAATACATTGACAAGGACAATACAAATTCAGGAATGATACTATGCAATGCTTGCACGGTCTGGTCCCATGAGGGGTCGAACGTGAAGACCAATTTACATCCTGGCGATGCTTTGACTGTAGAGATTTTTCATCCTCTGTAAAGTTAAATTCTTCCTGTAGTAACTGACAAGACGCAAACTTGATTAAATGAGACAGAACAATAAGAAATGAGGAAGCATTCAAATTACTACCAAACAAAATAGCACTGCAGAGACAAAAATGGACAGTTTGTTTCACAAACTACACGATATAGAATGAAGTCTAAGTAGATTCTTTTTTTGGAAACCACTCGAACAAAATGAGGTAGAATGAACTAATTATGATATGAAACAAACGAGGAATGACATAGAAAATGCGTTAACAGCAGAGAAATTAGTATACGACGAGTTTAAGACATAAAAACGAGGGAAAGGTATTTATGAAACATTGCTTTTATCAAATTTCTGCTACTTGCTTTTATTGGCTATATCAAATTGGTGTCATCGCAAAAACCAGAACCAACTGTACATGATGAAAATGAAACATCAAGACATTGACCGATCAAAGACCAAGAACCCATAGCAACTCAAAGTAGAACTTCTAAGCCTATACAACATGAAAACAACTATTACATATCTCAAATGTCGTACATTCTACTCCGCAGAAGCTACGCTATTCTCCTCCGGAGAAACTACGTCATTTTGTGCATTTTAAATGCCTGAAGCAAAGAACATAATACATGTCATAAACAAAGTTATCGAATTATTGCTGCTGAAATTGGTTGGCTAAAGAATTTGGTGACCGTCCAAATTCTTCCTCGAGCAGTCATTTCAAACTGTTTCTGCCTTTATCTATGTCCGAATTAACAGAGGACTATTTAATTGTTCGCGAATCGTTGTCAGAAAAATAGTGTGCATTTAATAAATATGCATCTGACCTCGTACAATGTAATTTGTCTCGCATTTACCAGGAAAGAAGTCAGTTCCTTTATAGTTTTGATTGTAGACGATGTTGCTATGATATCATCTGAGACAATTTGAATCATATCCATAACTTGTGTAAATGTTGTACAGTATCGGCGCGAGAGTTTGAGGTGCCCAGGGGCAATGTTCTTTAGTGGCGCCCCTACTTTGCCACAGAGAACAGATTTTATGTTAGTTGCCAACCCCCCCCCCCCCTTCCTAAATATAAGTTTTGTCAAGAAATGCCCCTGTGACAATAAGGTGAGGTGAAATATTATGAAAATTTTAGCTAAAACAAAACACTCTTGATCGCGCCCCCAATCGCTTGACGCCCGGTGCAATTGCCACCGCCCCTCGCGCCGATACTGATGTTGTATATTCATTTCTTACCCTTTTGCACATCAAGTTTCAAAGTCTTCTATTTGATTTAGATAGGTAAAAAAAATGTCATTATCAATTTTACTATTTGGATTTATTTAACTGACATTATTTCAATATATATTTCACTATTTTGCATGTGTATTAAATTGTTTAACCTGTGACTTTCATCATAACTGGTTGCGAAAAACCAACCTTACAGTCTATAGATTTCTTCCCCTGGGGATATTTATATCTGAACTGTACCACTTACTACCGCCATTTTTCTGTAGCAGATGATTATCCGTGATCGTACTTTGTGCTCTGTGTATTGTTTACAAATAACGACTGTGTCACGCGGCTTTGTGCGTTAGCCGCACGATGATATTTATTTATTTTGTTTGCATGCCTTCTATTTTTACATATGACTTCCTAGGAAACTTATTTGCATACACATATTGACTGTGCCACGAGGCCCTTGTACGTCTGCTGAACAATGCACATTTAGGAAATTTTCCTTGGTTTGTATGTCTTGCATTAAACCCTTGCCTAATCGTGGGAGCTTATTGTTAATGCTAATTTTATGTAGTGACCGAACAGTGGTCAGTGAGGTAGTTTTCAATTTATAGTAAAAAATATTTTTAAAAATTTCTCATCGAGAAAGAGTGGAACCGCCGACTTCTGGCTTTGAAATGCAACGTTCTTCCGTTTGCACCACTGACCTTCTTTACAAACGCTCTAAAAAATACCATAAATTAAACCAATGAATTTCGCATAGTTTTCTAAAATACAATTAGAAAATATATTTTCATAAGGTTTAAAATTAGATGCCGCAAGATCTTTTCTTTCTTTGACTCTTTGCAATATATTTTGAAATAGGACAGACAAACATTAACACGTAAAGCAAACATATTTTCTGCAACTACATTAGAATCGACAGTAATTTTACAGTTTTTCTAACAGTTCAGACCAGCGTGTATTGCAAAATATTTATTTCACAAAATAAATATTTTGTATTGTATCTGCAACTATATTAGAGGCCGAATCTTAAATAATTTTACAGTATTTCTAGTTCTGCCCACCTGAATGCAGAGTAGAATATTTAGTGAAGAATTCATTGCTGCAGACATAAATAATGAATCTGTCATTCATAAAAAAAATTTCCTTCACGATGGGCCGAAACCTAAAGGTATGTAATATACCTTGGAAGTATCAGTAGGGTTTAACAGGACGTCAGCACAATACTGGCTATATGGAAATTTTAGCAAACAACATTGACAAGTCTTGTACTAATGTTTATTAAATTTTTAATATTCATTTTCAAAATACCCAAAAGTAGTGCTGGTCCAGTGGTTTTCAATTTCAATTTTAAAACGAAATGATTGGTCAAGAAATGTTGATGTCTCTGAAGAAGCATCTTATTCCTAATGGAGGTGGTAATACACACAAATATGAGTGATTCTGCATATCAATGTGTAAGACAACACCAATGTATACTACGCTCCAGGGACCTGAAGTTATTTTGCTTTTATAAATATAAGTGGTCCTGAAATGTTCTCGTGTAAGGATACAATATTTAAAATTCCACAACATGATTGGTACATACATGGCCTACTATCGGTAAACCTACAATGATGGTGAAAGGTTGTATTCTTCGACTTTTTAGTTTTAGCTCACATCGCTGAGGGTCAAGTGAGCCTGTGATGCGGCCCTGAGTTCATTGTGCGTTGTGTATTGTCTGTCGTGAATCCGTAAACACTCGCTAGTTACCAGTTTAGTGGCTTTATTTTAAATAAACTTAGTAGGCAAGCTTGCGTCATGAAATCTCGGATGACTCAGACTAAAATCTTCACATATTAATTAGGCGATCTGACAAATTTTCTCTGAGCTTGTAACCACTCTAAAGGCTGTATCGCTGATAAGATTTTCATCAGACTTGGTATATATTAGCTTGTTTTGTCATGAACTCGGATAACTTCCATTGTAAACAAAATCTGTACATATTTTTAGACGTTATCTTGGTGAGCAATATCATGCGCACTAGAACCTCTTGCTTTTAGATGCACTTTCAAAAGAATAAATACGAAATGTAACCATATTTGTATACGTCCAGTTAGCATACATCTATCCACCCCTGTCTGACCATTATGCACAATTAACAAATTGTGTTAACACATTAATGTTTGATTGCTGCCACAAAATATGAGTAACTACACATATCTGCATAAATTTAGCCCATTCAACGAAGTAAAAAAATATAAAGACCATGAAATGTTTTTCCAATAGCTTTTAAATTTAAATGAGTAATTTAATTTTCTATTTGATTGTTCAATACTAATTCTGTTTTATGATTATTAAATTAATTTCAAGCTTTTATCGGAAGTAAATTTTTGAAATTGTCTGTGCCACAGTTTCGACAATTGCACTAAGAACTACAGGCTCATAAGATTTATTTATATATTTTTTGAGATTTGTAAAACATATCTACAACTTTTGGTGATAATTGTTCAGTGCATATGTAATTTCATGCCCAACTTATATCAACAACCTTTTTTGTCATATGTACTCAATATACTTGCAGCAAACTAGAGACAAATGAGAACTGAATCGAAGTAAATATAAAATGTCACTAGCTTTACAGGTAACTACAGGTTGCACACGTACTTTGATATGCAACATTTTAGAATATATACCTCCCTTCATGGTTGCATGCATGCTTTGAAAGGGACAGTGTTTTGTGATACTATCAAATTATATATATATCGGAATTCGTATCTGTAGCATGATTTTGACATTGACTTTATGTACAACGTCTGTACAAACGTCTTTGATTGCTCAGTGGGAATGAAATCACTCAATATACAGAAACCTCCAGTGGTCAGTAGTATGTATAAAGGCGGATCCCAGCACATCCACTCTCTCCCTCTATCACCCCATCGTCACGGCCCCTGCGGGTCCGCTCCTCTGGTGTGATAGAGTGATAGTGGATGTGCTGGGATCACGCCTTATATACTTACTACTGTTTTATTGTAATCAACTTTGATTAATATCCGTTGAATAGCAATTTGCCTCCCCCCCTATTATAAAGATTACATAAAACTTATACTTAATAATTATCTCTAATTGAAAATTATTATTTACTTTACCCTATATTAATGTTTACACAATCGAGCACACTCGATCAATTTACATTAGTTTTAGTCATTGTCTTACCCTATAGTATGATTTACATAAAAATGATAAAATCTAATATTTGTTCAATAATTTTCATACAATTTTTGTATGTTTTTTGATTTAAGCACACGTGATTTGTTAAATACGATGTTTTATGATATAGATTATATAAAATTACATCCTGAAATTTAACTCTGATGATAAAATTATTTTCTTGAAATTTATTGTTTGAAATAATATCACTGGTATCACTGAATTCGTTTGATAACAAAAACTTGGTTATAAAGTTGGCTTCATTTGACTCATCGTTTACACTTGGTATTAACATACCGCTGATGTTATGTGGTATACCAGGAAAAATAATATTAAAAAATAAATCGTTATTAGTTTGATATGTTTTTATGTCGATTATATTGTTGTTGTTGTTGATCGTGTAATAAATTTTAATAAACGTGTTACCGATAGTACTTATATTGTAGTAAAAATTTGAGTTTATGTAGAATATCGAATTGTGCAATACATAGCAGGTTTCAACACTGCTATGATCGATTAAGTATTCAGCGATCGGATAATTTTTTATATTCATGATTTTATATATATTGTATCATATTTTTTTTCATATTTTGCTATTCTATATGGAGAAATATTGACTAACATGTTATCTTGTGTTTGTAATTCATGTATTAATTCAATGGTGTCATATTTTTTACCTCGTAAATAAGCTTGTAATTCTGTTAATATTTTTGCATATACCGATGCGGCGAATTTACATGATGATTTTTTATGTTCGAGTTTTGGTTCAATCCGTCGTATGCCAGCACTAATAAATATTCCGATACCAGATACTATTAGAAGTAGTGGATTAAGTGTGCTACCCGCTGAAACAATACCGCTTGTTGTTAATACCAACGGCGCATAAAATATTAGTTTTATTAACCGACCATAATACTTGGCGGCTTTTTTAGCGCAGTACGCTTTTTATGATATGTGTAAAAATATGCTATTAGTTGACTGCGTTCCTCATCTGATATTGCTGTAGAAATATGATTAAAATTGATGATTTGTTTCGTCGTTTTATATAATAATTGTTTATACAATAATAGTTGATAAATATTAACTTGTGATCTTTAAGTTTGTGGCAGCGTCTGAAATTAATGCATTAAAATCCGCATTTCGAACATCTGTAAGCGTTGCTCTGTATTTGTTAAATATATTTGCTGTAGGACGCCGCAGTTGTTCTTCTTGTTTGTCTGTGTATTCTTTTGTTGATTTATAGTCGAGTGTATCCGAAACCTCTGCAATATCATTTATTTCACCAATATCATGTTCATGTAAATCAATGAATTCGATATCAGCTTTAACGAAATCTATATTAATATTACGTGGAATAAAGTATTGGCGAAGTATTACGTATGCTGTTGCGAATCTTTCCTTTATATATAATTGATTTGATTGTGGTTGATCTGATGGTAAACTATTATGTAAAACCGTTTTTACTCTTAAATAACCTTCTTTAAAATCAGACTCTAAAATTAATTTGTTTATATTTTTAATTGTAATAGAATGATAAAAAAGTAAATAATTATAATCTTCTCTAGGAAATGCATCTAGTGGAATTGGAGGTGGATGATCTTTTATAATATCATGAATATTCGTCCAATTTTTTATTTTATTTAGATATTCTACTTTAATTTTATTTTCTAAATGCTTATTTTTTTTATGATAAGCATCAGCGTCTACGACATTATACCCAAAAACATTAAACATTTTTAAATCATGACTAAATAGTCCTGGTGCACCTTTATTTTTTAGTTGAAAGTATTTATGAATAAACCAAAGTGTAAAAAGAGCATCAGTGAATTTGTCAATATCGGTATGGTATTTAATAACCTCTTCAAATTTTAATTTTTCTGCAGCTTTTGCAACTAGTTCTTTAAATTTTTTATTTTTTTCATTATCGATAAAATCTCTATATTTTCCAAATATTTCTACTTGTTTACCTTTTATCATTCGATCTTGTTCAAACGAATAAGATAGTTTATAATTGAATTCGAATGTTTCCGAAACATTATTTATCTTATTTGCATCAACATCTTGACGGTTTAAGTCAATAAATTCCATAGCCGATTTTACAGCGCCTACTGGTATCACATCTAACACTAAGTACTGATATAATATTGTATACGCCGCAGCAAAATCACCTAATACACTGTTTTCAGTTAAGAGATCGTTTACTTTTAATTTTTCTTTTATCATATCACGTAAATCTGAATACAATGGCTCACCTATAAAGGCAATTAATAAACGATGAATATCACCTTTATTTATCAGATCATTATATGATAGTTGATTCATATTTGGATCCCAGGTTATTTCATCTTGTATTTCATCAAGTAAGTTTAGTTCATCATAAAAAACTTTTCTTTCAGACTCTGTTAATTGTTTTAATTTTTTCTCAATTGTTTCAACAGTGTCAAATGCAGTTGCTATATCATCACCGCTGTATTTATTTTGAAATTCTGATATTTTTGATGATAAAAGAACTAAGTAACTAGTAGATAGCACATGAGCATCATCTGGTTCGTTGTGGACAGCAACAATTGTTTCAACGTCGTTATAATCTAACCCGAGTTCTCTAAATAGTCGCCGTTTAGCAAAATTATGTAACGCTTTTTCGTTTCGTCCAAGACCATGTCGCTTTTTATCAAAAATTTTATCAAGACAATCCAACCTCTCTTTGTGTTTTACTCCTTCTCCTCCGGTAAATTTCCGTTTTTGTACTAATTTTGACCGCAATATCGTAAACACATTATCGCGAGATAATTCTGTAATTGTATCATGAAGTAATATTTCAATTTCACTCTCTAGTTTATCCATTTCCGTCTGAGTACAGAATTTAACAAATATATCGTATTTGTTTAGAATTTCTTTCATCTGATTCTTTCTCATTGAGATAACCGATCTTAAGTTTCTAATATTTTCAGTTTGCTCATCATCTGTATTTTTTATAATATATTTGATAGTTCACGAATAGCTAGCTGATCGAATATTTTCTTGTCGTTGAGCTTCAATTTTTTCTTGAGATGTTTTATTAGGAATAGGAGCAGTAAATTCGGGTTTATCTAATTGCGTGTGATCAAATTCGAATATTTTATTGTAAAACTCGCGACATACTTCAGAGATTTCAGGCATTTAATATTGATTGATTATTGTATTATTGATTTTATATAAAAATAAATTATGCAATAATCAATTACACAACATCATCTAATGAAAATATTTGAAACATGCTAAGACCTGGATTTGTTGGCTCGGCGTTAACAACATATAATCTGAAATACAAATACTTATTTGTATTCGATAAAGTAAATTCTTGAAGTGTTGTTCCGATATAATTAACGCCAGGAGCGATTGTATATAATGTTGTATAACCAACATCATTGATGGAACCCTCAATTCGCCAATTATATATTCGTTCTTGGTTGGTAGCTCGTCCACGAAGTTGAAATTTTCATATGGCAACAGGTGATGGACACTGAATTTTAATCCAAAGTTTGCTGACGTGCCATTGGTCGCCCATTCGTTTATATTTGTCGCAGAATACAGATGATATGAAAATACATAACAAGGATCAAATCCTGGGTATGCTGATGATGATGTTACTATAAATCCAGTACGATTGTTGCTGTTTCCAGCTAGTGGTGGTATATGACCAGCACTGTTTTTGACTCGAATAGCACCTGCAATCTTAGAATCAACATAAGTTTTGTTGGTGAGATCATCTGTTGCTGTTGGCGCTGTTATACATTTAACAACACAGTTTGTCATCACAAGATTGCCAGTCATTGTATCACCGATTTTGTTGACCACGGTGCTTTTGAGGTTAACAAGTGACGAATACGGAACAACATCACCGGGATTGACTGGTACTGTTACATTTGTTATATCAACATTATTCATGTTCAATGGCCCCGTCATTGTGCTTCCAATTTTGAGAACAGCATTATCATTCATGTACTTGACATTGACTGCGTTATCGAGTGCCCATGATAAGTATGTGTTTAATCCGTTTAGAACAAATCCACCCATATTAATCGAGCCAATCATTGTTGTTCCAGTTCGAGGAACATATTCCGCTAGTTTTGCTGTTACTTGCGCATAAGACGTTGCATCGGAAATATTTCCTGGTGGAAACGTCGTTGGTAATCCTGTTATTTTAGCTCCATTAACCATTGTTAACGTTCCAGTCATTATATCTCCAGCGCGGCTGATATATTGCGATGTAATATCGTCGACATATGTTTTGTTCACAAGATCAGTGCCATTAATTGGAACATACGTCGATGATATTTTATTCGAGCCCATGATAAGTGCACCAAGCATTGTACTGCCATAACGATTGACATAAGTTGATGAGAATCCGTCTACATATAATTTGTTAACAACGTCCGAGGGATTTATTGGAACATACGATGAAGTTATTTTATTGGAACTCATATCCAAAACTCCGGTCATTGTGTCGCCGGCTTTATTGACTTTTCTGTCATTTATTGCTAGCATCTGTATAAGACTTATCGCTTGAGTATTATCAGGATTAAGCACAGGATAATCAGTTTCTAAACCGATTACTCTGGAATTACTCATTTTTAAATTTCCTGTCATTGTGTCTCCTGATTTCTTTACTAATCCTGATATATCTGTTGTACCACCATTTTTTGTTGCCGATGAGAGTTTGACTGATGTTGTATTTATTACTGTGCCGAATTTGCTGTAAGACATTATTGTAATAATATTATATTATTGTAACAATATTATCGTAATAATATTATCGTAATAATATTATATAATGTTATATAGTAATGTCAATTATAAATTTTGATGATCCATCACTAAATACGAAAACCAAACATAAGAGTGAGTTACCAGATACTCACTACCTTATTGTTGGACGAACTGGATCAGGTAAAACCAATTTATTAATGAATTTAATGATAAATAAAATATGAAAGTATGAACGAGTGTTTATTTACACGATTAACGCTCAACAACAAAAATATGATTTATTGCAACAGTTTAACGATCAGATTTTAAAACAAATTTCAGGCAGAAATATTATTACATTTCATCCACCCGATGACGTTATACCAGTTGCAGAACTCGATGATGAGGAGAATAAGATAGTAGTATTTGATGATATACCTCTGACAACTAAGGAAACTAAACCAGTGGAATCATATTTTGCATTGTCGCGTAATAAACGATGTAATTCTATTTATCTCGCGCAGAGTTATTTTACAGTTCCAAAGACGATTCGACGCAACACCGGTTGCTTTATTTTATTTGGAACGCTTGACAACAATGATGTAAATAGAATCGCCAACGATTTTTATGGTGGAGCTGTTGACAAAAGGCAGTTTATTAGTATGTACCGTTATGCCACAGGTGGTAAATACGATTTTTTCTTGTTTGATAAATACGCGATTGATCCAACTAAAATGTTTAGAAAGAATTTGAGTGAGTTTTTAGATGCTGATTATTATTAATCGTTAATCCATCGAGATGGATCGAGCGAGTGATTGGTCCGATCAGTCTTTGACCGATTCATTGACCGATTCGCCGATTAACGATTAATTATAAATAATTGATGAATCGTTTGAAAAACGATTAATTATAAATAATCAATTATTATAATCGATGGAAAGATATTATTTGCAACAAGTTTATGATATTGATCAACGATTAAATACTTTAAAAAAATTGTCTGTGATGAAATCAATAAATCAAAAACTGTTTCAGTATACAAGACAAAAAGAAAGTGATGATGAGCAATCTCTGCTGAGCTTTTTAAAACCTGTTAGGAGGTACTTAATTGGTGGTCTTGATAGATCTATATTGCTTGCTGATACTGAAGACAAAGGAATCGATGTTGTAAATGCTCTTTCGTTTGCGATGATGGCATTAGTTCCTTCGATTAAAGGTGGATTGAGTCTTATTGCAAGTCGTCCAATGACCGCAGAAGAACAGAGTGATCAGTGGGATGACTATCAGCGTGCTATTAGAGAATATACAGGAGAAGATCCAGCAAAACGTCGACAAGAAGTAGAAGAGATCCAGACAGCACGTTCACAAGCACAACTTGATCGACTTCGAAAAGAACGTGAAGACGCAGAATATCCGAATGTACTTAGACGTCAAGAGGAGGAAAAATATAAACAACGTAAACAACAACAACGTGAACAACAACAACGTGAACAACAACTTGTAAAACCTGGACAACCTGGCCCACTTGATCCACTTGGACAACTTGACCCACTTGTACAACCTGGACAACTTGACCCACTTGTACAACCTGGACAACTTGACCCACTTGGCCCACTTGGACAACTTGATCGTGAACAATTTGAACAATTATTTCGAGAACAACCTGAACAACGTGAATTGGAACAACGTGAATGGGAACAACGTGATCGTGAAAAACGTGAATGGGAACAACAAGAACGTAAAAAACGAGAACGAATTGAACAAGAACGTGAACTACTTAGACGATTTGTCCAGGAATGGGAACAACCTGGGCCATCTGGACAACGTAGACAACCTGGACAACCTGGACAACCTGGGCCATCTGGACAACCTGGACAACGTGAACTTGAACAACTTACTGAGGAACAATTTCAACAATTCTTTTATGAACAACATGAGAGTAATCAGCGTGAACAACGTGAGCGTGAACAACGTAGACAACCTGGACAACCTGGGCCATCTGGACCATTTGTACAACAACAACTTAAACAAATTACTGATGAAAAATTTCAACCATTACTTAAAGAAATACATGAGAGTCAGCAGCGTGACCGTGACCGTGAACAACGTGACCGTGAACAACGTGCCCGTGAACAACGTGCCTATGAACAAAGTGAACCTGCAAAACGTGCTCGTGAGAAACATGCTCGTGACCAACGTGAACTTGAACAATATAATTATGACCAACGTGCAAAATTATTGGAAGAAGATCCTGGACAATTTAGTCGTGAACAACTTACAAAAGCATTAAAAGAACGAGAGGAAAGAGCGAAGAGTGAGTCACGTGAACAACGGGAACAACGTGCACAACGTGACCGTGAACAACGTGAACAACGTGACCGTGAACAACGTGCCAGTGAACAACCTGAACAACGTAAACAGCGTGAACAACGTGCCAGTGAACAAAGTCGAGCATCATTGGTAGGAAAACGTACCACCGAACAGTATGAACAAGAATTTCAAGAAATACGTGAACGTCCACAACGTGAAAAACTTAAAAAAGAATCTGATGAACAACAACAACGTGAAATCCGTGCACTACGTGACCAAATGGATGAAATTGTTAGGGGTTGGAAAATTGAACGTCAACAAGATGAACAACGTGACCGTGAACAGCGTAAAAGTGATCAAATTGAAATGCAGAAAAAAGTTGGACAAATTACTCAACAATGGGGAAATAACCCTGAACAATTTCAACGACGTACACAAGAAGTTCAGCAGGAATATGATTGGCGTGACCAACAACGTGAACAACAACGTGACCAACGTGACCAATTTGAGGGAGAAAAAGTAAGACAACGATTGAGTGCACTTGCAGCAGTTAGACATGACAGAGAAGTCCGTGACAAATCTGCGGGAGACAAAGTAAAACAACAATTGACAAAATTATCAGAAACACAACAGCAGTCTGTGGATCGACCTGATCAGTCAACGATCGGTCAACAATCGGTGATCGATGAATCGGTCAAAGACCGATCACGTGCTCGATCGGACCGATCACCGATCACCGATTCTCGACTAGTACAGTTTGAAACACCACAACAGCCACGACAAGGACAACCACCATTAACACCGTTAGATAAATTAAATCTTCAGGTCAAGACTGTACCATATTATATATCTGATTACACTAATGAACAACTCAAACGTTTACGTGATCAAACAATTTCTGATAGGAATATAATTAAAGAATATCTGGAAAACTACGATTATGATTTACTGATAAATAATAGAGAAAAAGAACTTGAACAGCTTTTAATAAATATTCATCATGTTTCTAAGCAACGACCAGACTGGTTGGTGACGGGTCCACCAAAATCAATACTAAAACCACCACCACAACCACCATCACCACCACAACCACAACCACAACCACCGCGACCACGACCACCACAATCACCACAATCACCACCACCACTACCACTATTAGTAGTGCAACGATTACAAATACCATTTGATTTAAATAAGTATACTAATGAACAACTTGGAGTTTATCGTAATCAAATAATATCTGGTATATCTGAAATTGGCAATCAAGAAGCAACTGATCGTACTGGAGAGTCAACACGTCAACGTAAAAGCCTCGAAGGAAAAATACGAGATATTGATAAAATTATTAGGCTACGACAAGATCCACTATTAATGGGAGATACACCACCACAACCACTTGTACCACCACAACCACTTGCACCACCACGATTACTACCGCGATCACCACGACCACAACCACTACCATCAGTATCAGAACCAGTATTATCATCGCTAGATCAATTACAACTTAACTTAAGTGATCCGCGCTCGTTGATAAACGTTAATTTCTTTGGTCGTACGACTGAGGAAATCAGAAATTTACGTGATCGAACACTTGAGGATATGAATAAAATTAGGGAGGCTTAAAGAATATATGGTGATATACCTGTACTTGATATACGATATAAAGAACTTGAAAATTTTTCAACAAAGATTGAAGGTGAATTTGCGTCACAACAACCGGTATGGTATCCAGATCGACCATCAATAATGATACAACTATCAGGTCCATCCCAACTTGATCCACTTGCTTCAGCTCAATTAAATTTTGATACAGGAAACCTGACTTACTACCTTGGAATGAATTTAAATGAACTTACTGTTAATGAACTTAGGGATTTGCGTGGTAATGTATCAAGTGATATGCGAAAAGTTCAGGCGGTTCGATCAGAACATGGTAGTACTTTTATGATTGACTCGCGACAAAAACAACTTGGACAGTTGTTTCAAAAAATTAATTATGTTTTAACCAGTAGTCAATGAATCGGTGATCGTTGAATCGGTCAAAGACCGATTAAATCGAGCTCGCTCGATTACCGATTGTTGACTGATCGAGCGAGCTCGATTTAATCGGTCTTTGACCGATTCAACGATCAAATCGATAATCCATCGAGCTTGCTCGATCAAGCACCTAAAATTATCAACAACAATGATTATAATTACAATGCAACAAAAGACACAGCAAAATCATTTGCTTGTTAAATCAACACAAAACCGCAACGGTCTTGAGCAATATTATTTGGAAAACGTTAATAATAAAGATCGACTTAATATTTTAAGACAGCTTGCTGGTGTTAAAAAAAAAATCAACAATTATTTCAGATGGTAAGATGGAATGAACAAGATCGTGAGGAATCAATGCTACGGTTTTTAAAACCTGTTCGCAAATTATTTATTGGTACATTTGTTGATAATCATGGTAAGGAACATGAAATGGATATATCAACAGCAATTTCTCGTGGGTTTAAACCAAGTGAAGAAACACTCAAAGCGATACTAAATGAAATTCGTGGATTAAATGTTCCACTTAATTGGCCCGCTATTAATAAATTTTTGCGGAAAGAGCTCGTGATCAATATGATGAAACTTCTCAATCTACTTATGATCAGGCACGTTTGGTTGCTGATTCATTGACTGATCGAGCGAGTGATCGGTCTGATCGAGCTAGTGATCGGTCCGATTCGCCGATCCATCTCGATGGATTACCGATTGCTGATCTAACTGATCGGTCCGATCGAGCACGCTCAATTACCGATTCGCCGATCGACCACGGTCGATTGCCGATTGCCGATCCGTCGATTGTTGATACAATTGACGATGACGACGACGATCGAGCTCGTGATCGGTCCGATCAGTCTTTGACCGATTCATTGACCGATTCCCCGATTGACGACGAACCAGTTGATACGATTGACGACGACGATGATGATGTTGAAGTTACAATAAAACCAGATGAAATTATTAAAAAAGCTTTTAATAAAGATATTAAATCACTAACAGAAGAACTATCTCAACTTAAGAAGAAAAACAGGTCTATGGGACAAAAATTGCGTCGTGGCAGTACTCCCGACCAACGACAAGAACATGAAAGGAATAAACAAATTAGTAAGATATATACAGATGTATTAAAAGCTCGAAATATTTCAGAAAAAAATTTTAAGCAAGCAGTGGATACAAGTTATACTCAACTAACTGGCACAACGAAAATAAGTGAGAAACAATTACAGGAAGCTCCAGAAATTTATAAATTTATTAACGAATACAGAGAAAAGTCAAGGAAGGAAACTGAAGACAAGTATAATATGCGGCAATTTAATATGAATTTGCGAGATAATGCAAAAAAACTTAGCGTTGATGAATTGCAAAATATGTTGGATGCACTTGATATGTCAGACCCATTATATAAGGAGCGAATAAAGATTTTTAATCAGGTGTTAAAACAAAAACAAAAACCACAGCCACCACCGAAACCAAAACAAAAACCACAGCCACCACCGAAACCAAAACAACAACCACCACCACCTCCACCGCCACCACCACTTCCACCACCGCCACCACCAAGTAAATCACCACCACGTTCACCTAGTAAATCACCACTACCACCACCACCGCCACGACTACTACCACCACCGCCACCACGGTCACCAAAAAAATCAGCTGACATAATTAAACCCGCTGCTGCGGATTTACAGAAAGGTAAAGCTAAATTGAAAAAACCATCATCACTAAAGCCACAAAAACCTGGTATTATGGAAGAACTAAGTAAACAAATAAACAAACGCCGTGGGCTACTGAAAGAGGATGATAATACCACTGAATCAGCAGCCGACGATGAGTGGGGTGATAAACCACCAAAAACTGGTAAAGGAATTAAAATCTTTAAAAATATGCGTGATGTTATAAATAGATTATCAGTACTTGCAGCATCGAAGCGTGCTGGTAATTTTGGGATTGAAATTGATAACGAAATCACCGAAATACTTGATTTTCTTCGAGCTAATAAACGAATCACCGCATCACAATATAAAAATCTTATAAAAAAATTTACGTTTGGTGGTTACAACCTATCGTTGATAAAACGCGCTTGATCCATTTGATCGTTGATTGTTGACTGATTCACCGATAAATTATATAAACGAATATATAAAATGTCTGCAGTAACTTTACTTATGGACTCTACTGAAACATCGCAGAATAGCTCCAATTTTAGAATATCATATTTTCCCGCTATTGAATTAGATCCCGACGCCAACTACGAACTCGGATTGATATCCGCGACAATGTGGCACTCGTTTTACAACATCAAAAAAAATGTAAATGATCAATTAGGTATTATTATTGGTGGTGTCACCAACACAATTGTAGTACCACCTGGCGCCTATAACATCGACGATGTTAACAAATACATTAGCGGGAAGATTGGTGAACTCGGATTTAACAGCGACGACTTTAAATTAACTGGAAATTATAATACAATGCGATCGGTGTTAGAATTAAAAAATAATCTTGGAGTTAATTTTGATTTAACATCAACGATAGGTGTGATGTTTGGTTTTGACAAAAAAACATATGGTTCTTTGACTAACAACAGTGTAATAGTCTTCGGAGAATCCTCGGTGAATATATCAGAAGTTAATTCGATTTTGATCAACTGCTCGATCATCTACGGATCTCATACAGCTAAAGGCAGTCGAGGTCAAACAATTTATTCATTTATTCCGGATGTTCCTCCTGGATCATTATTTGTGGTTAATCCACGACAAGTCATCTATTATCCGCTAAATGTCAAAGACAGAATCGCTGATATTACAATGTCGGTCACAGATCAGTCTGGACGACAACTAGATTTTAATAATGAACAAGTAACGTATTTTTTACATCTACGCAAAATCTCGTAGAGATTTTCAAATCCACCTAAGGTTAATCGGTAATCGAGCGTGCTCGATCGGACCGATCACCGATCAATTCAACATCATAGATGTCTCGAATCGATCGGTCAAAGACCGATTCACATAAGAAATCTGAAAATTATGTGTGATGATTGCATAAAATGCAGCGACGCAAAATAATGAACAAAAAAATTGTTGGAGGATTTCTCGGAGGAGTATATTCAAGTATTGTTCCAATAAACCCAGGACTAAAACTTCAAATACGTCCAATAGCGATTTACGAGACCAAAAAAAACAGGCGGAGGTTTACTAGGTAATTTATTTAGTTTTGTTGGAAAAACAGCTGCAAAAGTTGCGCCAAAGATTATCGCAAAAGCAGCACCACTTGCCGGAGACGCTGTAAAAGCTTTGGTTACAAATGTAGCATCTGCTGCTGGAACAGCTGTCGGACAAAAGATTGCTGATAAAATTCGAGGACAACCACGATCCGCTGAAAACGGATTAACACAATCCGTTGATCGAGCGAGCTTGATCGACCACGGTCGATTTGATCGGTCAAAGACCGATTCTTCGATTGCTGAAAACGGATTAACACGATCTGCTGATCGATCCATGAATGGATTGTCGTCGATCGACGAATCGGTTTTTAACCGATCAGGTCGATCGTCGATTACAAACGGAAATCATCGAAATAGATCACATGAATTACTGACTGATCGGACCGATCGAGCTAGCTTGATCGACCACGGTCGATTGTCGATTAACGATCAACGTAATGGACTTCCGCTAACACAAAAACAGATTAATAAGGTAATAAAAAACATTGCTCCGACACAAGAAATAGAACGAGCAATGAAAAAGACTGCGGAGGAATTTAGACCGGTTATACAATCACGACTTTTTTAACAAGTCAACAATCGGTCTTTGACTGATCAAATCGACCGTGGTCGATCAAGCTCGCTCGATTACCGATCACCGATAATTTTTATGTAATCGATTATTAATAAATAAATGTCAATCAGATCATATCTTAATATCAACGACGTTTATGACGTCTACAACTCAGCAACAGAATTTGAATATATTGAATACCAAGAAGATCAACCCAATGTGGTAGATAAAAAAGGAACGCTTATTTTAAGAACTCGTGATGAGGATCTTTACCTTCTGCCGCATAAAGGGTACATCGAGGTCCGTGGTCGGCTCATGAATGTAGCAGGAGCTGCTGCTGCGGCGCTTGCCGGAGATGAAAATATTACATTGGTAAACAACGGATGGTCTTTGTTCTCGGAGGCAAAATATATCATCAATGATAATGAAATCGAACACATACGTCATCTTCCAATAGCTAGCACAATAATGAATATAGTAAGTTTTTCCGAAGACTATTCACGATCAATTGCAGTAAATATGTTTTGGATGAAGGATCGAACTACTGGAAGTGGTATGCCATACGAGTTTAGAGCTACAGACGGTGTTATAGCTAATGATAATAATCATCTTATTGATAATGCGGCCTTGGCTGGTGCTGCTGCTGCTCCAATTGATATTGGTAATGCAGTTCGAAGAGCTGCAGCAAATCTCAGGCAATTCGATTATAACGAAGGCTATGATAGGCGACGCGAATTAACAAAAACCAGTCGAGTGGTAACTATGCTTCTTCCAATTAGCTCGGTATTTGGTTTTTGCAAAGACGTTACTTCCGTGGTTAGAAGTATGAGACATCGCATTGAATTAACTGTTAATATAGCTAACAACACAATACTGAAAGACAATGTTGCAGCTGCTAGTAGATTTATGATCAGCTACGTATCTCTATGGATGCCAAAGGTTGTACCATCAACATATGTGTCATTGGAACTTGAGGAGGCGTTAACATCGTACACGCGAAGATTATAAATTGAACAATGGCGGACATACGAACATAATATGCCAGGCCCTAGCGCCAGCGGTACATGGCGAATAGATACGGTTCCATCGGAACGATTGCCGCGACATATCTTTGTGGTATTTCAAATGGCTTCCCGAAACAATGATCAACAGGAAAATAATATGATTTTCGATCATATGTTTGTAGAGCGAATCGTCGTTAGAATGGCCTCAAGGCAATATCCCGAGGGAGCTCTAGAATGTAATTTTCATCCACTAACCAGAAATGTTTCTCGCGCTTACTTTACGTTGATGGAAGCTATGCAAAAGTATCAGGATACCGCCGATGGATGTCAAGTATCGGTTCATGAATTCGCACGATTATATCCTATATTTCACTTTGATCTAACAACACATTCCGAACGATTAATAGGCACACCAGCTGACCTCGAAATTCAATGGAATCTTAATAACGCGTATTATACTGCTGGTGTAACACCTCAAGCTAATGAGGGTGGTAAAGTGTTAGGTGGAGTTGCTATAACCGGTGGATACAATGGAGTCGCGTACAACGTTTACGCGTTAATTACATCTGATAGATACGTCGTTCTTGACGCTCTCAACGGTAAAATGTCAATCAAAGTGTAAATCGACAATCGAGCTCGCTCGATTCATCGAGATGGATCGGCAATCGACAATCGAGCTCGCTCGATCAGTCAAAATGGATTTTTATAAAATTACTTATTGTATAATGCCCCGGAAAATTTATAAACGCAGATTAACTAAACCCACTCGATCGCGTAAATTAGCAGGTGGATCAATTGGGAGTTTCATCATGTCAGCAGCAAAAAATGTATTACCAAAATATTACCACTACTAGGAACACTAGGTGTTGCAGCGGCAACTGGAGCAATATCTGGAGCAGCGGAAAAAGCAACATCAGGACGAGGAATTCGTCGACGCCGACTGCGACGATCCGCTGCAAGCGGATTGCGACGTAAACAATCCGTTTTTAACAGATCACCAATTTATGGAATGGGTATTAAACGATGTCGGTGTTAACCATTAAATCAATTATTGTATAATCGATTGTATAATCAATTGAAAATTCAAGAATTTTTTTATATAATCAATTGAAAATTCAAGAATTTTTTATATAATCAATTATATAATCAATGATTAGAAGACCAAGACGAGCTACTGGTGGTATGAAACGACGGGGTGGATTTATTGGACCATTATTGGCAGGATTAGCTGGCACACTACTTCCTAGTTTGTTAGGAATTGGACGAGGTCTTAAAAAAAGACGAGCACGAAAAGGTCATGGAATGACTCTGCCAGGAACAAGAAGAGCAGGATACGGACTGCGGCGAAGACGAAGAAGGTAAATAGATATATACCGCCGTTAAGCAACTTTGAAATTATGGACTATTTAAAAAATGTTAAAAACTTTATTGGGGTTTTCAGTAAAGATCAATTACCGATCGAGCGAGCTCGATTACCGATCGACGAATCAGACCAATCAATGAATCGTTTGACTGATCGAGCGAGCTCGATTAACGATCAAACTTGTTTGATTATAAACATTCAAGATTTTAAGGATGGATTAGGAACACATTGGGTTGCATTACACGGCAACAATTACTTTGATTCATACGGAATTACACCTGGAGATGCTATTAAAAAATATATTAAACGTCGTGGTGATCGAGTTGATTCGTGTGCTATTAATTACTCATCAAAGCAAATTCAACCAACTGGAACAAACACATGCGGTTATTATTGTATACTATTCATACGGTGGATGAATTTAAACAGATCATTTGTTGATTTTATTTTACAATTTGATCCAAATCCAACTGCGAACAATAATATAATTTGTATGAAAACGTTTAATAAATTTTACAAAAGATTTTCATAAAAATCCAATCAATGAATCGTTTGAAAAAACGATCAATTACAAGTAAGTTTTATGTAATCGTTTTAAAATTATGATATCATACTGCCTTAAGTGTAAAGCTAAAACAGAAAGCAATAATGAGGTAACAACAACAACAAAAAATAATCGATCAATGATAAAAAGTTTATGTGAAGTATGTGGTGGAAAAAAGAGTACTTTTATTAGTGGTCGATCAAGCTCGCTCGATCATCGAATCGGCAGCGGTTATAATAATCTAGTTGATCTTGCTATCAGCAGTCAGCCCGGGGTGATCAACGAGTTAATCGATGATATTATCGACGATTAATTAATAATGAATTGTAAGTGTAAATCATCACAAAAATGTATTTGTGTGAAAGGTAATGTATCACACATCTACTGTAAAAAATGTAAAAAAAGTAAAATTGTTGGTGGAGCAATCGATATACATAAATGGATTGGAAAGTTGCCACGACCTAAAGGCGGTTGGACTCTACCAGGTCATAAATACACTGGACCTTGGAATCCATTAGATACTCAACTTGACAGCAACGATCAGCCACTACCAGGACAAGAACCATACAATCAAGTTGATGCCACCGCTATGAGACATGATATATGTTATCGTGATGTTGGTGACAAACATATGTGTGACAAAAAAATGTTGGATGAACTCAGAGAAATACAACCAGCAAATACGCGAGAACGAGTTGATAAATTATTTGTTCGAGGACTAATTGGAGCAAAACATAAACTTGGCCTCGGGGGGCCTCAACAATCCGCAATCGACCGTGGTCGATCAATCGGATCAATCGGATCAAACAAATCAAATCTTAGTAAACTTGCCGCCGAGCTTTACAAACCAAAAAAAAAAGTTTCAGCGACGTCGCGTGGTAGTAAACGCCGTTGACGATACATGGGCAGTTGATCTTGCAGATATGTCCTCGCTATCCGACGTTAATGATGATAATAAATTTTTATTAACTGTGGTAGATATTCAAAGTCGATTTGCTTTTATCGAACCAATAAAAAATAAAATGGGTGGAACAATAACATCAGCGTTTAGTAAAATTATTGCAAATAGTGAGCGGCAACCAAATAAAATATGGACCAATCACGGAGTTGAATTTTACAACAAACAATTCGAGGACTGGTTAAAACAACATAATATTAAAAAGTATACGACAGGTAATGAAGGTAAAAGTGTAATTGTTGAACGATTCAATCGAACAATCAAAGAAAAATTGTATAAATGGATGACAGCTAATGACACACAAAGATACGTTGATGTGCTGCAACAAATTGTAAACGAATATAACAATACAATAAATCGATCAATTGGTGGAACTCCAAATGAAGCACTAGCTGATCCAGTAATAGCGAATGAAAATCTTTATCGGAAACACAAATTCAATGTTGGTGATCGTGTTAGAATTTCATTATCTAAAAAACAATTTGAAAAAGGATTTACACCAAATTGGAGCGAAGAAGTGTTTGTTATCAGCGAGATATTAACAACAATTCCTGTGACTTACAAACTCAGTGACTTAAACAAGATCCAATCACAGGAAGTTTTTACGAACAAGAACTGCAACGAACAGATCAAGATGTATTTATAATTGAAAAAGTAATAAAACAACGCGGCAATAAATCATTTGTAAAATGGCGTGGATATGGTGACTCTTTTAATAGTTGGATACCAACTCGATCAGCGATCTGGTAAATCGTCGATCGGTCAACAAATCGTTTTTCAAACGATCAATCAAACCAGTTCATTTCATGACAAATTCTAATATAATTATTTAAAATATACTTACACTTAACAGGCTGGCATAAACCTATTAATTCACGACGTCGTTGTTCATCAACGTTTAGTAATTGAAAAATCTTAACAAAAATATAATCAAATTTAATATTTTTTTTACGACCTGGAATCTTAACATTTAAAAAAAAATTAGTTTTCGTTGAAATTCTTCACGTTCTTCTGATGTAAAATTAAATTTAATAGTTTTTTTAATTACATGATAATTCGCGTTGTATTTTGTTTTCTTTCTAAAATTATGGTAAGGTCGATAATCAACGACGGTTACTGCGTCATACTCATCAACGACCTCACCAGGTTCTAGATTGTATTCTGGAACATTATCATCAATCCATTGACGATCAACCTGATCGGTTTTTAACCGATTCGTCGATCGTGTATTAACAACATTATTTGTTGATCGACAATCGACCGTGGTCGATCGAGCGCGCTCTATTGTTGAAATGTGTTTGTGGTTGTTGTTGTTAGTTGATTTATCATTCCGATCAGTAGTTCGATCAATCGGTGAATCGTTTGAAAAACGATCAGATTGATCGCTGATAAGTAATTTTAATTTTGCTAGCATTATTGATTATATAAAACACAATTTTATCTAATTAATTATTATGTAATCGATTATATAATCAATCATGGCAACAATAAGATATCACTACAAGGGATTCATCGAAAACATGTCGGATCTGGAACGAGCAATAAGATACTGTTTCTCAAATAACAATACTCAAGGTAGTGTTGTTATTCAAATAAATAAAGTAAGCAATAAAATTGGAGCAGAAAAAAATAATATTTTATTAACGCCTGAGGAATTAACAATATTTAAGGAACTTGGAAGTGTAGTCGTTGAGTGGGGTGTCGATACGATAATGTCGTATGTGCACAATTGTATTTCGAAGAATGAACTAATTCGAATACTTAAAACAATTTAAACGTAATTAAACTTAATTTTGTGTTGCAGTTTCTTGGAATAAGCTGTTCTTTGAGTTCCATCAGCGGCCCTTTGTATAGATGCATTAACAATGTTGAAATGTTGACCTGCAGCATTTGTGGAATTAAATTGCAGTTGTTCTTTTGTTTCCTCGTCGGTTGATATTACAGGTCGAGCTAATCTAACACCACCGGCGTTACCTCGTCGTGAGTTTTCCCTTTGAGTAACTAAATCTAAATTTTCAAGGCGGTTATCCGTTTTTATCTTATTAAGATGATCGATAACAAGTCCTGTTGGGATAACATCATTAAATATTTCATAAACAAAACGATGGGAATAAATATTTTTACATTTAGTTGGATTTTGTTTGACAACAAAACGTAAATAACCAAATGGAGTCATATTACCGACTGTCTTCTTTGTTCGCGTATGTCTTATCATACCCTGATCGTTGGCCTCATAATTTGTATACACTGGATGTCGTTGATATTCGTCTTGCAAACCCAGGTTATCAACATTATTATCAATAACAGAACCATTAACGTGATAAACTCGGTATCCTGCAGGAATTTCATCAATGAAACAAGTATAAATGAAATTTTTAACAAACATCCCCGTCTCATCAACAACAATTTTATAACCCGCCGGTGTTGTAATAATTTCTAGATAAATTTCATCATCGCATGAAACTAAACCCGACATTGTTCCATAAAATCCATCAAGTTCAGGATGAGCGCAGGGTGTATTAAGTTCATTATATTCAGGAATCACAGAATACTGCATAATTATACAATAATTGTTTCTCTAATTGATCGATTGTTGATTGTTTTATTTCCCGCAATGTTATCATTTTAATCAATTAAAGAAACAATAATATATATAATAATGCGGAAATCAACACATGTTAAGAAAATTGCATCAGCGTTCGCCGGATTCGATAATTCGTGGCAAATTAATTTGAATGATAAAATCATGTCATTATCACCATCAAAATTATATGATATAATATCGCCGACAATAATACAAAAACGTAAAAAACATTTAAGTATCAAATTTTTAGTTCAATACAAAGTAATATTCGAAAAAGCAATGGCAATCAATGATAATAAAATTGAAGCATTTATATCATCAAAATCAAAAATTGTTTTATTAGGATCAGATTTTAAAAAAATAATAACTAAAATGATTTTCAATGAACTCGAGAACAAAATAGCGGAATATGTTTCATCAGGTTCTGCATGGGTATTACAACGAATACAATCTGTGTTTGTTCACACACATAAATTTAAACCGTTAAGAGGAAAATCGTATGTAGAACTACCAGAAAAAACTAATAACAGTAAATGCGTGATAAATGTAAAAAACAACGATAACAAATGTTTCCAATGGGCAATTCTATCAGCGATATATACACCTGAAAGAAATCCAAACAGAGTATCATATTACAAGCAATATGAAAACTCATTAAATTTTACTGGAATTGAGTTTCCTGTTGCTGAATCACAAATCGGAAAATTTGAAAAACTCAATGGAATCAGCATTAATGTGTTTGGTATTGAAGAATCAGATGATAAAATAAAATATTATCCGCGGTTAATAAGTAAAACAGCATCGCAGGAAACAATTAATCTGCTCTATTACAAAGAACATTACTGCTATATTAAAAACTTTGATGGTTTAGTTGCGTCACAGTATAACAAACATATATCCAAAATGTATTTCTGTTATAAATGTCTACATGGATGTCAATCACAGGATGTGTTAATAAAACATCTTGATTATTGTGTAGAAGTCCAGCGAGTAAAACTACCAGAAAAAGGTAAAGAATCGTTAAGTTTCAACAAATACAATAAACAACTGAAGATTCCATATGTTATTTACGCTGACTTTGAATCGCTACTGATACCAATCGAAATAACATTAAACGATCCTAAAATATCGTCAACAACTGCAATACAAAATCATGTCCCCTGTGGTGTTGCCTACAAAGTAGTCTGCACAAATCCAAAATTATCAAACGAGATTACATTATATCGCGGAGACAACCCGGCGGAATGGTTGCTATCAAACTTAATGAATGAAGCAAATAACATACGATTAATGTACAGAAAACATAAAAAAATGATACCGCTAACACAGCAACAAGAAGAAGAATTTAATCTATCAAATATTTGTCACATTTGTCAACAACAAATTACATGCGAATCTGATAAAGTAAGAGATCATTGTCATGTTACCGGAGAATATCGTGGACAAGCACATGATAAATGTAATCTACATTTTAAATGCCCAGAGTTTATTCCAATAATATTTCACAATTTAAGAGGTTATGACTCACATATCATCGTCAACGCCTTTGATAATGTTAATCTTCGTGATAAAAAAATCAGTTGCATCGCAAATACCGATGAGAAGTATATGTCTGTCACAATAGGACCTCTACAATTTATTGATAGTTTACAGTTTAAACCTGCATCATTAGATGTACTAGCAAAAGGATGTAGTAAATTTACTCATCTAGAGCAACACTTCATGGAGAACAGCAACATACTAAAAAACAAAGGAATTTATCCTTACGAGTACATGAACGACTGGAATAAATTCGATGAAACATGTCTGCCACCACATGATAAATTCTATTCCAAACTAAAAATGGAACAAATATCCGACAACGATTACAAACACGCGCATAAAGTCTGGTCAGCATTAAATTGTAAAACACTTGGCGATTACCATGATGTATATCTTAAAACCGATGTTCTATTATTAGCTGATATTTTCGAGGAATTTAGATCAACATGTTTAAACTACTACAAACTTGACCCGTGTTGGTATTACTCATCACCAGGATTATCATGGGATGCAGCATTAAAATTAACTAAAGTAAATCTAAAATTGTTGACAGATCCAACCATGTTTTACTTTATAGAAAAATCAATACGTGGAGGAATAAGTGTTATTACTAAAAAAACATGCAATTGCTAATAACAAATACTTAAAAGATTATGACGCAAGTAAACCATCAAGTTATATTACGTATTTAGATAAAAATAATCTTTATGGTTGGGCAATGTCTCAACCAATGCCTGTTGACGAATTTAAATGGGTAACAGGAGACCAGTATCTAAAAAAAACAAATAAAAAAATACCAGACGATGTGGGCTACTTTGTTGAGGTCGATCTAATGTATCCCAGTCATCTACATAAATTACACAATGATTACCCATTTTGCGCGGAACAACTATTAATCACCGATGATATGATATCTCAAGAACAACGCGATCTAAAAGTAAAATATAATCTAGGTAAAAATGTAACGTATAAACTTGTACCCAATTTGATGAGTAAAACCCGATATATTATTCATCATCGGGCGCTAAAACAAGCAGTTGATCACGGTATTATAATAACATATGTCCATCGAGCATTAAAATTTAGACAAACTTGTTGGCTCAAAGAGTATATCGACTTTAACACAATTAAAAGAACAGCAGCGACAACTGAATCAGAAAAAAGACTTTTTCAAGTTGATGAACAATTCTGTATTTGGTAAAACAATGGAAAACATAAGAAAACGTCGAAACATAGAATTAATCAATAATCCAGCACGACGAGATAAAGTTTTAGCCAAAGACACATTTGTATCAATGAAAATTTTCAAAGAAAACCTGGTAGCGGTGCATAAACGTAAAACCGAACTAAAACTAAACAAGCCAATTTATGTTGGATCCGCAATATTAGATATATCAAAGACATTAATATATGAGTTTCATTACGATTATTTCAAAAGTAAATATCAAAATTCTGAATTATTATTTACCGACACATATGCTCTCTGTTATCACGTTGAAGCTGAAGATTTATATCAAGAAATCTATGACAACAAAGCGTTATTTGATCTATCAGACTATCCCAATAGTAGTCCATTTAAAAACGATGATAATAAAAAAGTAATTGGTAAATTTAAAGATGAAACTAATTTCACTCCAATCAAAGAATTCGTTGGTTTAAGATCTAAAATGTACAGCATAAAAACCGATGATGATAAAATAAAGAAAAAAGCTAAAGGAATTGTAAAAACTGTGGTTGATAAACATGTATCATTTGATGATTATCTTAATGCGTTAGATGGTGAACATAACCATGTATCAATGACAACGATAAACTCTACCAAACATAATATTAAAACAAATACAATTAATAAATCTGAATTGTGTAATTTTGATGATAAAAGAATTTGTTATGACGGTATTACTACATTTGCATTCGGATATGATTACAGTGAAGATGTCAACGATAATGAATCAGAAAATGTTCTTGATATAATCTTCGGTTAATGATCATTTTTATGTAAACCATAGTATAGTGTAAACATTTGTTATAGTAAATAATAATTTTCAATTAGAGATAATTATTAAGTATAAGTTTTATGTAATCTTTATAATAGGGGGGGGGGAGGCAAATTGCTATTCAACGGATATTAATCAAAGTTGATTACAATAAAACAGTAGTAAGTATATAAGGCGTGATCCCAGCACATCCACTATCACTCTATCACACCAGAGGAGCGGACCCGCAGGGGCCGTGACGATGGGGTGATAGAGGGAGAGAGTGGATGTGCTGGGATCCGCCTTTATACATACTACTTGGTCTTCAATAGCTAGGAACTAGTTTTATCGTCCATTTATTTCATTCTTTCTTTCTCTTCTTTATGTCTCTATGTCTGTACAAAAATACAATAGCAAAGATAATGCAATAAGTCGATTAGAACCTAATTGTGAACACTCACCAAAAATATCGTGCTAATGGCTGTGTGAAAGTATATGTTATGACTGTAACACAGGGGAAATTTAAAGTAATGCGCGTACTTAGCATTAAGGGGCGTGGGTTTACGAGTTTCCTTTCCTGTTTTCTGTCTTTTTTTCTGATTTTGTTTTCTCTTTATTTAAGCCTTTTTGATAATACTATAACAAAAAGGGGCTGATTCCACAAGTGCATATCACTAACAAGCCCATCATACTCAAGGCCGAATACTGAATAAGCATACTGTTAAAGGATAAAGCATAAGATCAGGTCTGATGCTGCCATACAGCATTATCGTCTTTCTTCTCTTTGTATCTGCTCTTCTATATATAAAAAAATAATGGTCAGTCAATTTGATATATTATTCTTATATAAAAATGCGAGCGCATTTTTGGACGAGGTGTATCAATCTAGCCGTATCCATGTATTACTCTCGGTGGAGGATTTCACGCGACATTGATGCCCCGGTGTGTTGTTATTCTTATCCTTTTTTCCGGGAAGAACCCAAAACAAAGGAATGTTAACTGAGCGTTTATTTTATTTTATTTTTTTTTTATTTTTATTTTTTTAAATTCTGTGAAGTGCAAAACGAAAAACACTGTGCAAGCCAAATCATCTTTGCATAACTAAATTAAAAATAGCGATCAGTGTCCATAATTTGCGTACAGACAATCAGAAATAGGCTAGCAGTTTGCTGGCAACCTGGCAAAAAATTACCTTTAGTCGATAAAATCATTATACCTGCAGCTTCTATTGGACACATGATAAGTCAGTTTAAACAAAATGAAATCCAACATGGATAAATAGGCAAATGATTAAAAGTACAAAAGTATTTCCTATTTGTTTAATTCCATTTTTTTTAAAATTCGTGTGCTCATATTTACTTATATCGAAGTTAGGGAGTAGCTCCAACTACAGTTAACGTACAACGTTCACTTCCAAAAAGCTAGTGATTTCTTTCCGTAAGATTTCAACAACATGAAGACTTTCACAGAGAGAGAGAGAGAGAGAGAGAGAGTCGCCATTGTGTATGGGCCTGAGACCAGGGCACAAATTGATAAACATACTCAGCATAAAAGCACAAATTCGTGGTTCATACTATTGATAATAGCTAACAAACCTCGATAAATAGCCATAGCTGGACTTACTTTTTGAAAGAAATAATCAAGCTAGACTGAAATAGTACGATTTATATGGTTACGGTTTTTACTTAATCGGGAGTGGGGATGGGAGTGGGGAAGAAAGCACTTGGTACAACAGTCATCCTGGGTTGGATCCTAGTTTATAGCATTTACAAGGGACCATGGTTGTCTCTCAATGGTCAGTAGTTTCTCTGGTTTCTTATGTTGCCTCCACCTTAATAACTATCTCATGTTATCGGCTGAGTCATCTGGAGTACGTTGTATACAATGTCAGAACTGCACACTCGACAAAGAATATGCACTATATGGTTGGACATTTTACTTTAAAAACATAACGAATCGGCCGCTTCCGCATACAACAGATGGGGGTTGGGTGTCGTAGCGATGAAATTAAGCAGAATACAATGCTTTACTTTGTCCGGCATATGATCAATAATCGATTATACTAATTTTGCTGTAGACTACTGCGAATTGGGAAATAATTGCATAGTTTAATTTGAGTTTTTAACTTTTGTGAAAACCGTGCGAATAACTTTAGGGATTTTCGAATATTAAAGGAGGAATTATTCAGGTTATTTCTCCCAGTTTTTCCTGCTTTGAATTATTGATAAAGCTTCCAAAGTTGTTTAAAGGAACTGCTCTATATTACTCGATGTATGTCTGTATTAGAGGAAGTCGACTCGTCAGGGTTTCAACAACTCCAGCTTTTACCCTCAATACCTTCCAATTACCTATTATATTTTATATTAATTTACATAATTCTGATAAGGAAGTATACCAGCGTATGTTTTAATATTCTATATTACTATCAAAATCTTAATGACAAATGGTTATGTATATAAGCCATTGTTTCGGGTCTTGCAATCTGCATCAGTCAGGAAAACTTTGACCTGTGTTCACGATACCCTCAAATGATCCTCCTCTATGTACTGGTACATCCATCCTTCTCATGGGTGCCCCTGTCCGTAGTAACCAGTACATTATGTTAACTTTGATCATAATAATCAGTAAATATATGGGTTATCAACATCCCACTAGCCTATACATCCTTTGGAAGATTGAAAGGCGATATATGCGGTAAAATAGATGTCATATCAACGCCTTCCACCAAGATCTGGGATAATATGATTCTCGTTCTGTCTGCAAGTCGAAATAAGAGCAGAAAGTAAATAGAAAGTCACATAATGTATACACAAGATATTAAGGGACAGAGAGGAAATAGCTCAGTGAATTAATATGCACTTTCTCTACCAACTGTCTACGGAGACTAAACCTCGAAAATGAAGCTACATGAACTGCAGCTGACCTAAATCTGCCGAATAAGATTAAAATAAGCTGTGAACAATTTGTTGATTACTTTATTGCATTTTGTCCAATTTTACATTTTTACTAGGTTGACTTTTGTGGAGTATATTTCTTAGGTATATATATATATAATTGAAATTTAAAAAAAGAACACATACGCCGATAAATTTGTGCGACTACTTTCGCATTTGCTGTATGCTTCTTTAGGGGGCGCTCTACAGATAATACATGCTTCTGAGTTAGTGACAGGTGTAAGATGAAGTATTTTGCATTTGCAACATGGACAATGGAGAGAATGTTGGCATACCTCTATGTTATTTTCATGTACTGTTGCTGAAATTTCTTTACATATTGTACTTGCGGAAACTGGACTTGATCTAAGCACACAGCAGACAAAATGGCCGCTCCAAAGTACTCGATAAATCAGCCTGAATTAGTCAAAAGTGCACTATTTTCAACAGTTATTAAAATAGGGAAACGAATTTTGCCAGAGCAGACAATACCAGCCTCTGAAAGTAATATGAATGAATTACAAAATATCTAAAAAGTAAAAAAAAGTTATCGGCTCTTTTTTTTAAAATTAACCTTTGAAGTCCAGGAAGTGAGAATGACCAAGCGGAGCTAGCAGTTTTTTTGAGAGGTGCACATCTTAAGTAAGACCAAGCTGTATACTCTATAACCCAAATTTCACCCATCAATCATACACCAAAATAAAGCGAATTCAAAGTTCTTTTAACAATACCTAAGATATACAAGGTCTTTTTTAAATAGCCAGGACAGCCAGTCAGGAAAACCTGGTAATTCTTTTTCTTTAAAAAGCTAACCCTAAGCAAAGTACGAAACTGGAGAGCGCCACCTTAGACACAAAATTGAAAGAAACGGATGACGTCTATATATGTATAAAGAATTACGTCATTGATATAACGTCATACATGATATGCATTATCATAACAATCTCATATGTATAACGGGATCAGAAAGATATACGAGTCTCTAAAGTAAACCGAATCAGTGAAATCACAATTTAGAGACCAACAGTCATACATACAATTATATATTTATAAATGATATATGATATAAAAAAAATGTAGCATGCAATATGTTGGACAAACACTTCAACAAGTTTCTAAGAGCATGAATAGTTACCGCTTTCACATAAAAAGTGTTATGGATCCTCAGTTCTGCTCTAATGTTTCAATGCATTTTAATACAAATAATCACTCGTTACGTGATTTTTCTTTAATACAGAGAGGATATTTGCTTGAAACGAGTGAATAACGGATATATTTCATCGAGTGGGTGAAAAACTCAGTATTTTCACGAGTGGCGAAGCCACGAGTGAAAATACTTAAGTTTTTCACCCACGAGATGAAATATATCCGTTATTCACTCGGAGCAAGCAAATATTCTTTTTATTTTATGCTCAAGCGTATTGTCTAGCATTTTGTATAACACACTGAAGTAGCTGATTTCTTACTGCATCCCGCGCGATAATGTCAGCGGTTTGCCGTTTATGTTTTGCTCTGTTTTGTGTATATTTGCACATAAAATATCAGTAGTTACATAATGCTTCTTCCCAATTCAAGGTAAAATATCAGATAAAAAGAAAATGAAACCAAAAAAAGTTATGTTAGTTGTTGGATTTGAACCCGGTTCGTCGGGATTGCGAAGTGGCCATCTATACCACTACACCACGCGAGCTATTGACTTGCAATGAAAAAATATCATGATATTTTTTCACTGCAGTGAAATATCACAATTATATCGCTCATAAAATCCAGTATTTCACTGCCTAGCATAAAATAAAAATCGATATTGTGCGTGGAGAACAGACTGATTAAAGAAAGTTACTGGATTCATCAGTTAGATCCTTTGTACCCCCAATGGCCTTAATATTAAGGCATTATATAAAATTGTATAAAATAGTAATAAAAGAATTGATATGTTGTATACATATATATCATTTATAAATGTACAATTGTATGTATGACTGTATGACTGTTTGTCTCTATATTGTGATATATATATATATATATATATATATATATATATATATATATATATATATATATATATATATATATATATATCTATCTATCTATATATATATGTGTGTGTGTGTGTGTGTGTATATATATTTCCTGTCTTAAATGTTTTCGTACTTTGAAATACATCCTGAAAGAATGGTACTGAATTTAAATTCCAGCGAAGCTTTGTGCCTATATATATATATATATATATATATATATATATATATATATATATATATATATATATATATATATATATATATATATATATATATATATACTTTACTATGACTCATATTGTGACGATTAAAATGGAAGTTACGAAAATGTGTTAGTCTTGCGTATAACGCAATTAATGCCCTTATTCTTGTCGCTTGTTTTCCGATAAATGTTCCATCTGGAATATCTTGATTTAGCGATCACATAGTGAAAGAAAGAAATTAAAATGGGATGGATTTCTGAACAAGTTCGTTGGTTTCCTAAGAATCACCTTTTTACACTGTATAGCTTTATTCTCTAAACTTCATCTGTTTGAAGATTTAAGCCTACTGTTTATCGATCAAAATGATGTTATTCTGTTTGTCAAAGACGTCATATCAACACCTTCCACTAAGATTTGGGCTAATATATTTCTCGTTCTGTCTGCAAATCGAAATAGGTGTAGGAAGTAATGAGAAAGTAACATCATGTATAGACAACATAATCAGAGAGAGAGAGAGAGAGAGAGAGAGAGAGAGAGAGAGAGAGAGAGAGAGAGGGGGGGGAGGGAGGGAAGGAGGGAGGGAGGGAAGGAGTATAATTAAAACTCCAACTACATCAATAACGGATATTGGGTTCCATTTCTTTGTATTAGGTTTGTTCTAATCTAAGCGGCCATTAATGCATGTATGTAATATTAAAAATGTGAAAAAATGCCGTAAAGTAAGCAGCAAATTGGTCACAGCTTATTTTAATCTTGTTCGGCAAATTGAGGTCAACTACCGTTCATGTAGCTTCACTTTCGAGATTTAGTCTCGGTAGACAGTTGGTAGAGAAAGTGCATATTATTCACTTAGCTATTTCCTCTCTCTCTCTCTCTCTCTCTCTCTCTCTCTCTCTCCAAATATATTGTATATACATTATGTGACTTTCTCGTTACTTACTGCAACTATTTCGATTACCAGACATAACGAGAATCATATTATCCCATATCTTGGTGGAAAGCGTTGATATGACATATATCTTACCTGATATATTGCCTTTCACCTCTTCCAAATGATAGGCGGGTGAGATGTTGATAATCCAGATATTTACTGATTAATATGATCAAAGTCAATATAATTTAGTGGTTACTACGTACAGGGGCATCCAGGACTAGGATGGATGTACCAGTACATAGAGGGAGATCATTTGAGGGTATCGTGAACACAGGTCAAAGTTTTCCTGACTTATGCAGATTGCAAGACCCGAAACAATAGCTTATATACATAACTATTTGTCATTAAGTTTTTGATAATAATATAGAATATTAAAACATACGCTGGTATACTTGCTTATCAGAATTATGTAAATTAATATAAAATATAATAGGTAATTGGAAGGTATTGAGGGTAAAAGCTGGAGTTGTTGAAACCCTGACGGGTCCACTTCCTCTAATACAGACATATGTGGTGTAACATCGAGGTAGTTTCTGTAAACAAACTTTGGAAGATGTGTCATGATTTTAAAGTAGCACAAATTTGGAGAAATAATCTTAATAATTCCTCCTTTTAAATTCGAAAATCCTTAAAGTTATTCGCACGGTTTTCACAAAAGTTAAAATAAAATAAAATTAAACTATGGAATTATTTTCCAATTCGCAGTATTTCACGACAATATTAATATACTCGGTTATTGATCATATGCCAAACAAAGTAAACTAGGAAGCATGTACCCTTGCCCATTGAACCCTACGGAATTTCCAGATTTCATGTGAGGGTATTGAAAATCAAAGACAGCATGAGTTCATTTTACAAACAGCAGTTCCCGGTTGTGTTATGGCCTGTATGATATCCTTTTAGAGAGATTTGATATGAACATCAGCATAGGCCAAACTCTTAGCGTTACACATCGTATTCTGTTTGATTTCATCGCTACCCCACCCAATCCCCATCTTTTGTATGAGGAAGCAGCAGATTCATTTTCTATTTTTTTTAAAAATCCAACTATATGGTGTATTTATTCTTTGTCGTGTGTGCAGTTCTGACATTTTACACAATGTGTTCTAGAAGGCTCAGATGTTTACATGAGATGGTCGTTAAGGTGGAGGAATCATACAAAACCGGAGGAACCTATTCACCATTGATAGACGTCCATGGTCCCTTGTAAATGCTATAAACTAGGATCCAACCCAGGATGACAGTTGTACCAAGTGCTATCTTCCCCACTCCCATCCCCACTCCCGATTAAGTAAAAACCGTAACCATATAAATCGTACTATTTCAGTCTAGCTTGATTATTTCTTTCAAAAAGTAAGTCCAGCTATCGCTATTTATCGAGGTTTGTTAGCTATTATCAATAGTATGAACCACGAATTTGTGCTTTTATGCTGAGTATGTTTATCAATTTGTGCCCTGGTCTCAGACCCATACACAATGGCGACTCTCTCTCTCTCTCTCTCTCTCTCTCTCTCTCTCTCTCTCTCTCTCTCTCTCTCTCTCTCAGTGAAAGTCTTCATGTTGTTGACAACTTACGGAAAGAAATCACTAGCTATTGAGAGTGAAAGTTGTACCTTAACTGTGGTTGGAGCTACTCCTTGATTTAGATATAGGTAAGAATGTGCACACGAATTAAACAAACAGGAATTAAACAAATAGGAATTAAACAGAAAGGAATTAGACAAATAGAAAATGATTTTGTGCTTTTAATCACTTTCGTATTTATCCACGTTGGATTTCATTTGGTTTAAACTGACTTATTATTTGTCCGTTAAAACCTGTAGGTATGATGATTTTACCGACTTGTCGCTATTTGTAATGTAGTCATGCACGGATCATAAAGTTTACACAGCGTTATTTCGTTTAAAACTTCACAATACTTGATAAAAAAAATAATAAAAAAAATAAACGCTCAATCAACAGTCATTTGTTTTGGGTTCGTCCCAGAAAAGGGATAAGAATAACAATACACCGGGGCATCAATGTCGTGTGAAATCCTCCTCCGATATTGATACGTGGATACGGCCAGATTGATACACCTCGTCAAAGAATGCGCGAGCATTTTTATATAAAAATAATATATCAAATTGATTGATAATTCTTTTTGATTAAAGAGCAGAAAAAGAAGAAGAAAGACGATAATGCTGTATGGCAGTATCAGACCTGATCTTTTGCTTTTCCATTAACAGTGGGCCTATTCAAAATTTGGCCTTGATTATTTATGGGCTTGTTTAGGTGGCATTCTTTAGTTTCGTATTTTGCATTGGGTTAGATTTTTATAGAAAAAGAATTACCCAGGTTTTCCTCACTGGTTATCCTGGCTATTTAAAAGAGACCTTGTATATCTTAGGTATTGTTAAAAGAACTTTTAATTCCCTTTATTTTGGTGTATGATTAGTGGGTGCATTTAGGGTCATAGAGTATGCAACTTGGTCTTACTTAAGAAGTGCACCTCTCAAAAAACTGCTAGCTTCGCTTGGTCATTTTCACTTCCTGGACTTCAAAGGTAAATAAATTTTTAAAAAAGAGCCATTAACTTTTTTTTACTTTTTACATATTTTGTAATTCATTCACTGTACTTTCAGAGGCTGGTATTGCCTACTCTGGCAAAATTCGTTTCCCTAGTTTAATAACTGCTGAAAATAGTGTACTTTTGACTAATTCTGGCTGATTTATCGAGTACTTTGGAGCGGCCATTTCTGTCTGCTGTGTGCTTAGATGATGTACAATTTTCATAAGTACAATATGTAAGGAAATTTAAGTCGCAGTACATGAAAATATCATAGAGGTATGCCAACATTCTCTTCATTGTGCATGTTGCAAATTTATACTACTTCACCTTACCTCTGTCACTATCTCAGAAGTACATAATATCTGTAGAGCGCCCCCTTAGTGATATCCACTTGTGGAAACAGTGCCTTTTTGGTAGTGTTATTACAAAAAAAAAAAAAAAAAAAAAAAGAAAAGAAGAAAGACCAGAAACAAAACATCATCCTTTTGGAGCGATTTAGACAGAACCAATAGAATTGTTGATAACCAGGCTACACGTATCCTTCTTACCCAAACATCAGGAGAGCTGTTCTTCTATCAGATGTAGTTTCCAGAACAATACGGTGTACAACACGTACTTCTAGAGAAATGAACCAAGCGTTCTTTTTAAATACTGTTTTCGTTTTCAAATAAGACAACACAAGCCTGTTTATTGTAGTGATGATTCTTAGATTAATACAAGAAAAAGGAAAGAAAAATAGACATAAAAGCAGAAACAAATTCCAAGTGATGCAAAACCAGCCATTTGTTAGTGTACTTTCAGTACTTTAATAAGCAAATTGTATAACATCCCATCCACACTCCTACGTTAATTCTAAGTACAAAGATTGGTAATTTTCCTATAACTTAATTTATATGCACATTTATGCTTTTACAAAACGGCTAGAATCCACATAATTATTTACTCCTTACCCAGAATTGAAGACGCACATGCGAAGCAGAGTTCTTAAAATAAACATTGACTTAGAAATGTAATTTGTCTATGTGAGCAAATGGTTTTGTGATACACGTTCTCGCAGCATTAGAAAGAGCACTGTTCTGTGAAGTAGTCAATACAGTATGTCAATCATGGATGGCAGCAAAGATAAGTAGTATAGTGCGACTCTTGAGCGATAAGGGGGATCCAGTGTTAAAAATGGTAAAATATTTATAGCGACAAACGGGAAAGTAGCATGGGAATACAATGATACAACGTTTATAGCGACAAGGGGAATTAAACTTGAAACCGCCATATTGTGGGTTTATAGCGTCAAGATGTAATGTTTTAAAATTCCTTCATAGGTTTCGCAGATTGAGCATGTCTAGCTGGAAATGTAACAGTATTACATGTTTGGTCTATTTGACGAGAAATGTAACATACGGAGTTTGCATGGTCTATTTGGTGGGATATGCAAAATGTGAGTCTGTCTGCCCGTTAACTGAAATGAATATTACGTCGTGGGTTTAACATATGTGGGTCTGTCTCAACTCGGACGGAAAATAAAGATTCTCACTTTGGCGTGTAACAAAATTACTTTGTGTGTATTTAATGAACTCACTAAAAATTGATACATATGTTATTGACAATAAATGTACAAAAAAAAACAAAAAACATCCCTCCGGTTTTGTTTTGTTTTTTAAAAAAAAAAAAAAAAAAAAAAATGGAATGCACTTACTAAAAATTGCTACATATGTTATAGACAGTAAGTTCACAAAAAACATCTTGCTAGCTTTACTGTCGCTTTACTGTCTCTACCCCCCTCCCGCCCACACCCCATCTGTGTATTTGCATAAGACTGGCACATTTTTCATTCATCAGTTTCTGAAGACCAGTTTCATTCATCAGTTTTGATACAATGTTAAGAAAAGCCATCGTAGCTCGCTAAACACGCTGACCTTGAATAAAAGTCGGACAGTTCACTTGTTACAGAGTTTATTGTACAAAGAATCATTTTTATTTACAGAGGTGCAGAGCAAGGATTTAGCGTTAAGATTTCTGCTCATGTATTAACGTTTTATTCAGAGTGAGGTTGTTTGTTTTTTTTTTGGTTTTTTTTTTAGTTGGGGTCACAAATGATACACACATTTACCAAGCTCGATTTGGGACACGACCAGTCTAGTGCGATCCTAAAAGAATTCATCGTTTGTATTGCAGACCAAAAATATCAACATCGTATTTACAAAAGGTCAATACTTCATTAGTTTTTCCTGTCGTAGATTTTAATTCTTTCACTAAGTCTGCCCCATTTATTTGCCTGATAAATATATGAGCAGAAATTATGTTGCAATGATAATGTCTCTATGAGGCAAATTTTATTTCTTCAGTAGTCAGTGTGTTACAAACTGATGATATTTTTTCTGGCTGGCTGGTCTGTAAAAAAAGCAGAGGGACTCTGTAACAGTTTGAAAAAAGTCATACTAAAAGTACATTGAAGTGGTGCATCGTATAATTGGGATAGAATAATTTGTGCCAAGTCAATGAGAGAGAGAGAGAGAGAGAGAGAGAGAGAGAGAGAGAGAGAGAGAGAGAGAGAGTTCTCTCTAAGACCGTCAGTGCTAAATTCGTCCAAAGAAATAGAAAAATCTTTTGCTAACCCCTGAGGATTTTTTTGTTTTTCCACATTCAAATCACTAAAAGATGAAAAACTGTTACATATAACAAATGACCGGAATCTTGTCGGGACCTGCGGTTTTATTTTCAAAGAGCGAAGGTTATACATTATTTCTTGATTTGGAATTGGTTGATTCAGTTCCAATATGCCATTCGCATTTCTCGTAGTACCTTCATCGTCATCCATATTATTGTACCTATATTAGATATCAATAAGGAAGCAAAATAGTCTAACCAGTCAATCTCAATAGATCGGAAAATGGAGGATTCATCTCTATGAACAATATACAAGATTAATATAAGGGGATACAACTCTGTGCATACTACAACATACTCCACGTTAATGTTGTGTGTGTGAAACAGAGAGAGAGAGAGAGAGAGAGAGAGAGAGCGAGAGAGATGAAAAAAAAGAAAGAAAACTAAAATGTCAGTGTGAGTGTGTTTGTGTGAAACACACAGAGAGAGAGAGAGAGAGAGAGAGAGAGAGAGAGAGAGAGAGAGAGAGAGAGGGACATCAGTGAGAAAAGTCCGCGTCATTTAGCGAAATATGATTTCAAATGCATACGGTATATATAAGCCTTATTTTGCAAGTTTCATTTTATATATGTGTACCAGTCTGAAATTGCAAATTTTTAATGAGTGCAATTTTTTTAGACTTACCTGGCGACGTAAATAAAACATTCTGCCTCATGGTAAGGAAATGACAGTGGGTCAGACGCAGACGATAATTCAGTTAGTTGAACAAATATTTTAGTGGTAGAAACAAAAATAACTGGAATAACACGTTTTACAATTCATAAAGTTTTGAAAAGGTTTCACAAAAGCAGAGGTAGACAATATGTATAATCTCGATTTCTTCAACGCAGTTTTTGACAATCGTAGACAATCTTTGAAGGGATTGACCGTAGCTTTTAATGAGTCTGTCAATGTTTATAGTTTTGAGAGCACTGTCACCCAAAGATTGAGACAGAGAAAGAGAATGAGAGAGATAGGTAGGTATGGGGTCATTAGACAGCAGATAGACAGATAAGTCACCCATCAAATAGGAGAGATTTTACCCATCAATAGTGGCAATATGAGTCCTGACATAAGTGTGTGTCACAGAGAGAGAGAGAGAGAGAGAGAGAGAGAGAGACTTTACTATACACATTTATGTGTGTGTGTGTGTGTGAATATTGTATTCATACCTTAAAAAAAATCTAATCAAGACATACAGAGACTTACTCTTTGTGGTATATTCCCATGAATACAAGTTACAATGTCGAAAACAAGTCAGTACATATTCGAAGATAGTATTGTCATACACACAAACACACACACACTGACGGAAACTCGATTCTTGCAAAATCTCACATGATTGAGTTGCCTTAATGCTATAATCGTTGTATTTTTCAAGCGTACATGAAATGTTCTTACTAAAATCCACTATTTACTGTCACTCCGTTGTGTTTGCAAAAAAAAAAAAATCTAGTGTCAATCACATTTTTAATTCATCCATTTTTTCTTTTTACGATATGCCAGTAGTTGTTTTTTTGTAAACTGACTGACTTCGGCTAACGCAAGGCACGGGCTGAACATTTCTCTGGCGACGGGATAAAATCATCTGACATAATTAAAACATGTTTTTGAATTACATCGTGATATTGCACAATTTCTATAATTTCTAAATATGAACGTTTATTTTTGTAGTAAGACGATGAAACTGATCTAAACCCACCTACGCCCCTAATGTTGCTGCGTCGGTCATGCCTAAAATCCACTCGTCAAAATCAGTAAGAGTACGAGAGCCCCGAAATATCTTTTCACATATTCCTGCAATCACGTTATTTGTCCGTTTAGCCGCCTGTCTGTCTCTGAATTCATATTGCTACCTCAGTGGTGTAGTGTCTTATCTTCATTTTTGAACAGCTGAATTTGACAATGTTTCACTTTCTTTTTGTTTGTCTCAAACGTTGTATATTTGCATGGTTGACAGGTCTTTGATCCAGATATATACTTTATACCAATGTTTTGCTTCGATTCGTTTTCTTTTGTTTTTCTTTAACTACTATGACCCAAATACAGAGTATTCGAGACATAACTAGAATATCCAGTTATTCCACTATATAAAACAAAGTCAAATCGATATGCAAAATCTGTTTTCACAATTTCTGCGCGAAATATGCTGAACAAATGTTACACTGAAGTGGCTCGGCATAATAGCACCTGAAACTTCGTTACAAGGAAAATGTCCTAATCTTAACTGTAGATGTGTCCCGTCTTTTTTACCAGATAAAGATCATTGATTAGATATATAGTGCTGTGTATGATCGACAGAGTGCAAGTAGGGTGATCAGGCCCAGTATTCTCAAAACTTTGTGAGAGCAAAACTCAAGCTCAAGTTATAAACTCAAAAAATAGATTTTATGCTTAGAATGTGCATATGTAGTTGAAATAGAACATGTTAATAGAGGAACAAAAGTTAAAAAGAAAGTTAAGTTAGAACTGTAAACATGTTCATATCCTCAATGTTCACTGATTCCAACTTTATTTTTAACAAAGTCATACAGAATATAAGTTTTTGGACTTTGAGCCTGAGCTTCATTTTCTGCTCAACAAGTTTTTGAGATCTTCAAATTATTTTACGTGATATAAATTTTCCAACATTGTTCAGGAACTAAACATTACTTTGCATTCCCAACTATCAATTATACATCAAATTTAATTTCTAACTCCATATCTACAGTTAAGCAGTGTTCCCTTTCACATTTCCAAAGTATTTATCGTACCTACCCACTTTAAGACAAGAAAGAAACAAACAAAAAAACAGAAAGAAAAACAACATGGACTACAACGCACTGTTGATACAGGCAGTTGTTCTTGATTTGCGACATTCACTTATGCAAAATTCTGATATTAATAATCATGTATTTACCTCCTGGTGCAGGCTTTTTGTGGCAGATTTTGATCAGTAACCGTATCAGTATTAACAATTTGACTATTTTTTGCAAGCCCCGCCCATCGTTTTTTTTTTCTTTTTTAATGCGACAACATTTTCAGAGACTGATGATTTTACATACAAAAGAGTTAACATTAAAATATGTGCTAAATCCAACCAATACTTTCTGAAGCATCAAATCCTAAACCACAATATATTGTTCATATTTTAATCTATTTCCTGTGACCTTGCCAGTTAATCCTTCCATACGATTACCTGTGCTATATAACACTATGCAAATTCTTAATGCTCTACCCCACCTCACCCATACATATATATTAATGTAAAGTCTTTAGAAAGGAAAAATTTAGAGGAATGTATTCACATATATGACTCAAGTCCTTTGTATGGTAATGAATCTGACATATATCAGTAATTTGCGTTTTACTATTTCACAGATTTCATTTTCTTGTAGGCAAATACAGTGAAAATCAATGAGAAAGCCATTATTGAATTTTACCAAAAAATCTCTCGCAAAGTTACATTCGTATTTGGACGGTGGCCATACTACTCTTTACGAGATTATATGTTAGAATTGGTTTAAATCTTTATCTCGATTACTTGAGCAGTAGCATGTAGGTGCACGCGCACTAATTCAAGAGTAGAGCGGGCATGTTGTAGAGTTTGCACGTGTTGTTCGAAATGAGCGAGGAAAACTAAAATATGCCGAACATAATCCTTTTCCTTCAGTGATCCGCGCCACCCGAGCTGAATCCCCATTCCCCTATTCCCGCGCCTAAGTAGTGAGTTAACATTCTAAAGTGGTTGAGCACACACCGACCCAAGCCCAATATCCGAAGCTTTTGGTCTCTAGCTTAAACGTTCCTTCATAATCATTAGCAAAGAAGCATATCATTCACCAATCCTTCAGTTATTTACTGAAACCTACCCATTTCATCAGCACCATCTATAGAGCAGATAGTTCAAAATTCTAAGACGGATGTACATATATACGAATCACACCAATCTATATAGCTCTTTATCTTAATTGGTGTAGACGGACTTACACAAAAAGTACATTAACAATAATGGGCATACGAACGGGAGAGTCTCTGTTCTCACATTATTTTAAAAAGGCGGAGTGGGCGAAGGAACGAACGTGCATTCTTCACACTAAATGATCAATATAATTAATCTTAAACCATTTAATTCTAAAGGAGTAATAAGATTTACGAGTTGAACATAATTCGCAGTTTCGGGAACAAAACCAGTGTCCGCAAACATTAAATCCAAATGGGTAAAAAAAATTAAAGTGTGTGAATAAATCACAACACACATCGCATCATCAGTGCTAATGATACAAGTACATGTAATACAGGTCTGTAAAGTATACAGCAAATAAGCTATGTTTACAATAAATCATCAAAGACTCTTTGAGAGACCGATCAAGTAAAAACAAAAATTACTATTGATAAATTTCTGAAAACTTATGCGATGTGTTCTTAGTATCAAACTACTTGTAAGACTATTCATTCAATGGCATAACTGGACTTTGGACATGGAAGAAACAGGTGAATCCAGAGGAAATCACCGACCATGGATGACACGTGTCAGAAATAGGACCGAACCCGGATCTGAAGAGATGCAAAGCAAGCGCGCTAGCATTGCACCAGCCAGGCCTCTGTGGTGAATAGTACGTAAACACAGAGTACAATATCAGATCATGATTTGAAGATTTTTCATATCATATGATTTATTCTCTTAAGAACAAATCAAGTTTTCAAAAGCTCAAAAAGTTTTCGTTTAAGGGAGATAACTTCTTTGGGTATTGAAACAGTGGTAGAAGTGCTGGTGTTGTCTCTCTTATTCCATCTGTATCTTATAATATAATTTTTGACATGCGCATACTATGAAACCATTACAGGGAGGACACGGTTTGTAAACATTACGGTCACGGCTTTATTATTTTAAGTTTTATGGCTGCCGACCAATAAGCCAGGAACTGTGTTTCCTTTCCTGAACCCAAATAATCCATATTTCTTTAAAATGTTAGACAAGCACCACGCATCACCTGCAACGATACATTTAAATAAGGTACACTGCAGAGACCACGCAATGTTATCCTTTATGGGCAGATATCTTTCATATAGAGGTGAAATGTGTAAGTAAACTGACATTAGTTTCCAGAATAAGACAGCTCACAGCGTGTGATTTTCTGGGAATATATTTAACGAGTTTTAATTCGATTCAGCGCCTTTCCCTTGAATGGAAAACAAACTGGTCATTTTGGATCAGTGTGATTCAAGATAAGTTTGAAAAAAGCAATGTAAAAGTAATTATATTATACCATGCGAGTTTAAAATCTATGATATACTCTAAATAACTTAATTTGTATTATTGCTATTTACATTGTCAAAACGGAAGTGCACATATATACAAGTTAATACACATAGTATGTAAGCACATGATACGCTACTAATACATAATGTAAATATTTTTTAATGAAGTTCCATATTTTTTAATGAAGTTCCATATTTTTTTATGAAGTTCCATATTTTTACTGATCACACTTGAATTTTGTTTTTGCATTACCTAATTAATTCGGCTAACTTTGCATTCAAGGTGTGAATAATCTTTCGCAAATTAAAATATATATAATTATTTCTTTATTGCTATGAGTTTCAGAAGTGATTGTGGACCTTTACTAAACAAGTCCCATATACATTTGCTGTCGATCATAAGTATGTCATTGCATAGATGGAATGAAGGAAGGATAGAAGAGAAAACAATGTTTCCTGACAGCTACCTAAATTTTCAGTATTTTCTGTAGAGAAATTAACATCGAATAATATCGACAGAACGGATAGAGATAAAAGAAATCAAAGCTGTCTAAGTCGTATAGGTCGTCTGCTGACTTGTCACATTCTGTTTCACATAGTTTGCAGCATGATAAGTTTTTCTTTTTAAAATCCAATTTTAAATAAATAAACCTCTCACCTAATTGCTGTAGCGTTGCTACGGAGGTTAATAAAGAATATGTATAAAGAAAAAGAAAGAAAACACGAACAGTTTCTACTGTGTAATCGCAGAAAGTTTGTGTACTCTCGATACTTTGATTTTAACCGGATATAACAGAACCTTTTTCCTATTCATATAGCTACTCTACCTTTAAGTTACTTACTATATGTGCACGTCTGTATTAAAAATCAACAAAAAACTAAATAATCACTTACCCTTCAACTAGTATTGTAGACTAGCCAACTACAGAAAAACATCCTCAAACATTAGTAGTATATATCAGTTAGAAAGGTATTGAGTTAACAGTGTTAATTACAACCATGATAGAGGAATTCGCCCAATTTTGTTTTCAAAAAGTTTTAATACAATGACTCACTATAAAACAGACGAACTAAAAATTATCTATAAGGTCAGGCTCGAGGGCGTTTATTCACAAATTAAAAATGATTAGACAAGTAAGACTGGAGTACAGTTAATAAAATACCGTCTTCTAGGATTTTACAGGCAAATAAATGTTACATATCTTACATGTGTTACTAAGCAAGGACGTGTGGCGTATGCATAACGAATATGGAAAAAGACTGAATGGTCTGTGATTCGAAACTCGCCAGAGGTGAACAAATCTTTCTTCATAAAAGAACTCTACATAACTCATATGTATTCAATAAACAATGACTTGTTCCGGATTCATTGGATCCTTGACACATATTAATGACGTTCAACACTGAAACGTATACACATGCAAAATAGTTAATTATGTATTGAGATAGTTTTAGTAAAATAAAGCAAAATTAACACTTGGATATTTAGCACGTCAATACCGAAAACATAAAATAAACCGATAACGAAAAAAGACTCTTTTAAAACGTTGTGAACCAGAAAAGAATTAGGACGGATGAATAAATAAAAATTTAACATAATCATAATGGAACATCTTAGAGATTTAGTTCGTAAATCTTTGAATAAATACAGATTTTACAGCAAGTTTTGTATGAAATTTTTAATGACGTTGAACTATATTTGAGGAGGATCATTTTTCGAAAAAAAATCTACAATTTGCTTCTGTAAAAGTTACAAAATACCAATAAGCCTTACAGGAAGGGAAACATGTTTGAGTATATTTTTAAATTTTACCACAGAACCAGACATATTAACATAAACAACAGGGGTGAAATGGATAATGTCACTGAACGTTTATTCAACATTTTACATATGAAATATGGGTAGAAAATAATGAAAGATACAAGAAGTTTGCTTGACAGGATTTAATATTTAACAGTGCGCATATATAGCTATTGACCGTTGAGAGGAATCTCTAACATAGATTTGCGTCAATGGATTAAAAATAAAAAAGCGTGTATACCTTATAAAAATTAAATATAAAGACGGTAGATGCTGCTTTCATGCCTTGGAATGTGTGTTAAATACACCAAGCGCTCATGTAGATAGACCATCAAAATACAATTTATATATACGTAGCCAATGTGTCCCCAATACATAGGGGACAATAGAAAGTTTGAAAATGATTTTTGATACATCCGTAAATGTGTATGAACTATTAGAATAGGGAGAAAACAGAACTAAAATAAACTATATTAAACTGTTCGAATAACGGAAATAAACAGAGAAATACACGTTGATATGTTAATTATATTTCAATATGGCGGTTCTAATGAATACAAAGATGGAAGGTATCACCATGGTGGAATACAATATTTTACAAGATTGGCGTTATGGCAGATAAAGAAGCATGAAAAGGGAAAAAATGTTTGAAGTTTTTCAATACAGCGAAAAAATTATCAGAAGAGAAAAGATTATATAACAATATAGATAACTCTATATATCTAATGGGTAACTATGAGGAAGTTGCACAATTAGAAAAGAGCTGCATTTGTAAAATTAAAAGATTATGAACATCAATTTAAAATTAAGTTTGTAATATACTGTGATTTTTAAAGTATCTTTGTACCACAGACTTAAACTTGCAAACTCGCAGCGTGTATCAGAGGTACAATCATGCCAAATGTGTACAGAAGGTGCAAAGCAAGGATACAGAGTGTACGGTATGTACCTATACTTGAGGCTGTACGGTATACTTCAACAAAATGAAATATCGCGGACAATAAAAACAGCCAAACACATTCCATCAGGATTTTGTATTAACTTCAAACGAATCATCAAAAGATACAACCAATATTTTACAGAGGAAATAATGCATTCAAGTATTTTACTATGCGGTGAGTAACATTGCAAAACTAGTGTATGAAGAATCAAAGACTAGAAAACCTATGGTGCTTACAGATGCGAGAGGAAAAACAGTGAAACCAAAGTCCGAGATCATGACCATTTAAGAGGCAAGTATAGAGGTCTTACTCATAACCAATGTGAGTAAATTTACAAATATCCAACATACATAGCATTATTCTTTCGTAACTTGTCCTATTATGACAGATATATATTCATTATTTTTTCAACGACTATCCAGTAGCTCCAGAGAAGCTAATTCCAGAGGAAAATGATTTATCTACCTTGCTCATTAAGTTAATAAATGATGACAAAGGTACCAAAACTGTAATTTGCATTGAAAAATAAAAAGATATATACTTGATTCACTTAAAATATCTAAAGGTTTATAGCATATGTATGTAAAAGGCAAAAATATACACACAGTCGTCCTCTTTGGACAACACAAAAAAAAAACGTTGTTATAATTCTACATATAACTTAATACAAATTTGAGACAAAAAAGCTACAAATGATTTTTGGAGAAAGCCTTTTTCAAATCGATTAATCACAATGTGTTTTGGTAAACAAATGGAAAATCTTTGAAAATGACAACACTTAAAACGTGTGCAGATGAAAAAAATTCAGATGTCATAATGTGTATCATTCGCGTGGAGAACAAGTATTGACCATAATTTAGTATTAGTCAATTTGAAAAAAAAAACAAAAACAAAAAAAAAAAACAAGAAGAAGATTAAATTAACCAAGCTAATTTACAGAGGCTTTAAAGTTTTAGAGTTATCCAAATGGTTACTTTGCGAATTCTGCTGCAACAAATTGGAAACAAATACGGTGATGGAATGAAACAGAATCATTGTCTGTCCACTATCCAAGTTATGATGGAACACTTTGGCAGCTCCATAAAAGATTACACCAATTTATTTTACACAAGTGACTATCCAAAGGACAACATCTTTGGTATCCCAACAATAAATAAGTAAGTTCTTGGACTCTTTAAGTAATGAGTTGAACGGTGTTTCATATAAATAATTCTGTGCGATAAGGTCAAAACTTTGCTCATTCAGGGTAGACAAAGATGAAAGTTTATAAAAGCTGGGAGAATCAAGTGTGAGATTTTTAAAATTGTTTTGCCTGCAAATTCGATGATTCTCTTTATATATCCTGTTATGTAGTTGTAAAAGAAAGCAATCCCCATTTCTGTAGCTGTGACTTACCATTTGTACATTTGATTCTGAAGTAATCGTATCTTGCTGGAGACACATGTTTTCCAGTTAGTAGTCTTTGTTTCCACCCTTTTCCTCTTCTGAGACTTTTGCAAGTGTATCTCACAGCGCTGGGTAGAACACAAGTATGGACGCTGCGACAGGTTGTGTTTCACTATGAACTTGGAGATGAATCTTCAGTACTTCCAAAAAAAAAACAGTTGGTCGCTTCTGGATCTGAAAACCGACTGCTAATGAAAAATGTGATTATATAATTTTTATATCTGGCATAGAAGTAATGTGAGTACCTCTCTCTCTCTCTCTCTCTCTCTCTCTTTCTTTCTCTGTCTCTCTCTGTCTCTCTCTCTGCCCTATACAGGAAAAGTGAACACGTCTCTCTACTTCCCTATGTATATCTAACAACATGAAGCTGATTCCAGTCCCTGAGGACATAAACCTACCTCCCAGTGGTACATGTAGCAATTGCTATAATTTATAAACCCTCAAACTCTTCTATGGAATGATATGAAACCTTTAAATTATTAACGGAAGAGTGCAGTACAAGCTATGAACATCTAAATTTGATGAAGGATTTCAATATTGAGTAATTTGAAACCTTTAAATTAAAAGACATGATGAATACTCATAGGATGTATCAATTAATTACAAAGCTAATTCGTGAACGAATGTCACGAACACATTTGTTGACCATATATACGTGTCGACCATGCATATATATGTTGATATTGGAGTTTGTTTTGTTTTTCTCTATGATCAGTGATCATCATGTGGTGTATCCAGTAACACAAAGGAACCAAATGTCATAAACCTAGACGAACATATGCTCAAGAATTGATCAGCATTTACCATGCAACGTCGAATCAGTTTAAATTCTGAGAAGTGGATTATTGTCCAAGCATACCAGGGATTTCCTACATAAGAAGCCAACAAAACGTAAATGTTAAAATGATTGAACGATTTATAATGCTAAGGTTCTTGTAAATATTTGTTTATTCTTTTAAGTATATATTTTTATTGTCTCATACCCACTCATACTCACACTAATACAAGCGCTGGGTTCCTGGGTTTACCTCTTGACAAGTTGTATTTAATTGTAAAGTGAGAAACAAAATCAACCAATTCAGATAAAAGTATCATTATACGTGTAAGTAAATAAAGAGAAGGATAAATATAAGTCTAGGTCTAATGTTCCTTTTCAGACAAGAGAGAAAGAGAGAGAGAGACAGACAGAGAGACAGAGACTGACAGACAGAGAGTGAGAGAGAGAAAAAAAATAGCCAGATACAGAACGTGTGTTACATGATTCAATATGAAAATACATTTATCTTCCTTTTCTTAGTAAAATCAGTAGTTGTATTTTACATTCCCGATACAAATAGCAATTGCATGGATTTAATAGAGTACATAAACATGGGAAGAAAGACAGAGAGAGAAAGTATAATTTTTTTCTGGTACAAGGCCTTAACAACTTTACACGATATATTGATCTTAACGTTCTCTAGAAACACTAGCTCTACTGTAACAGATGTATTTAAGGCATTCATTTCTTCAGAAACGTTTTCTCTTTGAAACACATACAAGCGTTGTATATTGTCACTAAATAACCGCCCTTTAATGTTGTTTAAAAGATAATATATGAGGATTGGAATTACAAAACTTGTAATTGATATACTATGTATGCATCAAACTAAAATGTAATACATCTTCTGCTTATTGACTATACTATATACCAAACAATACTTTTTCTTTAGAGAAATTGAAATTCTCTATATGAGTATATTTATTGGTAATGAATGATGCTAAGTGCGCCCAAAACTTCAGAACTATGTTACATTCCCCTAAAAAGATGAATTCGGAAAACTGCTTACGTAAAGAGCACGTATTACTATCTATTAAACTATTTATGTTTTTACAAAATTGTACTTGTAGCGATTATTCTGTTTAGAATCTTACTATAAAACCACATAACTGGTAATTTCAATTAGAATTGTTTTTGAAGCAATGGTAAAGTTAGAATTAGATGATTTATTTTAGATAATACTAAACTTTTGCAGTTGCGATTCTACCAAATGGAGTAAGAGATCCTTTTGACGACTGATTTAATAAATATTTAAAATCCCTAATTTTATTTTCATAATTTATTTCTACTTTTTTGAAGGCTAAGTTGAAAATGTTACACCTAGTAACGTAACCTCACTGTCTCCGCAATTTATCTGATAATTCTGGCATAATCTATCCCCACTTCCGTCTTTACTCCCAACCATATAACATTAGCTTTGTCAACAATAACACTAAGTCCTGAGAATATAGAGATGTAAAGTAAAAGATGAAGGGCAGACCTTGAGGATTTACTATTCCATCCAGAGTTCAAGAAAGTATCATCTGAATATTGACAAATATATTGTTACAGATTTTGTATTATTGAGATTATATTATAATTTATTACTAACTGTATTCCTTTAATATTTGGACTAGCTCTTACCATATCTGCCAGTATCTCTGCACAAAGAATAAATATCGAGATAACGGGTCTCCTTGCCTACAGTCTCTTTGATATGTAACTATTTAATGTAACACACGATTTGATATTATCATAAAAGATTTATATCCAGTATATACAAGAATCTCCACAATCACAAACTTGATATCCAGTTTAGAAACAAATGTCTATAATTGAAATCAAGATAAAACGTTCTTATCATAAGACCAAGCAACTGAGTCAAAGGTCTTCTCAAAGTCAAATAATAATAATACACCTGGAATTTTGGTATTTCCGGTATAAAATATTAAATCATACAAGGTTCTAATATTTTAACCAAAATATCTATTTTTAATAAAAACTTGTCTGATCTTCGTTTATAAGATGAAGTAAGACGCTATTTACTCTATTAGCTATACAAGTGGAAACTGTTTTATATGAAACACTGAGTAATGTTATTGCTCTCCTATTCTTATAATACTACTTTGGTTTGTCCCCTTTTGGTATACAAGTAATTATTCCCTCTGCCTGTGTAGATGAACATTCCCATATACTATAAGCGTAATTCAAGGATCTGACAAGAAAATGACATTATCTTCCAGAGGAAACTTAAAACACACAGTAGTAAAACCATCTGAACCTGAACTTTTATTATCTGCAAACTGTTTCAAACGTTGTAATGCTTCCTCATACAATTCTGGAGCCCATAAAGATAATTTCTCTGAAGTCATCCAGCTTTGGTATATCAACATTTATATTATTAAAAAGTTCATTTAAATTGATACAATTTACTTTCCGGTGTTTATCGAAATGTTAATTTTCAGTTTATGTCTGTGAACCATTGTCCGTTAGTAACACAGACATAATTTTACTAGCATGATTTCTTTTCTCATGTGTACAAAACTACTTTGTAACCTTTCCCCCTTTATCAACCCATTTTGCTATTCAAAGAATCATAACCCTTTTAATTTGTGTTCTCGTGTTTCCATAAACTCTTCTTTTCTCCTGTTCAGTTCGAGAGAAATATCTTTAGTTTTAAAATCTGTTTCTAATTTCTTAACTTCCTCTAATAACTGTGCTTCTTGGTTAATGTCATCTTTTTTTTCAATGTAACATAAGAAATAGTTTCACTTCTTATTTTGAATAAGCCTTTTGAACATTTATCACAGATTGTATATTTTGGCATTTATTAAATCAATCCTCATGTACTGTTTAACTAATTGTACATATTCTGCATCTTTCAATCAAGAATTATTAAATTTCCAAATGTCCTTTATTTTTTAATAATCATCATAGAGTTATATGTCATGTAACCAGGTTCCATCAAAGCTTCCTTTACATCTACAAATAATTATTCTGATATGACAATAAACTGTAACCTAACTTATTTTTAAAAAAAAATTTTTTTTTTTTAAAAATATGTATACCTGTGAACATCCATAGTTAATTCCTTCCAAATATTAATCAAATCAAATTCATGGCATAAATTTAGAACTGTTCCTCTTGCCTTATGATTATTGATCTTAGAATAATTACAAGTATCTGTAGTTGGATTCATAGTAAGATTGAAACCAGTTGCTAAAATTATATTTTCATTATGCAAATTAGCAAGATCCCTTGCTATATCTTCATAAAAGTCTAGTGTATTTTTGTTTGGGAAAAGTTATCATTGTACATTGTACAGTTTACTCTATGTTTTAGAGACAAATGAGCTTATTATCCACGCTGTTATCAAAGCAAGGCTGCCAATGATGAATGCCAGCGTGAGTCAAAGAAAAGCAATTTGACTCATACAAGGTGTCACGGAATTGTGTGTACTTAATGTTTATGGATTATATACGAACGAAAATGTACTCGGGTTTCGTTGCGGCGTACAGCGTTACCCGAGGGTGGTTAATTTTGACTTTAGCTGTTTCAAAATACCGAGTTCGGTTCACCCAATGCTGCACGAGCAAAGTGCCAGCAGTGAGAAACCAGATTATCTCAAGTTTTCTGGCCATGCATTTCACCATAACCGGGGTACTTATAGAGTAAAGTCCCGCTGTATTGTCACAATACAGACGAGTTTTGTAAGGAAGCTGTCCACTTTACGGATATACTTTACTATATGGGTGAAAATATAAAAATTTCTTCAGGTGTAGAGGTATGTGAAATATAAAAGTGTATTCTTTCTTGCTATTCGTTTTATGTGATATAATTGTTTTATAAATGTAATGTTTGGGAATTTATTCTAAATTTTACAGAGAGTCAGATCAATGTCATATAACGCCATGCTATCAGATAGACTATAGTCTGTTTCAAATTATGCGTTGCGTGCATCGAATGATGAGTAATGTTCGAGTTCTTATAATCCAGTGAGATTAATCTTGTCAGAAACAGATTCATGTACGAACGTAGTTATTATAATAATAATCTCGTACAGTAGTTCTGATGAAATAATTTAACGTGTAAAGAAGCCAATTCATGTGCGCGCATGCGCAAAGAATTTCATTATATTCGTACTTAACCGTGTCTTATATATTACACGGCTCAGTCATTGTATTTTTAGCTTTCTCATGGTGAGTTCTGGAACTCTGTTGGGTTCCGTGTCATCCGGATGCTGGGATTGGTGGTGATGTTGGCTCGGATGACGGTATTGGTTTACTCGCAGTGAGGGATCAAAGCTCGGGTCTGCAGAGAATATAGAGGCTGTTGAAGGATCCTTCGGCAGACTGCGAGGAGGGGGCCATGAGTAGTCGCTCCTTGAACATTCGACTAAAGCTGTGGAACCGGAAATACATCGGGATCGTCGGCTAGACGCCAAGAGATAATATATGTTTCCATTTTTGAATCAGTATTATTGAATATCACTATATGGGTGAAAATATAATTCAATATTGCTATATGATTGAAAATCAACTATACATGCATCTTATTTGTCGATGAACTATACATTGTTCATATATGTGTACAAATTCTATACATTGATCGCCGTTGGTGATAGATCCCCACACTGTTCATATTTGTGAATAAATTCTATACATTGATCATCCCTGGTGATAGATCCATATATCATATTTGTTTATAAGTTCCATACATTGATTCTCGTTTGATTACTCGTTGAAGTTACATGTTCTGATTAGTCCAATTTAGGAACGATGGCATTTTCTTATATCCGCTGTTGAACTCTGTGCGCATCATTCTGTTAAATCCATTGTTGGACTTTATGCGCAAAAGTATGGCGTCAGATTCATTCAACGTTGAATTACATTTTAAAGAAACATCTCATTCACGAAATTGCTTTCAGCTACTTCGCTAAATCCAATCCCGACCCGGTTTCATCCTGTTACACAAAGTAAGAAACAATCTCTTGCAGAAATAAAACTATAAGAAATAAAGGAGTTGCAATATGCAAATAAACAAATAACAATAAAATATAAATTAAAAAAAACAAGCAAAAAACAACAAATAGCAAGATGAAAGTGAAGGCTAACTCAAGAAACAATCTAAACAAAAAAGTCTCTCAAGCAACGATAAACCCAACCATTGCCTATAATAGTCAATTAATCAATAATGTTGATTACTTATGCCGCTTTTGTCAGGAAAAGAAGTGGTCAAACACTACCGAGATACTGTAAAGAAACAAAATATGTAAAAAAGGGTATTGACTTTTCCATACTGAAAAGAAGACAAGGAAAAATTAACTACAGGCAGGGCCTTTTCTAGGATACGTGATGGCACGATTTTGATCTTATTTCTAAAATCTCGTACCAAGGAATCAACCAAATACTCAAACATGAGGCATCTGTTTTACGTTAGTGAGATGTTGGATGCTTCAAGTGGACACAAATACATCAGTGTTGAAATGAAACAGATGCTTGTTAAGATGGAAAAAAGATAACTTGAAAGAATTACTGAATGGGAAATTGGAACGTATATTCACAAAATTCCAAAATGTACTCGATGAAATAAAAGTCGGTTTGGGGGATGTCAAAGTCACTTTTTCTTCTGAAGTGGGTGATTTGAAACGCAGAATGGATGAGGTTGAAAAAAGCGTGCAGTTTCACTCGGAAACTCACAAATCTGAATTAGGGGACTTTTCTGTAAAGAACATAGACGAAAAGCAAGCCTTAGTGTTAGAAGAAAGTGAAAAATGTCAAAAAGACTTCTGAAATTTAAAAACATAGCAGAAAAATTTATCTTTTGCTTTATGGATTACCCCGCTATGGCCCGGATGAACATATTTGCAAATTAGTTAGATCTTTCCTTGTAGAATCTATGGATGTATAGTCTGAGTATGTGTAAAACATGTGCTTCGTACACGCTTACCAAGCTACAAAGTCCCAAATCAATTATAGAGAAATTTGCTTAATTTGTGGACAACGAAGAGCGCTGAGCATAGAAAACAATCTTTGGAAAAAACTTCGAGCGGTTACAGATTTACCTCAAGTTATGAGAAAAGCTAGTTACGACTTTGCAAAAAAGTCATATACTTTAAGAAACTCAGCCAGTGGATCAAAACTGAAAGCAAGAATAGGGGAAAAATGCATGGCCCCTCTCTTAGAAACAAGAAAAGACCTTTCCTCAGCATAGCAGGAGATAATTTTTGCAATAATGAATAAATGTGAAAAAGGAAATTAAGTTGTCAGAATTAGATGTACTGACAATAATATGATCTTACATTTAGGACTTAACTAAACATAGCGGGGGTCCCGGGTGGCCGAGTGGTCTAAGGCGATCGCCTTTACAGATCACAGACATCTCATCTCTGTCCACGTGGGTTCGAGTCTCAAGCTCGGCCAATGTAGGTATGTGAGAAAGCTTGCCAGTATCTTCCCTTGAGTCGGTGGTTATTCCAGAGGCTTTCCCAGGTTTTCCCTCCACCAGATATTCTGGACGCCATGTATAGCCTATCATGTGCTGAAAAATGGCGTTAAGCCCACAAAAAACAACAACAACCAAAGATAGCTTTTATAACTTATAAATTTGAATTTCTCATATTGCATAAGAAAAATTGTTTTTTACCCTGCAACATTGTTTTCTTCAAATGTTTGACTTAAACATAGGTGCATGCTACAGACGATAAATTAGAAAGCTGAAACACACGATAACAGTAAAAGTTAGAAAGTTGACACTTGTACAGTATATATTCTTTAGGGGGGAAATTCTGAACACAAGATAGATTTATTAAAAACAAAACGGTAGAGCCTTAAAGAAAATAATGTGCAAATGCAATAAATGAAGTTGCTCATCGGTAATCAGACAAACGAAAAGAATTGTGGAAAGATTAAAAGATTTTCTACCATCAGATAAGTCACATTAGTTCTTACTCTCGATAAGGGAGTCTTTAAGTACTATGCTAGCATTGTCAATATTTTTAGTGATTTCTCTGTAGTTAGATATTGGTAAGGATTTTGATTTATCTCTTTCGGACTTTGAGCTTACTTCCAATCAAACTTTCTACAGGTACGAAATACTGTATAATATTATTATATATATAGAAAGGTTTTTGATTCAATTTATGACTTTTTATCACAAAATAATTTGATTAACTCCTGACAATCATGCTTCTGTTCAAATTAAGACAACACTCACTAGCTTGATCAACCACTGGTTAAAGAATACTTATGACGGTATATAACTGGAGTTTTATTCTTAGACCTGCGTAAGCTTTTGAAAGTGTTAAGCATAAAATTTACTAAATAAATTATTAGCATATAATGTTAAAAAGCTCTCATTGCTATGGTTTTCATCCTATCTCAATAGTAAATTACAAGCATTGAGATGTAGAGGTACTATCTCCGACTTAAAGTAAATTTCCATTGGAATAACACAGGGGTCAATTTTAGGCCCTATCTTTTTCATTTAAAGTGTTTATAACTGTTATGTATGATGTTTATATAATATTATAAATATTTTAGGAAATTATAAATGTTTCTTCACTTTAATATTTGCTTAAATCTTAATGTTATCAGGAAAAACATGTTTAACTAGTGTCCTTGAATTAGGTTGTTTTGATCAATATGTTTTCTCAATTTGAAGGTCAAGGTTGAATTTTGTTTACAGTTAAAATTCCATTAAGATGACTCATGTTCTAGAACATTCTGTCATGTGACCAATCTTTATATATACCATGTTTGGTGGACATTTATTCAGTTTTGACATTACCATCAGTCTTGTAAAGAGCTATTACAGTTGTGAAAATTCATTCCAAATTCTAAGAGAGGAATTATTTTAAATATTCATTGGATTATAACAGTGCTCATAAACTTTTGGATTTTGGATTTTTAATTGATGATTTTGGAATTTAAGTGAACTTATTCAGATATTTTGGAATACTTCATTTTGACATCAGCACATCAAGATTACTAGTACATCAGGACTTTGGAGACCATTGGCACATCTTAACATTCAAGGACACAGCTGTGAATTGGGAACATTCTATATTTAGGACTTGTGATTAGAACAATCATTCTTATTGGATTATTAGGATTTCAAAACCCATTACTGTAAGTGACTTTTTGATTTTCATTTTGATTATCTAGTAATAAATTGCTTGTTGATTTTTTACTTGATTTGTTGGTTTCACTTTCTTTCTGTTACATTTTTTTTAGACCATAGAGTTGTAACAGAAATTGGGGGCTCGTCTTCTGGGATCTGAATTTCATTAAAGCATATTAGAGATATTAAATTTATCTTTGAAATTCATATTGATTTTGTCTTGACATTTTTTTTTTTTTGTCTTTGGCAAAGATTTTATATAGAGAATTTTTTTGTGTGTGAAACCAACAAGCATTTACAATGGCATCTAATGTTCAGAATTTCATTTCAAAACCTATCCAGGAGGGGATAGAGTGCATGAGAAAGTTAATTGAAGAGTTCAAGAGGTGCATCCATAGTGATGTTAAAACCTATCTTGACGAGCAGAATGTGGAAACTTTGGAAAATGCTGCTCGTATGGCTGATGATTATTCCTTGACTCACAAAATTTCATTTGGTAATAAATCGTCCTCTCAGCAGTTTTCTGGTAAAAAACCATTTCAATCTCATTCGAATACTTCCAAATTTCACAACAGCACAACTGTTAGGAATCAAACATCTGATAAGACTGATCAGAAATCCTTATCTCTTCCTACGTGCACTTATTGTAAAACGAAAGGGCACGTTATTTCTGATTGCTTCAAGTTGAAAAATAAGCAACAGAGAAAAGACAGAGCTTTTCCAAATGCTCTTATTTCTACGAGGTCAAGGTCACGGTCTTGTATTGAAAGCAATACATTTGTTGGGTCAAACAAACCCCAGTCTGATTCTATTTTAGAAGCTTATGAACCATTCATGTCAGAAGGTTCTATATCACTTATTGGTGATTCTGCCAAACCTATCCCAATTAAAATATTAAGGGACACTGGAGCTTCTCAGAGTCTTTTATTATCAGGTACTTTGCCTTTGTCTGAGGAGTCTTCTTCAAGTGAAAGTGTTCTTGTTCAGGGAGTAGAGTGCGGCTTTGTAAATGTTCCTCTCCATTGTGTAAATTTGGCATCAGACTTAGTTTCTGGACCTGTGACTGTTGGGGCAGTGACTTCTTTACCCATAGAGGGTGTTCATTTATTACTAGGCAATGACCTAGCTGGAGATAAGGTTGTGGTTAATCCACTTGTAACTGACAAGCCTTGTTTGGATCAGAAAGTTGATCCTGTCGAAACTGAAATCCCTGATTTGTACCCTGCTTGTGCGGTTACTAGAGCTATGACAAAAAGAGCTCTTGAGAGTGATGTTGATCAGGATATTATTCCTTTGGCTGACACATGTATTGGTCAGTCTTTTGATGAGGTCACATTTTCCTCAGGTATTGATCAATCAAATGGTATTGATCACAGCGATCCTCTTTTGGCAACTCATTCTCTTTGTTCTAATCAGGATGACAAACGACAATCCCTTGTCGTTGAACAGGAGCAAGATCCCGAGATATCTTGTTTGTTTCAGAGGGCTATTAGTGAAACTGAAGCCACACAAGTTCCAGTGTGTTACTTTGTAAAAAATGGGGTCCTTATGAGGAAATGGAGACCACCTGATGTACCCGCTGGTGACGAGTGGTCAGTGAGCTATCAAATTGTTGTTCCTAAGTCATATAGACAGGAAATTCTTAATTTAGCCCATGAAACTCCTTTGGCTGGTCATTTAGGAGTCCGAAGACTTATCACAAGATCTTGAATCATTTTTATTGGCCGAAACTCAAAAGTGATGTTTCTAAATACTGCAGATCTTGTCACACTTGTCAAATGGTAGGAAAACCCAATCAGAAGATACCTAAGGCTCATCTGCAACCTATTCCTGCATTTGATGAACCATTTAGTAGAATAATAGTAGACTGTGTTGGTCCTTTACCTAAAACCAAGTCAGGCAACCAATACTTGTTGACCATCATGTGTGCATCTACAAGATTTCCAGAGGCAATTCCTCTGAGAAATATAAAAACTAAAACTATTGTGAAAGCTTTGGTGAAGTTTTTTACACTTGTTGGCCTTCCCAAATCTGTCCAGTCGGATCAAGGGTCAAATTTTATGTCTGGAATTTTCCAACAAGTTATGCATGAATTAGGCATCCAACAGTTTAAATCTTCTGCCTATCACCCTGAAAGTCAAGGTGCTTTGGAAAGATTTCATCAAACTTTGAAGAATATGATTCGATCCTATTGCTTTGATACAGAAAAGGATTGGGATGAGGGTGTTCATTTGTTGTTGTTTGCTGTTAGGGAATCAGTTCAAGAGTCGTTGGGTTTTAGTCCCTTTGAACTAGTTTTTGGTCATACTGTCCGTGGACCATTGAAATTATTGAAAGAGAAACTTCTTTCAAATGAAGATTCAAAGATTAATCTTCTGGATTATGTCTCTGATTTCAAATACAAGTTGTCAAAGGCCTGTAAAGTAGCAAGAACTAATCTTCACACTACTCAGTCAAAAATGAAATTAAGGTATGACAGAAATTCACAGGAAAGGAGTTTTAAACCTGGTGACAAAGTTCTGGCTCTCTTTCCCATACCTCAGAATCCTCTTCAGGCTAAATTTTTTGGTCCTTATACCGTTGAAAAGAAAGTAAATGACTTAAATTATATCATTAACACTCCTGGGAGACGGAAACAGAAACAACTTTGTCATATAAATATGTTAAAGGAATATTTTGACAGAGATTACTCAGCTAATTATTCTGTTAATTTAGTTGTACCTGTCCCACACAGTGAAGATATCAACGATGGAATACGATCAGACTATAGTGACTCTGGTATAACCAATCTTCGGAATTCAGAAATATTGAACAACCTAGACCAGAAACTTTCACATCTACAACAACATAAAAGAAATGAACTAAAACAGCTAGTACATGAATATGAGCACTTGTTTCCTGATGTTCCAACACGAACAAGTAAAATTTATCATGACGTTGACATTGTAGATTCTGCGCCTGTGAAACAGCATCCTTATAGGATGAATCCTCTCAAACAGAACTATCTGAAGAAAGAAATTCAGTATTTACTGGAGAATGATTTCATAGAACCAAGTAAAAGTAACTGGAGTTCACCATGTATTCTTGTTCCCAAGCCAGATAATACATTCCGTATGTGTACTGACTATAAAAAACTCAACAGTGTCACCAAAACTGATTCATTTCCAATCCCAAGAATGGACGATTGCATTGATAAAATTGGAAATGCGGAATATGTCACCAAGTTTGACCTTTTAAAAGGATTCTGGCAAATTCCACTGACGGAAAGGGCAAAAGAAATTTCAGCATTTGTAACTCCAGATGGACTTTATCAATATAAAGTCATGCCGTTTGGAATGAAAAATTCACCTGCAACGTTTCAACGTCTGATGAACATGATAACATTTGGTCTTGATAATTGTGACGCTTATATCGATGACGTCATTATCTACAACAACACCTGGGAAGATCATTTGGAAACCATTCGAAAATTCTTCGATCGACTCAGTGATGCGAATCTGACAATTAATTTGAGCAAAAGTGAGTTTTGCCATGCTTGTGTCACATTTTTAGGACATATTATGGGACAAGGTCAAGTTAAACCTATAGAAGCTAAGGTCAAAGCTATCTCTGAATTTCAAGTTCCAATTTGTAAAAAGAAACTGATGCGATTTCTAGGTATGGCTGGATATTATCGGAAATTTTGTTCCAATTTTTCCAAAATTGCTGAACCTTTGACAAGTTTATTGAGTAAGAAAACCAAATTTCATTGGTCTGACAAGTGTCAGGAATCTTTTGACAAGTTAAAGGCCATGCTTAAGAATGCACCAGTTCTTTCTGCACCAAATTTTAGCCAATCATTTAAATTATCTGTTGATGCAAGTGATGTAGGGGTTGGTGGAGTATTGATTCAGGAAGACAAAAGTGGTGTGGATCACCCTGTGTGTTATTTTTCTAAAAAACTAAACAAGCACCAGAAAAATTATTCCACAATTGAGAAGGAATGTTTGGCTTTGATATTGGCTTTACAGCATTTTGAAGTGTATGTCACCTCAGCTCTTTCTCCAATTATTGTGTACAGTGATCACAATCCCCTTACTTTCATCAACAAAATGAAAGATAAAAATAGGAGATTGTTGAGATGGAGTTTGATATTGCAGGAATATAACATTGACATCAAACACATCAGGGGAAAAGACAATGTGATTGCAGATGCACTCTCACGTGCCTAGAAATGTAATATTGCTTGATGTAATTAAGTCCAATATCATAAAACATGTTCTTATGTAATTTTGGTTATTATAGTATTAGATGTATATTCAAAAGAAAGCTTTATTATATAAATCTTTCTTTTTCTTTATGAGGGGAGGTGTTATGTATGATGTTTATATAATATTATAAATATTTTAGGAAATTATAAATGTTTCTTCACTTTAATATTTGCTTAAATCTTAATGTTATCAGGAAAAACATGTTTAACTAGTGTCCTTGAATTAGGTTGTTTTGATCAATATGTTTTCTCAATTTGAAGGTCAAGGTTGAATTTTGTTTACAGTTAAAATTCCATTAAGATGACTCATGTTCTAGAACATTCTGTCATGTGACCAATCTTTACATATACCATGTTTGGTGGACATTTATTCAGTTTTGACATTACCATCAGTCTTGTAAAGAGCTATTACAGTTGTGAAAATTCATTCCAAATTCTAAGAGAGGAATTATTTTAAGTATTCATTGGATTATAACAGTGCTCATAAACTTTTGGATTTTGGATTTTTAATTGATGATTTTGGAATTTAAGTGAACTTATTCAGATATTTTGGAATACTTCATTTTGACATCAGCACATCAAGATTACTAGTACATCAGGACTTTGGAGACCATTGGCACATCTTAACATTCAAGGACACAGCTGTGAATTGGGAACATTCTATATTTAGGACTTGTGATTAGAACAATCATTCTTATTGGATTATTAGGATTTCAAAACCCATTACTGTAAGTGACTTTTTGATTTTTCATTTTAATTATCTAGTAATAAATTGCTTGTTGATTTTTTACTTGATTTGTTGGTTTCACTTTCTTTCTGTTACATTTTTTTTAGACCATAGAGTCGTAACAATAACATTCACCGATGTCTATGTATGGGGATACATCACATCAGGTTAGTAATCAAGATGTTACTATTGTTGACAGCAAGCTAAATGAAGATTTACAATGTGCTATGAAATGGATGCATAACAATCAAGTTAGCTTAAATTTATAGAAAATTCGGTTAATGATTATCTACTCAGCATAACGGGCAACCAAAGGTAAAGGATTGTACTTACAAGTGATTGATGAAAAGATTACAATTCTTAAATGTGCTAAACATTTAGGTATCTTATTAATAATATTTTATCCTGGTCCAACCACTTTGAAACACTCTTTATAAAAGTATCTAAGACAATATTAATTATGAAAATTATTATAGGCTTATGCCAGATTAGTTTATCTTAAAATTGTATAAAAAGTTTCTTTTCCCACATTTTATCTACTGCTGCATTGTGCGAAGTGAACCTGGAAATTCTTATTACTTGCAGATAATATACAGCTTACAAAAAAGAGCAGCCATTGTGATTTTAAATGTTACATATATCTGACCGTCTACGACATCTGTTTTCAAAACCCTTAGATGGATACCAATTAAATATTATATCCTTTTTAGAAAAGCCGTTCTTACTTTCTATATCTTGAATAAATTACCACTAGGATATCTTCATGTTTTTAAGTTTATAAGGAACATTAGCACTAGGGGTACACAGTTGAATAAAAAAAAAATGATATAGTTATACCAAACGTTCGGAGAGAGTATTTGAAGAAATCGCGTGCTTACGCTGGTAGAGTTTCACGGAACAGTTTGCAGTATGATATTAAACGAGCACCTAATACTTCCGCTTGAAACAAGTATACCTCCGCAAATACTTTAAAACAGATTCCTGATTCTATGACGCCATAACATTTATACCAGTTATCTGTGATATACAGGATGTTAACCTTGTATAATGTATATTACCTTCTGATATATATATATATATATATATATATATATATATATATATATATATATATATATTCTTTAATGTAGCAGAGGCTAACCTTGTATATTTAACAAATTACATGTATATGTGTTTAAATTGCAGAGCCATAATATAAACTAGCTGCTATCTAATCATGCCACAATGCGTAAATAAATTATATACTTATGATTATGGTAATTATTATTATGATAAAGTGGAAAATCATCTGTTAGAATCTAAAATTCTAAAAGTATTTTAAAATGTTTCCATACACCGCAAACTGTGTAGCCTCAGGACCAGTACTGTGTGCCCCTGATCGGTAATTTCTCAACGTATCATTCATAATGGATAGTTGAAACCTATTTTTCGAGTCAAGTAGCCAAATATCTTTGTATGTCATGAAGATGATATGTGATTAAATCTGGAAAGACTATAGCTTTCGTAGGATAAGCGTTCTATCTAAAATTGTTTACCATAGCGTTTTTAGCATCTTCTTTTACTTTTACATTAGAAGAAACAAAGAACTTTCTGGTGCACACAGGGCTGGGCTGGCCCACTGGATATTACAAAAGGTCCTCTCAGAGAACGCTAGACCTGGTATAAATAATATTGCCAGCGATTTCTCTGGGGGATGGGGGTGGGTGATGGGGCTCTAGGCCGCCCGTTCAACCCTGGGTATAATCACAATATTTGTCCATAGCTTTGATTTCCTCAGGTCGGATGTTGATTTGGTATTTGTAATGCAGTGATGTCTCGCATTGATGGATTCAACTCCTTGTGCTATATCTTTATGCTTATAAGGAGTAATTTATTTACCATACGTAGCCATTTATTCAGCTATAAAAATGTACAGAAGATACACACGTGCAGAGAACTGCTTGTTGCTTGCATATTACTTGTTCTAGTGCCAAACACGTCGGCACACGAACCTTTACTATATGTTGCCAACAAAAACTTGTATGCAACATACATACTAGCACCTATCATTATTACAATAATCATGCATATTCGTATTTTACTTGTTCATTAACATGCTGATATAAATTAGTTGTCTTGTTGTTCAAATTTTACCTTATTTTCTGTGTGAGCAGATGTGTCAGGATCAGAGGAGCAAAGGTATCATCCAGGTTAGTTAAAATCTGCGTCAACAAAGCTTGTTTTCTCAATCTTACATTCTAGTAATCCAGTGCCTTCGCTCTGTTTTCATTGAACTATGCAGTTTTTCTCTTATATTCTTTAATAATTTCATGTCTAATTCACTAATCATCAGATCCATTAGTTTTATTGATTTTCTTTTCCAATGCATCCATCCAAACACCCAATCCAGGACTCTTTAAGCCCATTTCTGTGTTTAATTCAGTCTTAAAAGTCTTGGTGTTTTAATTTATTTCGGCCTAAAATGTATCAGTTCTACACTTTGTGTAAGATTATTTTATTTACCTTTTAGTTGTATATGTTTCTATTGTAAAGATTTGTTTCAAGTCATTGAAATCTTTTTTCATATGATTCATCCTCTTTTGTTGTTCGTCATATATATCGTTGGTATCATTAACCAGTGGTCGACCAACGTAGTATTTTTGTGCCTGTTTTGAATTGTTCAACCCCGCATGTGTGTGTATATATATATATATATATATATATATATATATATGTTATTATATAAGTTATTAGTGTAAGCAGTTATCTTGCTATTGAAGTCAGTACTCTTTGACCTAAAATTATTTCATTGTACTTCGTACAATCATCGACATTAGCTTGATATCTTGTTTATTTAAAGATAAAATAAGATAACAATTCATTATTTCAGACTCCTTGATCCATAGATAGATAACATATATATGTACTTTTATTAGAACATTTAAGTGTTTAATAAAACATATATATGAGATAAGAAAGACACCCATAAATTACAGACTCGAAAAGAATTTCTGCAAGAAATCTTCTCTGCATTAAAACATGTTCTATCTGCAACAGTTATAAAGTATGTTTTCCCAACTTGCTATAATAGGTGAATTTTTTAATATACCTTTATTCTATGTGGACACTACTATATTGTTCTCTGCGTTTACTATTCTTGTATGCATAAAAAACATACATTTTAGTAATAGTTCTTCATTTGGTAAGTTCTTTGGTTTTTAACTTCACCCTAAGCACATTAGTATCTATATCATGGCGAGGGATGGAATATATGTGCCTTTCCCAAGGACACACCAAGGTAGCTAATCTCAGATGACCTGTGGGTATTGAACCAGCGATAGTTTAGTTAAGAACCTGATACTCTTCTAATGGTGTCAGTGCTGCTTCCTAATTTTTTAAGAGCTTAAAATATAGTAATTTACAATATTAACCAAAGTAAACTATTATCCTGACAAATCACTACGTTTATTTTATACATTTAGTACATTTCGACCAACGTGGTGCACGATACATTTTGCAACAAAATGATTGCAATACTTTAAACATTTAAAGAATTGTTTTATTAACGTACCAGCATCTAGATTAGAGTACACATAACTATGGTGTCTCATCATATCTTCATCTTCAGCGTTATATATATTTGATTTTATGAAATGACCCAATTGGCTATGGATATCGACATACTGCAACCGTTGACCATAGAGAAATATGTTTGGTATATATGGTAGTTTAAACGTTATCAGCTCAAAGGTTAGATTTTTATGTTAAATGTAATGTCATTTTTATTTGCTAAATCTTCAAAAATGTGTACTGTTTCCTTAGGCCCCAATAGCAAGGACTTGGAAATTACATATCATCAGCAAAACTAAAGTTGTTGAGAAATAAACCAATCTGGAGGAAATTATGTTCTACCTTAAACTCACTTAACTTGCGATTTAAATTGTTCATGTCTAATATCATTAGCTACGTGAAAAACTCAGATACTCTACTACCCTAACGCAAACAGTACAACTGCTTGTGTTACCAGGAAGACCGCGGTTGCTCAGTGGTTAGCGACCGATGCGGGTTGAAAACCCACCATTGGATCAGCCCGAATCGTCTACAGTGGTGTGTCCTTCGGCAAGACAGTTTACTCCAATTGCGTCAGCACCGAATAATCTACTTGTGTTTGACCACATTTATCACACCACGTGACTAACATATGGACTATATATATATATATATATATATATATATATATATATATATATATATGTATATATATATATATATATATATATATATATATATATATATATATATATATGTATATGCATTATTGGCATGAGCAAGATGAATGCAAACGGAATTATCGTGCATTAGATATACTTCATATCTGACATTGCATGTTTTTAGTATAATATATTCAAGAACTGTGGAAATAATTGTGGTTTCGGAGATAGCTCTATAAATTATTCTTATCTAAACTTCTGCCAATTTTACTTTTTAACAGGAAAACAATTATTAATTTTGTAAAATCTTTTAGTAGAAACGGATGGACAAATAAACGGTTAAAGTAATCATTAAATGAACATTTAGTATTTTACTTTTTAGATGCTATGCATATAACAAATTTTACCCTGGATAATTAATTCCCGTTTGATTAGCAATGACACATTTAACGAGACATGTTCAATAATGCTCGAAGAAGAATCGTATGCTGATAAAACAAAGCCTTATTTTACACGCTGCAAACACTATTAAGAAAAGATTACTCGCTGCAAACACAATTAAGAAAATATTCAAAATTATTCTTCCACTTCTTAGTGATAGTCCGTGGCGGGTGTTTCCATCGATATAGTTGGCAACGTATAATTGTAATTATCTTGTTTAATTTCTTATTTAAAATTCACGATGACCCTAATTTTCTAACTTCCAAACAAGTACATCCTCTCTATGTCCTAATTCCTTCTTTACCTTCTCCGAGCGTATTTATATCTGATCAACGCGTTAGGTCACTTTTTTAAAGAATTAGGTCACTAAGAGGGCTTGTCGAGGTTTGCCGTTTTCCCTCCATGTAAGAAATGATTTTCGTGTATAGTTATGTAATTCTCTCACGTAATCATTCCAGCTTCGGTAGAACACAGTGACGAGCTCTAGATTTCATCACTAAGCATTTAATAGAGTTGGTTCAATATGTATATTTGCATAAAATCTACTGATTTCATTTAAATATTTAGGATTATTACAGCCATCCTCACTACATAATGCTCCATAATGCGGATCTCAAGCCTGTTCAAGAAGAATGCGGTTTTTAGGGGTTAGATCATTCTTCCACCAGAAGTTAGGTCATACCAGTTGTTGTAATGCGAGTTGTACATTTGTTCTGAAAACGAGTTAGACCAGAGCGTTGATTAACATTGATGGTTATTTTGATCCATTAATGGTTAGACCCACTGCATTATGAATGATTGACATATTGATTATAGCTAAATATGCAGACCGTGTATAAATACAATGATCCAACTAAGAGACATTATGATGTGAGTCGATTACATACGTAAATTACTTCGAGTGATCAACTATATGTTTAAGATCCGGTATAATATAACTATGCTCTTCAAAATTGACTAAGTTTGTTCATAAATTATGTGGATCTGTGTGTATGAGCATTCCAATCGCCAACGATATAAACATTTGGTGAACTAGCATTTTCATCAATGGTATTGATTTTTTCCAGATAACAAATAAATATGCCAAACATTTCCTCTAAATCACAGGGTAAATATATATTTAGAGAGCACAAAGGAATCACCTTTCTTAATCGTAACACATATTGATGTAGGATTATCAAAGTGTTGAACTTTTCTGACACTGGCGAGAGCTATCTGACATAGAACACCGACGCTTCCGAATGTCTAATCGTTACAATAATTCTTGTAAAATACAGACATCAGATACATTACATAGATGTTTCACATTTTGAACATTTCTATTGATAAAACAGCATACATAGTAGGATGTTCTTAAAGTAGCCATTGTAAAAAGTAGAAAACAGTCAAAATGAAAAGCGTTGATTTACGCGTCTGGTGGCAGATTTTCACTGATGTATTCCTTAGAAAAGCAATTAAAGACATCGTACAATCTTGGGCGAAGTGATCACACTGTTACATTTGTCCTACAGCTTCTCAGCCCTGATCGGTTTAACTTTCAGTAATACACTCAGTATGTCAAAAAATATCAGACTCCAATGATTCAGGTGCAAATCGTGTAACCATGATGTAACGCTTGGAATGGGGCTCACTGCAAACAAGCGAGAGGACGCTGCTTTTAATATGAACTGAGTCGTACAAGGTTTACGTGGAGGTGCATGAGCCATACGTTTCCGCCGACAGGTGCGTATGAAGTCGTTATTCTTCATAAAACTTGATATTTTCGCAACAATGGTATCATTAAGGCAGTTACTCTCGCGTTTAATTCGCCGTCTTCTGTATTGTGTACTTGCTGAAATTCTGATGCATTTCATGTTCGAATCACACTCGCAGAAATTGTATTTTTTTTTATTAATTGATGGTACGTCGAGTTTAGGTTGGATTTACAAGAAATATGAAAGTAAAATCTGACAATGTACTATCAATGTTGATCACAACTACCAGGCACGCATAATTCATTGAGAGGTAGTCTGGTTTGAAACAACCGCTGGGCTTTCTAGGATGTGATTTGGCGCTCTAGGAGTTCGTCCGGGATTGCAAATTCACATCACCGTAATCAACATTGACTAGCACACGTCTGTTGACTGTAAGATATCATGTGCAACAGTTTAAGATAGAACAGTGGCTATATATCTCCAAGACATACTGTCGACAAGGACACAGCAAGAGCGAATAGAGAGAATTACAGCGGGTATATACATACATATATATATATATATATATATATATATATATATATATATATATATATATAATGTCGAAAGCTCCACCGATTGACATATATCGTATTTTGGAAGGATTCGTGAGCGTAGCTAATGCGGGAATTCAGTTGCCCGAACAATGGTGTGTTTGTAAAGTCACATAAAAGATTAAATCACCATTTCGCCTAAATGCGTCATACCAATTCCGCAAAGAGGCTCAAAAGATGCTGTATGATTTTTCAAATACGTATCCGGAGCATCTTGAGAAATTAATCGAGTTAAGGATCGGGTTGGAGCAAGAACGACGGAAACTTGGCGAAGCATATAGCAACACGCGTGAAAAGTTATTGTATGATATTGTGCAAGAAAAGATAAAGTCGCTGACGTTAACTGAGTCACCAGTAAATGCACCTTAGTGGTTCCAAATCTGCGTAAAAAGCTGAACTGTGTCGTTCACGTACAAAACCTGCAGTTGTATCTGCGGATGGGCATGCATGTGCTCCGAGTCCATTGGGTGCTGCGATTTCTTCAGCGGGCCTGGATGACCCCTTCCATTCAGATGAATACGGATCTAGGAACGGCTGCCACAAATGAATTTGAAAAGGACTTCTTCAAGCTGATCAACAATGCCGTGTTCAGATAAACCATGGAAAATTTGCGAAAACGAATTCGCGTCTACCTTGTCTTGGACAGTGATCAAGACAAATTTCGCAAGCTTATTGATGACCCAGCATTTAAGTCACGCAAGATATTCGATGGCGGACTCGCATCCGTACACAGCAAGAAATCCAAACTAAAGTTGATGAAACCCATTTACGTTGGCGCGTCCGTGTTTTATATGTCAAAACTGCTAATGTACGAGTTCTACTACGACAAGATTAAACCACGGTACGGCGACCGTTCCAAGATGCTATATGCAGACGCGGACACGTTGCTTCTGCACATCACCACCAATGACGTTTACGCTAACATGGCTGAGGCGTCGCTTGTCAACGAATGTGACAGAAGCGAGCACCCAAAGGATAATCTACTGTTTAGAAACGCCAACAACAAAGTCACGGGAAAATTCAAAGGCGAATGCGCGGGAAAGCCCATCGAAGAATATGTGGGACTGCGACCTAAAATGTACTCGATTGTGGTTGGCTCAAGTCTCCCCAGTGGAGCTGGACGCTTTAAAAATATTAAGAAGGCAAAAAGAGTTCCTCGGGTTGTGGTCCCGAAAGATCTCCAGCATAACATGTATGTGGAGTGTCTTCGACAACGACGTGAATTCACACACGCGGCAAATCTTATCCGCTCGTCTAAACATTCGCATGGGTGTTTATCTTTGCACCAAGATAAGTTTGTCTCCGCTAAACACCAAGGGGTGGATTTTCCCTGATGGAAATACTACTTACGCGTACGGAAACCACGCGATTGTGGTCCGCTAGCCGACTGAAATAGATTTTGGTGGTAATTCCGTATTCGCGAGAATGACTTGTAATTCCTCTCGCACAGATGCTCTACTAGGGGGCTTTGCCACCCGTGGCTGGATATCCGCAAATGGTAGCACGTTGGCTGCAATGGAAAATAAATTCGGTCCGAGATCATAAATACATTGACGGGCAATACCGGGTCATTAGCACGACGTTGTCCGCGTTTTTTCTCCCCAGGGGGTACAGATGCCGAACCAGATTGTCATCGACTAAGTCTAACGCGGTTGCTGTGGCGTCAAAACCGATTTGTGGTTGGAGGCGGATTTCTGTCGAATCGCGTCAGCGGGTCTTAACCCGATTGTGCATGTAATTTCATTGTTCAACGCTGCTACGACCGTCCGAAGCCTCCTCACCCACTCGCGAGACTGATCGTGAATCAACAATTCCTGCGCGTAGTGGTGCTCGAATAATCGTTCTGCAAGTGTACGGTTGCATCCTTCCGCAATAGCTGGATCACGAATCCGCACATTATGTTTGGCCAAGAACACATCAGCTGCTCCGAGAAATTCTTTACGTGGATCAATCTCCAGAAAACGCGGCCATGTTAGAGGTCCACGTTCATAGATGCGTTCGAAGGCGTCTGCGACACTTGTTGAATCTTTGAACGTCAACGCATCGGCATCCTTGTATCAGCTGGCAACATCTACGACGGTTAACGCGTATTTGTATGTGTGTATACGACCGCGTCTGCGTACCTGATCATGTAGAAGAAAGAAAAGATCAGCCTGGTGAACTTCGTTGGGCGTCCTCACATCACACCATCCACTTGGAGTTTTCCTTGGCGCGGGTAAATAAATCTGCCACAACGCTTGTTTGGCCAGCCACGCTCGTGCGACCACGAGGGAAACTTTATCGCGCTTGCTAACTTACCAGCGGCTCCTTCACTCGTCTAGTAACAGGGAGGACTGTATATCGCGGCCAGTTTCTTATCGATGTTTATTATGTTGAGGCTTTACCTCCAAGTGGTGCGCTAGCGACCACCGAGTGGACTTTGTCCGCCTCCAAGTGCAATCTTGGCCTTCATGCCTCCTTGATGATCCATCTGGGGATTCTTTCTCCGGGTGTGGGGTTGATCGCATTAAAGTCATGGATGAGATCTACGTCGGCTCGTTGACGCGCACGGATATCAGTTGATGTTTTATAAGCAAGACCATATCGGTAACATGCAGCATCGACTCTGTTTACAGGTTATTTTCTGTGCTTAGGTTGATTGTTGGAATCCAGTCGTAGATCTAGTCGTGTTCCAGGCCTGCATTAATTGTATCCAGGGATATGTTTTTTCACCAGTATATTTACTCCACGCTATCCCAGGGAGTTTAGTTAACGTAGCAGTGATATCACCGCCGAGATTTTTTTAGACCTAAACCCTGGGCGTTTACGACTTTTTCCAATGGAACTGGAAGTTCTCACAAACGTAAACTTCTTTGCTCCACACCGAAAGAGAAAAGCCGCTTTCACCGTGGTTGACTTCTCTGCGCAGGCGATGCCCCAACCACCCAGGCACAGCGATGTGTTTCAAAACTCGGTTCGCGAACTGATCATTGGTCTGGCCGAATCTGGGAAAACTCAACAGTTACTGAATCTGATTATGCGATGGTTAAAGTGGGATCGGTTGTAGGTGATTGTACAATGCTCGAACGATCAGCCGTGTTATGATGTACTCAGGGATTTCAAAGAAGCGCTTCAGTCGTCAAAGACGTCTTCATCGTCCACCGTCGAGTTCGTTTCCAGGATAAATGAAGCCCCTGCCGCTGACGACATTGATTCGGAACACAATACAATTGTCGTGTACGACGATGTGTTGCTTGACCGATAAGACAACCTTGCGAGAATATTATCTCGAGGTCGACAAAAAAACGCACATGTGATCTATGTGACACAACGGTACGCCCACGTGCCTAAAGTGATCCGGGACAACTGCAACATGTCGATGATATTTTTGGGGTTGATGCACATGGTCTTGCAAACATTACTGGACCTGGTGTGCCGCCGATTATTCGTGGGATGAGTTTCGGAATGATTGCGGAGGTCACACAGGACGCGTATAGATTCCTCACTATTGACTTGAGTAGTGGTGTGGGAAAAAGTATCGCTCGGGTCTGGACGCAAGCGCCTGACACGAACGTTTGAAGCAATTTAACAACCATGATAAATTTATACGATGACGAAATCCGTAAGCGATGTAATAGCAAAAGGTGCTGACCGACGACACCAAGCTGCCTGCGAACAGCTGCAACTTCTCCGCAGTGTCGCAGGTGCTCGCAAAGACGTCCGAGATATACTTCAGTCGTGACAACATGCACGGAAAGATGTCATAACAGGCTTTGAACAAACGTTTGCACCGCGCGGGAAACAGCGTAGGAGGTGAAGAAAGTTAAGATGATGGAAACAGAAGAACAACCGGGTCCGAGTGTCAGAACTGCCAAAGCCACGGAAGAAGCCGCTTAGACTATTGTACGCTTTCCAGGAGCGATTATGCAAGAAGGCATCGAGGACATCGGAGACAGTGTTGGTGTGGTCGCAAAAAGTACCCATGTTCTCGACGAAGCCGTTAGGAAGGCACTTGCGAAGATTCTGCAAGAACCACTCTAGTACAAGTCACAGATAAAAACACCGGATCAATTCTTTACTGAAGAAGCTCGCCAGGCGACCCTTTACAGCCCAGTGTCTGTCACTCTTAACAGAGCCCCCGACTGGAGAAACTACATGTTGAAACTACTAACGAAGACAAACAATACATACATACTGAGAAGAAAGCTGCCAGCGGTCCGCAGGGGAATCATTTTGCAAGCGTGCTCAATGCATATCTAACCGGGAACCCTGAAGAAGGCAACGAATTGTGGGCATAATGTATAAACATGTACATATATCGAGGTCCCGCACGTCCATCTGAACCCTAACCTTGACAGTCATATTAACCCGAACCCTCGTACAAACAGAAGCGGACAAAAGCGGACGGTGAAACCAAAGCCACGATTCTTTACTGAATAATTTTGTCAGTGGATCCTTGATAATCCCCTGGCTTCCGCTCTTGTCAGAACATTCAGCTGGGAAAAATACATGTTGAAAAGACCAGCAGAAACACAGTTTACCGGGAAAACAAAAGCAGATAGTAAGGAGTGGGATCTATTTTATCGCGCGCATAATAAATTTTTTGTCAGGAATCAGAAAAAACTTAATGAAATGTGGGAAGAATATATGAGAAACTATATAAAACCAGGAATCATTGGAACTCGTCCACCTAAACAAACGTCGAGACGACACCCCCACATTCCGATACGACTTGAATCTGAACCCGAACCACCACGTCCACCTGAACCCACAATTGTAAACATTCCCACGTTTGGAGAACTGCACCCAAAGAAAGGAGAAGGCCATGGTGGACCGTATGACTCGAAAGAACTTTTAGACAGGTTGGGAACGTCCGTTGGGTCGGTTCGCGCCGGCAATAACGCGCCATAAGTCGATTTTTCAGCGGTTGGTCACCAACAACCTCATGGACTGAAAGACGTTTTGCGCGTTAATATGATGAATTCTGAGGCGCTTCCCATTCTTCATGAAATCAATGCCGCGATGCAGCATGTCGTTGCTAATACAACCCAGAGCGTCACCTCGATGATTACAATCTCGTCAACGAGGCCAGAATTATACTTGGTTTTTTCAGCACCGAGCTACCGAGTTGTTGCTAACGTCGACCCAAACCAGCTTGTGATTTTTCAACACAAAACTGGAAAACTGCAAACGTCTAACGTAGACATCAACGACATTATTTTAAAGCCGCAAGGAGCAATCCCGAAACACCTGGCCGAAATCACTGAGAACGAGAAAATCAGAGACTCTGGTGTGTCGATTGTCTTTATCAAAGACTACGTCGAAGATGCCAATACTAAGACGAAACAATACGTAGATGTAAAGGTCGGCCAGTTGCTATCAGCCATTCCCTTTCCAATACGTGTGGTAACATCATGGGGATATATCAGAGGAATATTGACCAATGAAGGAGAAGAAGTGGCCAATTTATTTTCGGTATTATGGACGGGGATTACTTTGATAAACCTAAACCTCACATCTTAAAGGTGCGCGAGTCTGCATCGTATTTGTTCATCTTATGCGGATATAGAGATGAGTGGGGTACAACGACAATATTGGTAAATGATCAGCTGCGTATTGGTACATCACAGACACATGACGTTAAAAAAAACCTGTTTCGAGAATTTTTCACATATGCAGTACCAAATTCATTCGTCGCTGGAGATGAAATTCAGTTCGAAGGACTCAATGTCTATCCGGAAGAGTACTTAACTGTCTTTGGCGTCTGTGTTTAAGATTCATTATTACATATATGTGATGGATTCTGAACAACAGCGCGATGACGATCTTGTGGAATTTACCGATGAGGTGTTGGATAAAATAGTAGGGGATGCCAACATCGATGGGGACTTTGTTCCACTCGTGGACGAATATCTGCTTCAAGCTGGTGTTAACTGGCCCTCGTATACAATAAAATATAAGGGCCAGAGAAATTAATAGTTGGGACCACGATGTACCAAGACTCTCAAATTTCGACATAGGTAAATATGGGTACACGAATTAAACAAACAGTAAATAATTTTGTAATTTTAATCATTTGCATATTTATCAACGATGGAATTGTATTTTGTTTAAATTAACTTATTATTTGTCCGATAGAAGCTGTAGGTATGCTGATGTTCCTGACTATGGTTAATTTTGTGCCACGGTGCCATGAAACTGCTAGTCGATTTCTGATTGTCTGTATGCAATTTACACATATGGATCGTTGTTTTTAATGTAATGATGCACAGATCATATATTTTGCACGGCTTTTTTCGGTTTATACTGTACAGAACATCAACACAAACCTAATACGATCAATCAAGAGTCATTTGCTTTCGGTGCGACCCGGAAGAAAGGATAAGAATAACAACACACCAGGGTTTCAATGTCGCGTGAAATCTCCTCCTCTAATATTAATACATGGATACGGCAAGATTGATACAATTCATCCAACAGTGCTGCGCACGCATTTAATTGTGTAAGAATCAAATATAAAATTGACGGTCATTAATTTTTATACAAGAGCAGATACCAGAAGAGGAAAGAAGATAATGCCGTATGGCAGCATCAGACCTGGACTTTTTCTTTTTGCTTTCACAGTAAGCTTATTCAATATTCCGATCTGAGTATGCTGCGCTTGTTCTATGATTTTCACTTGCGGAATCATCCCCCTTTGTGTTGTAGTATTATCAACAAAAAGCTTAAAAGAAACTAAACAAACAAGAAAAAGACACAAAAATAGAGGTAATGTAACTCGTAAAACGCATAACTTTTACCCTAAGTACGCACTGTACTTCAAATTTTCCATGTGTTACAGTTATAGCATACATTAAAAAAAAGACAAAAACAGATTACGCAACGTATTAAATCCATACCCCTTAACGCTACGTCCGCTCCGTACTCTAAATTTTCCCTGTGTTACAGTTATAACATGCAATTTTTGGTGAATTTTCAAAATTAGGTTCCAATCGACTTATTGCATTTGCTTTGCTTTTGTAATTTATTAGATAGAGATTGATAGACAGACAGAAGAGAAAGGAAGAATGAAAGAAACAGAAGATACAAATAATTCCTTGCTCTTGAAAGTCACTGGAAGTTTCTGTACTTTGAGTAATTTCAATCCCACGAAGCAATCAGAGATGTTGTACAGTCGTTGTGCATAGAGTAAATGCCAAATTCATGCTACCAATGCGAATTCCGATATATAATTTGACAGTATCACAAATACGGTTCCTTCTTTAGCATGCATACAGCTAAAAGGCAGGTAAATACCCTAAGTTGTTGCATATTAAATTACATGTACAACTTGTAGTTGCTTGTAAAGCTAGTGACATTTTACATTTACTCCGATTCAGTTCTTAATTGTCTTTTGCTTACTGCGAGCATATTAAGTACAATTAACAAAAAGGGGTTCCTGAAAGTTAGGCATGACCTTGCATATACACTGACAAAACTTTTCAAAAGGTGTAAATTTATTTTCAAAACCTACATAAAATGTTTCAATAAATCACACGAGTTTGTAGTTCTCAGTCCAGTGGTCATTTATTTACTTTCTATAAATGTTTAAGATCAATTTTAGTGATAATAAAACTCAATTATTTTTAACAATCAAATGCAACAAATAAATTACACATACAAATTTAAAAGCTATTGGAAGGTTATGCATGGTCTTTAAAGTTGTACTCTGTTGAATGAGCTAAATTGTGTACTCCTATAAATAATGAAGATATGTGCAGTTACACTAATTTTTGTGGTAAAAGTCAAATAGTAATGTGTGGAACAACAATTTGTTTACTGTGCCCGCCTGAAATAGCACTATTCTAATGATCACAAAGGAGTGGACATATGTATGCTAACTGGACGTATGCAAATATGGTTATCGTGTTTATTCATTTGTAAGTCCATTTAAAAGCAACAATTTGCGCACGCTTCAAAATATGTGCAGATTTTGTTCATAATGGAATTTACCCGAGTTCGTGACGAGAAAAGCTAATATATGCCAAGTTTGATCAAAATCTTAGCAGAGATATGGCTATTACAGGTGTTACGAGCTCGGAGAATCATTCACCAGACCGCCCAATTAATTATGCGAAGATGCTGCTTATAGTCGGACTCATCCGACATTTGATAACTCAAGGTGCATACTAAGTTTATTCAAAATAAAACCACTAGAGTTGTAACTAGCGAGTGTTTAATGATTTAGGACAGACAATACACAATACACAACGGGCTCATGGCCGTACCACAGACTCACTTGGCCCTCAACCAGGTGTGCTAAAACTAAGAGCAGCACTCGATGAATACAACTTTTCACCAGCATTGTAGGTTTACCGGTAGTAGTATGTCTGTCTCAATCATACTTTGCAATTTTAATATTCGTATCCCTACACAAAAACATTTCTGGACCACTTATATTTATGAAAACAACATATACCCATGGCCCTGGAGCGTAGTATATATTGGTGCTGACAAACACACTGATATGCAGAATCACTCATATTTTTGTGTATTACCATTTCCATTAGGGATAGTAATGTTCCTTCAGAGACAACATTTCTTCACCAATTATTATATTTCAAAAATCAAACTGAAAACAACTAGACCAGCACTACTTTGGGGCATTTTGAAAATCAATATTAAAATTTAATAGACATTAGTGTAAGACTTGTCGCCCGCGGCAAAGTCGTTTGCTAAAATCTCCACATAGCCATTGTTGTGCTGAAGTGCCGTTAAACTCTACCGCTACTTCCAAGACATATATAGATACCATTAGGTTTGGGATCCTTGCCCAGACAGCCTGCGATAAATTTATGAATACCACTTATGAATAACATAACACTTCCTTATGTCTCCATCAAGGAATTATTCTCTAAATATTTTACTCAAAATTCTATAAAATTGTTTTAGATAAGGTCTATAATATAATTGCAGATAGAGTGCAAAATATTTACTTTGTAAAATAAATATTTTACTATGGACTCTGGTTTGAACCATTAGAAAGACTGTAGATTCTAATGAAATTGCAGACAATATATGTTTGCATTACGTGTTGATGTCTCTCAATACTATTTCATAATATATTGCAAAGAGTCAAAGATAAGAAAAGATCTCGTGGGATCTAATTTGAAATCTTATTAAAGTAAATGCTACAATTGTATTTTTGAAAGAAAGCTAAATTAATTGATTTCATTTAAGGTAACTTTCTGAGTGTTTGTAAACAAGGTCAGTGGTGCAAATGTAAGAGCGTTGTATTTCAAAACCAGCAGCCTGGGGTTCCACTCTTTTTGTTTTCTATCATAAATTAAAAACTACCCCACTGGTCACAGTCCGGCCACTACATAAAATGCAGATTAAACATACTTCGCGATCAAAATAAGCCCCCGCGATTTGGAAAGGGTTTTATACTACTGACAGTACTAATTATACGGATCATGAGCATTTAGACATTTAAAGTTATTGAATTTTTTATATCACGGCGTTTCCATAGGTTTATTATAGGAGTTGAATTAGTATCATGAGTCCTATAGATACGTTGAACCTTACAGTGGTTCCATGTATGCATGTACAATGAAGTTACTATAGATGCAAAATTCTAGTTGTATATGTGGATAACACGCAGAATTAATACCGTTTGTATACCTCAGAAATATTTTCAGTGGGAAATTAAACACACTTTCAGATATGTCAACTGTTGGCATGAAAGGGGAGGGGGAGGGGAGTAGAGTGTATAGATTTAACTATGTTAGGTGGGGTGTTTTTCACATTGGGGAATATCCGTGGAACTAAATATATACAGTTTAGACAGTTTACCATTTATAATGTAATCACGGTCACCAATTTGATATTTCTTAGTTGTGTTTTGAAACATTATCCTTCAGATTTGATCACCTATAGAGACCACCATGCTTTTGCTGATAACCCCTCATTATTTTGAGTCCCACCAATTTCATTCATTGAATGTTTTGGAACTTCATATTTTGTGCTTTAGTTGGCTTATGCCTACCTTATTGTAGTTTTAAATTATGTGTTCTGGAGGAATTGTAAGTAATTTCTGTAATTTAAATTTCCTTTTTTGAAGTAATACATGCACATATAGATGGTCACATTGAACGTTTGCTCATTTAATGCATAATATGACAAGGCTGATAATATATTTTAATCTTAAAGTGAAGAGAGATAAATGGTGATAGCAAACATGGTAACTCTTTTTTGGACAGATTTATTTTAATAGGTTTTTCTCCCCTGATTTTCTGAAATGAAGCTCAAATACTTTAATGTTGCCTAAAACGCAAAGTTGCTGATTTTGTTATCCATGGAATTCCAATATAATTTAATATTCATTAAAATAATCCTTCATAAGCAGAACTATGCACACTGTTTATTTATGCAATCTACTACTAGACAAATGGTCTGTCAAGTAAATCAAGGGTGGAAATAGGACTCACGGTATTAATTCTATGGTACAATTGGAATCAGTCTAGAAATGGGTGAACATAAAATAAAGCACATACAGATTTGGTGGTCCATAATTGGTTAATAATGAAAAGCAAAATTTTTTTACAAATATCTTTTTAGACCTTATTCTATCTGTAACTGAAACAAATAGAGACAAGATTATATTGATGCAACTTTAGTATTTATACAAACTTAACTTAGGAGCAGTAATGAAAGTAGCACCTGATTGATTGAGTGAATAACAGATAACACATATTTTATGCACATGTATATAAAACAAACAGACGAATGGTTTTCTCCATATAGAAGCTTGCATCAACGATGGGCCTATAATGTAAAATATAGGTTCGATCATAAGCATTTAGAAATTTAAAGTTAGTCAATTTATTTAATATCATGGTGTTTCCATGGGTTTACTATGGGAGTTGAATTAGTACCGTAAGTTCTTAAAACAAACCATGCATACCAAATAAAATGTGATAAATGTACATTGTGCAGCAGACGCAGAAAAGCCGCGTGACACAATCTCTATGTGTATGCAATAAGTTTACTAGGAGTTTATATGTAAAACTAAGCAAGTATGCAGTCAAAATAAACATATATCATTGCGCGCCTAAGGCACAAATCCGCATGAGACAGTATAATACCCGTTAAACATCTGGTATAGAAAATGTGACCACCCCTTGGTGGTGGTAACTGGTATAGTTCAGATACAACTAAGCTCTCGCAAACATTTATAATGAAAGTCAAAGGTTAAATATTTAAATACACATGCAAAATCGTAAGACACACACACACACACACACACACACACATATATATATAAATATATATATTGAAATATTAAAATGAAGCCATTTAAATAAGTCCAAATAGTGTAGTTTATATTGAATTCTTTCTTACTTAAATAAATCGAATTGAAAACTTCGATAACTGATGCGCCAAAGGGTAAGAATAGCTAATTAGCGTGCACTTAACTGGTTTACGAAAAAGGATGCAAAAAGCATTATACATACTTTACCCAAATTTAGAAAAGATTCAGATTGTTTCGGTTGATATCATAACAATATCCTACACAATTAAAACTATAAAAGAACTCAATTATTTCATGGCAAAATGCGAGATGAATTCGTGAAGAATTAAATAGTCCTTTGTAAACTCAGACACAGGCAATGGTAGAAACATATTTTTTAAATAAATAATAAATGCTCGAGATAGAATTTGGACGGTGACCAAATTGTATAGCCTCCCAATTTCTGCAGCTATATGACATAACCTCGTAAATGACATTTATTCCGTTTTGTCTTATGCATTAAATATGTACAAAATTATCAAATTTCTCCAAAGAAGAATTGCGTATCTTCTGCGGAGTAGGATGTACAACATTTGAGTGATGTAATAGTTGTTTTTATGTAATACAGGCTTCGCCGTTCTACTTCAACGTGCCATGAGCACTGAGGTTCGCTCAGTCAAGATTGTGCGGTTTCATTTTCATCATGTACAGTTGGTCTTGGTTTCGGTGATGATTCCAGTTTGTAAATGATATAACCAATACAAGCAAGTAGCAGAACGTTTAAAGAAAAAAACCCCAGTGTTTCAAACAATACATTTCCCACATTGTTTTATGTGTTAAAACTCGTCATCTTCTATTTTCTCTGCTGCTAATGTATTTTCCACACCCTTCCTCCGATGTTTGATATCATAATCAGTTTTTCTAACTGAATCCTGTATTTTGTCAAGCAAACTGTTCATATTTTGTCTCTGCTTCTTCTTTTGTTAATTTTTCTGTCTAATTCAGCCAGGCTTTCTTATGCAAAGCTTGTGGAGCTGCTGATCTTGATCTAGTCTTTGTTGATCTTTCTCGGCCTGTACTATTGACGAGTTGCTTTCAGTTCTGAGTGTTAAATACGTCTATGTCGTTCTGTTAGACTTCATATATCGCTTTTGATGAGTGAGGACAATAAGGGCACAGCATAACTGACTATTGAGGTAAGGAAAAAGTCACTTCCTAATTGTTACTGAATGTCACAAAATGTCGCTGATTGTTGCAGCATGTCACTAATTGTTTCCAAAAGAAAATATTTATAAATAACAGTCTGTTACAAAATGTTAATAACCCATTGTCACTACGAAAGCAACTAAATATCACTAATTGCCTGTCAAAGGACGTCATTAATTGCAATTATTCATAGATGTTAAATCAAATTTCTGAAAGAAAACCGCTGAAAGTGTGTGGAAGTGTCCCGAATGAACATGGACAAGTAGTGCCTAGCACGCGTTCAGGTCGTCTTTCTGGAGACGTCTCATCGGAAATGAAGACCTAGGCAAAGTAACGTGTTGTGATTCTCATAAGTTGTGCTCTGCACGTATGCTGTAGGTATGCAGGAACAAGATGAACTGGAATTTAGTTCATCAATGTGGTGTAAAAGTCCCTCCCATATCAACAGACTTTGGTTAATTGCGAGTTAATTCTTTGTGATTGAAGGTTTCATGGGCGTATTAAAATTGTACATCGTTAAAGTTTTGGCCAGGAAAGTGCGTAGATAATTGTGCAGATGGTACGATACCTTTTTTCAATGAAATTCGAGAGAACAATTATGCTCTCATGGTTTATAATCTATGAAGTTTTCATTACTTCGTATCTTGGTTAAAATGATATAGACTAGTTTGTTGCCTTTTATATTGTATTTGTATTCAGCTATTTACACTAAAGTTAAAACTAACTTCATATTTTTCCATGTTATTTACATTCATTTCAACTTTGATATCATATTTTATCACGGTAGGACATTGTGTACACTGTAGTCGCTTTATCATGTTTTTCATGTGTACCGTTGTATTGCTTACTGGATGTAGTTTTATTCTTCCCGCTAGCATTTCACATGTTTTAAATTCCTTCATTTTCTATTGCACGGGTTTTCAAAATCTGTCACATTAAAAAACTCATTAAAACTTCAAAGTTTGTATACTTACAAATACTGCTATTTATGAAATGTGCTTCATCTCTCATTTATTTTACAGGAAAAAAAATTGCACCTGGTTCAGAACTGTTTAACTTTTAATAATGCCGTTTCCATTTCACTGGTACATACTTATTGCCGTTGATTCTTTTGTTCTTTAAGATCTTTTCAACTTTGTTTATGTAGTCTTATTTGTTGTATAGAGATAACATTTGTTTGTTAAACACACTTTCTATATCCTCTCGTTCAGGTCAGTCTTCCAGTTTGCAAATAACTGTATCGTCAAAATTAATTGCCTGATTTTAATATTTCCTTACTAATGTTAGGAAGGTATCCCTATCATAAATATTATATACTTCTAATTTCAAACTGCTTTGCCTATTTTGAATTTAGGCGGTAAAATGTACAAGCTGTCAGGTAACCGAATAAATTGATCCATATTTCAAATTTGCTTTTTTTCTTGCTTGCTTAAAATGTAGTTATGACTATTTTATATTAAACATATCTATTAAATGTGGCTTTCTCCTTGAATAAGTTGAAAAGTGTTGAATATTTTGATTTGTAGTAAATTCTTTATTTTTATATTGTTACTTTCTTTTCCTTCATCAAATTAGAACTTTTTAGGCTTTCCTTCTTTAAAGATTTATCTGAAAGCATCGTGTATATCATCTACGTTTTCTTGTTTTCACTTTTTAATCCCAAGCGTATTTAGAAATGACATCGATCATCGTATGTACTTGTATCCGTCGTTGTATTTTTCATATTCTTTCATGACAACAGAGCCGCGGCCCGCCACATGTCATCTACGTGGCTAACATATACACTTTTCCGAGAAAGTTTGTTCTGGCTTCCTTGTGTAATGTGTAAATAAGTTATTCGGTTTACCATAGTTAACCGAGCAATTCAATTCAGAGTGTTATATTTTATTTTAGAACATATCATTTGTTCTCACAATTGATTGCTGTTTGTGCAATCACTTGGCTCGAAGTACTAATGTCTTGCGTACTATCCTTTGTCGGAGAGAGTTACTTTTGGTACAGCATTTAAAAAATTGGTATATACAGATTCATAGAAACTTTTGTGTTTGATAATTTGGTTTAAACCTATTTTTTTTTGGTGCTAATTATGCAAAAGGGGTTGGGCTACAAGTTCTCACAACAAAAGATAAGCCCTTCCCCATACAAAGATAGTGGTACAAATTAATCAAACATGACAAGCGGTAGAAGAAAAGAAAAGAACAAAAGAGAAATACAAAATACAAAAAACAACAACAACAACAAATGAGACGTGCTGATAATTAAAGGATAAAGCTTCTAAAAAAGGAAAACGAAGAGAGATATCTAAGGCAAGTAAACAGTAATGTTACCCAACTTCGGATGGAATAGCATTTAGTATGTAATGCATCTACATCACTGTCAATTGGTCATTATACAGCCTGTGAAAGAGTAATATTATTAATAACAAGAATCCCTTTATATTTAGAATCTTAGGAAGAAACATTAGTTAAAACACCTTGTATCTTTAATGTACTTTTGAAACAACTTAACGATATTCAAATTTTTCTCATTTGCAAGTTTAGGTGTGCCAAAAAGAAGAGTGTTTGTAGAGATTGCGACGAGCATTTCGTTAAGACTAAGTATTAGATTTTGCCTTTGAACTGTGTATTGAGTGCAAATGAAATATAATGATATGCACTTTCTGCTTCTACCCTACAGTTGCATAAGGGATTGTCTATCAGGTGACTGTCATACTGATCTTTTTAAGGTCGATACATTGGTTTCTGATCTTAGTATGAATAATAGAGTATTTGCGATCACCAGAAAGATCGTTAGAAGGAACGCTATTGTTTAGCGGGAAATATACTTTTTCAATTTTAAGAAATCGCTTTCCGATTTGATATTTTCAGGTATGGTATTCCAAATGAGAATAGAAGAGTTAAGAATTTTTTTTGCTATTTCAAGTCTGGCATTTAATATAGAGAAGTTTTGTCGATTACGTAAATTGTATCTTGACGTTTCTTCCACCAAAGGAGGAAGCAGTTCCTTTAAATAACTTGTTGAATCATTATAAATAATTCTATGAAAGGTGCAGATTTTGTGAGATTTTCTTCTTTCTGAGAGCGGGCGTTAGCCGCATTCCTCATAAATATTGCGTGCTAGGGCACTTCTGGTTAGACCTGTGACTATCCTAGCAGTCTCTAACTGAAATCTCTCTAATCTATCTGAGTCTGCATTTGAACTTCCACCCCAAACGACATCTGCATATTCTAATATAGGCCTAATGTATGATAAGTAAATTTTATCTTGATAATTGGTTTTAGGTGTCTTTAGGTGTTAATCATAAGGCAACAGTATGACCGTGTAAAACATGTACGATTAATTTCAACGATTTGCGATGTTTCCTCAATCTTTCCAAACGTTTGAACAATTACAGATTTTTGTGCAATTTTGGTTGACACTAAAACAGTTACTTTATATGTAAAATCTTTGTTCTTCATATATTATATATCTGATTTTTTCGAACAATTGTACACTTTCCTTGTTAAATTTACGAGCTCTTTAAATTGTACTGTAAATTTAACCGAATACAAATCTTTGTATTTACTCACATCAAATACGTATAGTATTCCTTCTTGATAGAGCAACGTTTTATTCTTCAGGGTTAATGATGCTTATCTTGATTGTTATATATAAAACAGCATCTATTAAAGTCTTGCAGGATATCTATTTTACGTTAAAAAAAAAAACAAATCAACATTTTTATTCGCCTGTATTTTATTTTTTAACACAACTAGCTTAGCACACACTTTTATCCCATCAAAACTAGTTAACAATGCACATTATTTATTGACACCGACATTGTTTCTATTATGTTCATCTCATGGAATATTTGTATCTATCTCCCTTATAAATCTATCTCCCTCAAAACTTTTGAATTCAAAACAATGCAACTTTGTGACATTATTTATGTTGTGTGAAAAGTAGCATTGTGTTATGCTACATGTAATTGTCTTTATGGACTGAGTTGTTAATTAAGTTTAAGATTTTCTTAAAAATGATACTGTGAATTTGAAGGTTCTGAAGAAACATCGTATCATTGGACTTGATGGTAATACACATAAATATGAGTAGTCTGGTACGTTTTTAATTTTAATGTTCTCCAATAGGAAATTATTAAAAAGTAAACAACAAATCGATCGATCTTATTACAAATTTAGTATTTTTAAACAATGGATGCAATCATGGTTTGTTGTACGTTGAATGTACAGTTGTGACAACTTTTACATAGTGTACATAACTACTCAGATCTTGGCGTGAGGCGTCCTTTGGAGTGGAGGACACATGGCAAACTGATCAAATAGATCAACTTTGGATATGCGACCAATGAAACTTGTATATAATCAGAAGCTTGGATCTAATCTGGAACCTCCGAGGTGCTAACGAAGTGCGTTTTCTCTGCTTTATTACAGCTCCCTATTAAACAATAGAGGCGTTTTGGTAGAATTTGACCCTTTCTCTAATCTTGATTGGAAATTATTTTTCCACGTTAAATTTGTTTGTGATCTCGGCATATATATCGATCTATGTATGCTTGAAATAAAACAGAGAAAGTGGTTACGAACAGTGAAGCAAAAATGCTATGGAATTTACGTATCCAGACCGACCACATTATACTGTACGGGAGGTAAGACATAGTATTGGTTGACAAGGAGAAGAACCTGACCTAAATACTGTACATTACTGTACCTATGGACTCTTGTCGCATACAAGGAACAAATTCTTACTCTGTCTCAACTCTTTGGAAAGTTCAAATTCGCGACATGACCAGCCTCGCCTCCTCCTATGAGAGACATGTTGAAAGTCAGCAAATTTCACATCCATATGTCTGAGGTATTATAAATGAAAGCTTTCACGTTTCTATGTTCACAACACAAAATGCATCTACAAGGTTACTCTTGCATTGATTTATAGAAAGAAAAAAAATCTATCCATAATATTAGTTGAAAAACTAAATATCTTGAGATCAAAGAAAACACAAATCTTTATAGGAAAGAACATTCCAAGATTAAATGCTCAATCCCGTGATGTACTATATATCCTTTTTTTGGCAGGATGCACGTACATAAGGGGCAAAATGTTTGGATATGTTGCACACAAACAACAGAATAATTTATAACTGCATTATATGATTTGCATTGCGTTTCAGAACACTGAAATTACTGAGTGGATTCTACTCAAATAATGTTATGTATTGCAGCTAAAAAGGTTGTGATAAATTGTCAACGTCAAAAAACAAAATAGTGCATCAGAAATTATTTCGAAAGCAAAGCACTATAGGTCATGTTAGAGATCGAACATATGTAATTTTTAACTGAAAGTTAATTGCCGAATGAAACGCAACACAAAGTCCAGTGTATTCTTTAAAATATGAAAGTAAAGAAATGGATCTATCAATTCGTATTTCCCGGCTTTCCGATGACTGGATGTATTGTCTAATCATCAAGGTTTTGTATTTCAGTTTCGTGAAACAAGGTCAATATTTTCGTTGTAAATGACTGAACGAACATCACTAAACATCTAGGATCATATAAATCATAGATTTGTACAATCATAACACTTCTGTAATATTATCGATCAAAGGTTATTTTGAAGTGTTTGTGACAAAAACACCAGAAGTGTTCATGAACATAATAGTAGTAAAAGTGTTGATAAACAGAACAGGAGCAGCATTTTGACCAAGCGATAAGACGGCTTTAGTCTTCAATAAGATGACGTTTCGAGAAAAAGAAAAAAAAACTGTTACAATGCAAACAGCGCGATTACTGGAAAATTAGCGACTAGAATAGGGATTTCAATTTTGTTTTATGCAACACGGAGAAATTTTCATAACTTCCATTTTCATCGTCAAAATATTGAAACCTAGTAAAAGAAAGACACATATAGGTTTGTTTAACTATATATATATATATATATATATATATATATATATATATATATATATATATATATATATATATATATATATTGTTAGGACTAGGGGTTGAATGGAAGAAAGAACGACTCAAACAAGCTTTCACAATTTCTCAAATACAAATTCAATTTCCTAAAATATAAAATATTTTAAACAAACAAAGTGAACGAATTAAAAATAACCTACAGTTTAGAATTTCCTTAATTAGTCCTAAATTGTTCTAGTGAATTCACTAATCCGGAAGTTAATCCAAAGTATTCTGAATGAGAACACTAGTGTGCTAATGTACCAACAATTTCAATTCTAAATCCAAAATATTAATTCCAGATAAATTCCAACGGAGTTGAATAATGTTCAGATCTTTAGTACGTAATCCAAGAAGTACTATTTAGAAATAGGATTTTCCACTAAGCTGAATCACAAACAATAAATAATCCTCCTCTCTCTTTACTATCTGAAGTAATAATGAAGAATGAACAAGCAGTGAATAAAATATAGTTTTGTAGCCTCTTACTGCTTAAAAAGGAATCTAAACCCTGAAACTACGTTCTAAAACAATTTTCATCTTCCAGTAAACAAATTTTACTGAACCAATCAGAAACTAGGTCGCGCATGTCACCTCTAAAAAGTACCTTCGCACTGCAATTATAATACCTTATTCCAAATCAACAAGATGTTGACTTCTTTGAGACATGGGATCCAGGTCATGAATCAGCACGCGCTACTCACGTGACTCACCATTGTTGTTTTAAGTTGACCGACATAATTATTGATTTTCTTACACAGAAACGATGACTCATGTGGCATTCTGTAAACAATGTGTACAATAGAGGAGGCTACTGAATTAAAGAATTATAATACAAATGTCATAAACTAAATGAAAACTATATTATAATTTAAAGATGATACATAAATCCGTAACCATTTATATATATATATATATATATATATATATATATATATATATATATATATATATATATATATATATATATAGATAGATAGATAGATAGATAGATAGATATAAGCAGATGGATGCTGGAATACTCATTGGAATTTAAATTTATCAACATTCTTTCTACCTGATGACATTCTCAGAGGACATGTATTTTAAATTACGAAGCACTATTTAGAGGAAATATATATAGTGTGCTAATAATGATACTCAATAAAAATCAGCCCGGTAAAAATGTAAAATGTCACAAAATGCCGCAAAGTAATTGAGAAATTGCTCACTGCTTATTTTCATCTTGTTGGGCTGATTACGTTCAGCTTACCGTTGATGTAGCTTCATTTTAGAGATTTATTCTCGAGAGTCAGTTGGCAGAGAAAGTGAATATTAAGTATATTTGATAGTTTACTCGTTCCTGACACACATCAAAATATTTGACGACCTATATACACATGCCTGCACACGAAGTGACGAGTCCAGTCCACCTAGCGAATGCTGTTATTCTCTGCGAATGGGAATGATTGAGAATCGCGAATTTCGACAATAGACGTTAGTTCCCCCTATCATTTCTTTTATTTTCGAAGAAAACGTGAAGTCTGTATTGCTACACGCAAGGTGTCTAACTACCTAGCGAATCAACCAACATCTGCGTGAGTCTGGCTTGAAGCCCATTCTTTCCCCTATTTCCAAGGACCTCAAGACAACAGTCGTTGTCAACTGAAGGGCTCTCAAACGCGCAAATACTACAGTAATTTTCTTATAATCACTTATTGACCACACATCACGAAACTCTAATTTCACTTGCATGTTTTTTCCTGTTTGATATTTGCATAAATTATCAGAAAGCCTTTCCAAGCCGAAGATTAGTACTTCACGCCATGCACCACAAAACACTACCCTAACACCTAATACAAAGAATTGTTCCTATCTCAAATTACTAAACATGTACACCTAAAACTATCCAGAGATTTCCCTATGTTAAGAAATTAGGCAGAGTCCAATTTACTGAACTAATCCATGCTATCATAAACTACATTATGACGTTTACTCCTGAAAAGTGGATATTACTCGGTTTGAGAAATATCTTCGCAACACCGACTCCCCATAATCAACAAATAATTACTAAAATCTAACAAAGCTATAAACGGAGACGTACATGCAGATATCACATACACATTTTGTTGCAATATTATCCGATTGCCCTCGCACTTAAGAGAATACACACTGATCGCCTGATAATGTAAGTGAGTTGAAGATGTTAAAGCGCTTTACATCTCCCCATTATGTATAGCATACGACCACCCTTTACTACCAACACAAGATTTGTTTTATTCATTTAAAAAAAATAAACTGAACTTTTCTTTTGGTTATTTAGACTTTGTTTCGCTTTTTATTAAAAAAATGGTTCATACTTTCTTTAGAATATACGCAATAAACATCTCCTATAAACTATTGTCAAAGAATTTGCATCATCCTTTCTACCTGACGACACTTTAATGTGATTTAGACAGAGTCACTAGAATTGTCTATAACTAGATTACGAGTATCATTCCTAACCAACATCAGGACATGTTCTTCTATCAGATGTAGTTTCCAGATTACTATGGTGTACAACACTTGCTTCTCTGGGGATGAACCAACCGTTTATATTGCAATAGTCTCTTTCTTTTCAGTTTCCAAATAAGGCACCACTAGCCTGTTTATTGTAGTGACGATGCTTAGATGAATGTGAGAAAAAAAGATTACAAATAGAAAAGAGCAGAAACTTTCCTAGCGATGCAAAACAACCGTTTATTTGTGTACTGTCAGTATTTTAATAACCAGAGGTTATGAGATCCCATCGACACAACTACGCAAATTCTAAATCGAAAGATTGGTACATTTCATCAATGTATATGCACATTTCTATTTTAAAAACAGCTAGAGCCCAAATAATTATTTACTCCTTACCCAGAATTGGAGAGTCATAAGCAAAGCAGAGGTCCTAAAATAAATATTGATTTCGAAACGTAATTTGTCTACGTGAGCAAATGTTGTCGTGATACACGTTCTCGCATCACTAGAAGGAGCACTCCCCTGCGCAGTAGACAGCATAATAGGTCAAACATAGAAGACAGCAAGCAAATATGCAATAATGACCGTTTTGATCAGTACAAACCTAATGAAAAAGAAATGGAACAAAAATTGTGTTACTGATGCATTCGGAATTTTTTTAATCCTCTTTCTCTCTGTCTCTGTCTGTCTGTCTGTCTGTCTCTCTCTCTCTCTCTTTGATCATCTAGTCTGTAAATGATGTGACTTTCTCGATACTCCTTCCACCTAACTCGATTTGTAGACATAACGAGAGGATATTATCCCATATCTTGGTGGACGGTGTTGATATGACAGCTGTCTTGCTGATTATATCGCCTCTGACGTCTTAAAAAGGATATGTAGTCGGTTGGGATGCAAATAACCCAGATATTTACTGATTAATATGACCAAAGTTACTACGGATAGCGGTACTAGCATGTAGAGGGAGGTCATTTGAGGGTATTGTGAATTGTGTAATTAATTGTCATTAAGTTTTGTTAATAGTATAGTGTTAAACACGCGCTGGTTGTACATGCTCATCAGAATTAGGTATATGAGTTTAAAATAACACAGGTCAATAAACTTGGAGTTCTTGAAACCCTAACGGGTCGATTTCCTCTACTACAGACATAGGTGGAGAAATATCGAGGTGGTTCCATTAAACAAATTTTGAAGATTTATCACGAATTAAGTTGCAAATGTTTGATGTAATAACCTTAATTCATTCTTCCTTTAAAATTCGAAAATCCCTAAAGCTATTCGCTCATTTTAGCAAGAGTTAGAAAAATCAATCAAATTAAACTATGCAATTATTTCCCAATTTACAGCATTTAGCCACAAAATTAGCATGATCGGTTATCGGTCATTTGCCAATGAAAGTCAACTAGGGTACACGTACCCATAACAGTGCCTGTATTCTTGCTGATTGGACTCTACGGAATGTCCAGAAATCATGTGAGGATATCGAAGATCAAAGTCAGCATCAGCTCGTTTAACGTTCAGTAGTTCCTAGTCACTCTTGTACTGTATGCCCTGTATGGGATCTTTATAGGGAGATTTGACATGAACATCAGCACCGACCAAACTCTGGGCTTTACACATCCTGCTGTGCATGATCAGATCGCGACCCCCACCTAACCCCCATATTTTTCACGAGGAAGCACCCGATTCATTTTCTTTTTAAAGTAAATATTTACGACTTTATGGTGTATTTATTGATTGTCAAGTGTGCTGTTCTGACATTCAGACAACGTACTCTTGATGGATCATCCGTTAACTTGAGATAATCATTAAGGCGGAGGAAACATAAGAAACCGGAGGAAACTATTTGACCTTTGATAGGCGAACTCGGTCCCTTGTACATTCTGAAAACTATGAGCGAACCCAGGATGTCAGATGTACCAAGCGCGCTCTGGTCTGCTCCCATTTTCTTCTCACCCGATTATGACGTTTCACATAATTTTGGTCCTTTTCGGGTTTGATGGGGAACAATATGTTCATATTAAATATTAAATATTTTCTTGTGTGTCATTAGTCTTTTTAAAGAACTCTTACTGAAGTGGCATTTAAGTCATATTTACAGTTAGAAAGACTCGTTATAGTATACATCTAGCTAGGTAGTTTAATTCATATTAGTCGTCAAGAGACCACAGGTCTAATAAAGTAAAATAATGATTAATGTATCGATTGACGGACGGAGAGAGGCGGATAAATGAATAAATTGATAGATAGTAAATTGAGAATGGCTGTATGAATACATGGATGGGTTACTTGTAGTGTGGAAGGATATATGCACACAAAATGACAGGCAAATATACAAACAAAAGTATATAGATAGATAAATAAATGCGAAACTTCTTCAAACCGGACACTGTCGGGACTCATTCATTTCCTTCAACTCCCATCACGCTCAGGCCAAGCTCACATCCTCCTGATCTCACCTCTAGGAAGTAAGGCAACATTCTGAGATTTTGGGGTGCACATTTCATCCACCCAAACCTAAATCAGAAACATGTTAATCTCTATCTTAAACGGTGGAAGAGGAGTTTCACCATATCACGCACGCGTGCAATGCAGTATCTCACCAACAATGCCACATTCCTCACGTTTCCTTCGCAAAGCAACAAAATAGAATGGTATTCATCCTTCTTTCAATTACCAGTATACTATATTAATTCCAACCTGCCGAAGTCCACAATCCTCGCCCGTTGGGCGAAAGGAGACTTTTTTCTAGACTTTTTTAAATGTGTACTAACCTCATAAATCTTATGTCAAGGTTTGAATTATTTTAGTGTATGGGTAGTTACATCACAATGTACGCATGAAGGCAGTTTTGGACGTACGGACGAAAACGATCACGCTCTCGCTTTGTATCTCTGATAAGATCATGCACGTGTTGTGCATCTCGCTGCCTATCCTGCTGACCCAGCTTTGATTCCATGCTAGAGTATGCTTCACCCATCCATAGTCAGTGGTTTTGTTCGGGTTTTTATTGTTTCCTCCCATCTTAAGGACCACATCATGCCAACATGACATTCGTTGAGAACTCGTTGCATAATTTGTTAGAACTTATCCCGCAATTAATAACGTTTAAACCAACCATTTAGTTTCCTGTGGAGGAAAAAATCCGATTTTCTTCTATTTGTCTATGTTTGAAAGAGACTTCTTCACTTTTTTGTCCTTTACCAGGCATTTTGTTGTTGTTTTTGTTTTGTTCTTTTTTTTCGGTTTCTACTCAACATTGGTCCGTCAATGGTATATGACTTTAAATCTAGATTACATATAATTAGTTATAGTACCTGAATTGGTTCATAGACACCATGAAGATCCTTAGCACTGAAGGTCATGACGCCTCTTGTGTTATGATATAGCCATATATTAAGATTATAACCCACCGGAATTCAATATTTGTCGACTTACGCACAAAGTGGCTTGTCCAGTCCACCTCGCATATACTATTACTCTCTTAGAATGGGAAGCATAATAATCTGACTTTGATAATGCACGTTTATTATTACACACACACACACACACACACACACACACACACACTTCTTTGTCAGAAAGAAACGCAACGTCTCTATTATATAATTGCTTTTGCAATCTAGAAAAAATGTTCGGTTGCTAATACATGTGATTTATAAAATAAGAAAAATAGAGGTTCCTTTTTTTCTAGTATGCTAGCACACCGTAGACTTCTAGTATAAGATTTTTAATAAACTGAACGTTTGGTCTCCAATAGAATTGTTTATGACCAGAATACAAGTGTGATCCTTGACCAAAAAAGTGAACAGAATATGTCCTTCTATCAGATGTAGTTTTCAGAATAAGGCGGCGTTCAACACATGCTTCTCGGGAAATACACATCCGTGTTTTAATATGCTGTTTTCATTTCAGTCTTTAAATAAGGCACACTGAGCCTCTTTACTGCATCGATGATGCTTAGATTAATGCGATAAAAGGAAACTAAAAAGACAGATAATAGATGAATAGTTGCTAATGATCAAGAACCACAAACGATTTGTGTACTCTAAATACTTTGTTAACTCGCGGTTATGACAGACCCTATGCCATCCATACAAATAACCTAAATGTAAATACAAATATTGGTAATTAAAAATGTGCAAATTGATATTTAAAAATAAATGTCTAAAGCCAATATAATCATTTACTACCTACCGATGATGTCTGATTCCATTCAACGAGCCATAAATATGATATACAATAGACTCAGTTGTTCGAACTCCTATTATCCAAATACCCGGTATTATCCGAACTATTCATCTGGTCCCGGCTAAATTTGTTTTTTTGTTTATATCTTTTTACATCTATCATCCAAACATCGATTATTCGAGTACACCCCCTTAAACGACGTAATTTAGCAGTCCGAAATCCTCTAATCCTATTGAAATCGCGACGCATTATATGAAGTGTTAAAATTATCAGGAATGGCATGTTTGATTTCTTGAATCTTGACACCCGTCGGTCCAAAATGTGAGTACTGAATAATCGAAAAGCGGGTTATGTTTATTGTTTATCTTTAATCCAATAATTGACGCGCCTTTTGATAACCCTGTTATTAATTCAATTAATGCCTGTAATTTTATGGAAAGTCGGTTTGATTAAAGAAAGTCAGAAAATCATATAAACCCTTTGAAAGCTACATTTGATTATACATGTATTTTTTTAAAAATCCATACGAAGATACTCGGCTTACCACATTGTATCTGAATCACGAAGCCATGGAAACTGAAAGATGTACAAAGTGGAAGAGGGAGCCGAAATGTATAGAAACCAAATACAATGCCATCCTTGAAGTAGAACGGGGTCTGAAAACCAAAGCCGAGATCGCAAAACAGTACAACGTTCCAGCGAACACGCTATCAACATGTCTGAAAAACAAGGAAACGATTAAAGATGGCTACATGAAGTTCGGGCCGAAACGGAAGGCAATGAAATCAGGGGCCTTCGACGAGGTTGAGAAGGCAACTCTTAAGTGGTTTAAAGCCGCTAGAGACCAGAACATCACCGTCCCATGGCCTATACTTTTGATGAAAGCTGAACAGTTCTCTCAAAAAATTTCAATTCCCGCATTTAATGCATCCCATGGCTGACTTGATCAGTTCAAGGAGAGACAGGGCATCTCCTTCAAATAAGTTTGCGGAGAAGAAAACTCTGTGAACACCAATTTACAAGACATGTCCGACTGGCGGAACAGACGTGCATCACTCCTGGAAAGGTACAACGCAGACGACATCTACAACGCCGACGAAACCGGGATCTCCTACAAGCTTCTACCTGAGAAGATGCTCGAATTTAAAGACGTTGATTGCCATGGTGGCAATGACAGAATAACAGCCCTTGTTTGCGCGAACATGTCTGGAAATGACAAATTATCGCTACTGATCATAGGAAAGTCTCAGCGGCCTAGATCCTTTAAGAACGCTAAATCACTCCCAACTGATTACCTCGCCAACAAAAAGTCATGGATGACGTCGGAGATTTTCGAGAACTGGGTTCGGAAACTTGACGACACAAATGATGCAACGGAGACGATCCATAGCTATAGTGGTAGACAACTGTTCGGCTCATTCGAAAATCAAGGGTCTGAAAGCAATCGAGCTGGTTTTCCTCCCACTAAACACTACCAGTAATACAAGCCGATGGACCAGAGTAACAAACAGATTCTGAAGAGCCTGTACCGGAAACCGGTTGTTTTGCGCTACCTGATTACGATTGGTGAACATTTAAAAACCTCGACGGAACTCACGGACGACGATATCGTTTATGAAATCAACGCAACAAAATCAAATTCCGGCGACAACGACAGTGAATCGTAGGAAGAAAACAACGATATTACCGAGAAACAGACCAAAGCGGCCACGATTGAGAACGCTTTACACACATGTGACATTCTCTGCTCATACTTGGGATCGTGGGAAAACACCAGTGAGCTCGTAGTAGGACTTAGCAAAATTAGTGAGTATGCGATGAAAGATGATTTCAATAGAAAATGTGCAAAACAACTGTGCTTACACGTTTCTTTAAGCGTGTTAGTTTGATAATGAGAAAAAAAGGTTGAAGAGACGTGAATATCACGTGAAAAATAAACTAACTTATCAAGTTATCCATTGACTCATCAGATCTAAAATATGTTCGATGTTGATCATTTTCATACATATTGAAACGATGATGAGAACGATAATTGTGTCTTCGTTGTATGCCATGCAGATTATTATAATGATTACAACGATAATTTTTACTATTGTTTTTGTCTTTGTTTTATCATGTGCCAATGAAATGGCTTCCTAGATATGTAGTAAGGAAACATAATACAAGAATAACTGAAATGGTAATTTCTTTGTTTTAGTTTTGTAGATTGATGTACACTTGCACCTTCATGACCTTCGGTTATTCGAACCCCGGTATTATCCAAAGTTTTCTTTCTTTATTTACGATATGACATGTGTTGCTGTTCTAGATAGCTGGGTTTAAGCCAGAAAATATGCATGTTTTTGTGTTGGGTGTAAGGCAGGGTAGTTGTCTGGCGTGTCGTGTTTGCGCATCTGCCTACCGGCACACATAAACAGCTGTCCCGGACGTGCAGCTGACGGAGGACAGCTTAGACACAGATCTGATGTTGCATAGACAAACGTGTCTTTGATAACACATCAGAGAGAGAGAGAGAGAGAGAGAGAGAGAGAGAGAGAGAGAGAGAGAGAGAGAGAGAGAGAGAGAGAGAGAGAGAGAGAGAGTATATAAAACTGAAAACAATGCCAAATTTAAATCGGTTAAAATTCTCTTCCATGGGATCCCATGAATTCGTCAAAATCGGGACAGAAACTTGAAAAGACAATAAAGATGCAAAGAGTGATACTGAAAAAGATATTATGGATACAGTTTAGTATAGACTTAAATGAAGAAATTAAATTTGTATTGTGTTCGACATCGTTATCGTTGTCGTTTCATTCAAGAAAAGTGCCTGTGCATTAGTAAATTATTACTGCAAGTGTATAAGATATGGGTACCTTCATTTATAACAATTTTTAAAAAACCTAAGTCAACAACCCTAAAAAAATAAAAAGAAAATAGCATAATATATTATATCAAATCTAAACTTTTTCAGTTAAAATCTAAGAGAACCCGGTTATAGCGTTATCCAGCTTATATCGCTAGTGCGGGGCTGTCACTTATGTAATTCTCATTCTCTTGTAATTCAGACGAGATAAATTTATTAATTCTAAACATTTACATTAATTCAAATCAACAATTTCGAACAAAAACCCGAATGTTAGTAAGTCATATTGATAAAAAAATTCCCATCAGAATTATGGCATTATTATTTAGTGAATTGTTTAGATAAATAAATAATCGATGATAAAGGCCATGATCATACGAAGTTCTAAGCACAAAGATAGAAACACACTGATAAATACGGTAATGCCTACAACTGACTGACTAAAGCTACTATGACAAGTAATCAATACGGAGTGCCGTATATATCTCACGAGTATAGTATTGTGCGGAGTACAGAGTAACCATATTCTAAGGATAGAATTCGGTGATTAATAGATTTTAGCCAGAAACTCCAGTCAGTAGATCAGATGCATATTTAGTAGATTATCTATATAGTTAATAAATATTTGGTAGTTTTCAGTAAATACAGATGTTGCTATAAGTAATCAATACGAAGTTACTAGAACTGGGTCGGGAGGACTAACAATCAGGTATATACGATACTTTAATCCCTATAGGATACCTCAAGACCTTGAGCGTATGTTTATCAGACTATACACTATTATTTGAATAGGCTCTGCCATTCATATACGTAAGTCTATCTAGATCGTAACTGAGATTCTAAACTTATATTTATGATGATATTATTAATCACAGCACAAAGACGAACTTAGCACCAATTAACTGTATAGTTAATGAAATAACTAGTTTGTCGAGAGCTTAATTACTGGGTTTATAAATTAACTGTATAGCTACATGGTAGTTAAATTTTAATATTTTTATGGAAGACTTTCAAGTGTTACATTGATTTTGAGGTAACACTGGAGATCCCGATGTCGTTAGTGTGTGTTCGGGACTGAACAGATGGGCTTTTACAAAAATTTTAAATTAATGTCAGAGGGCAGGAGTTAAAGGTCATAACGCGGATATAATAATTCATAAAGACTTAACATTATATATGAAGACATACAAGTAATTCCTTAATTAGATGATGATAAATGCGGCAAAGTCTACTAACATGAACCATAACCATATTTTAGGCATCTCTACTACTATCCCAAAAACCCAACTGCATACACAAATAGCAGTTAATTGTGGGCACAAATTATTTAAGACTATCAATCAAGACAAAAATTAAAATAGCGAAGAGGAAAGCGAAGCAAGGGCAAACAGCAATAACAAATTCTAAACTTAAAGAAGGAATAGTTTCCTGAACAATCAACATACACGCAACATAGAAAAAGACTCCCCTATAGAAGAAATTATGTTAGCCACGTAAATAATCAGTTTTCCAGGAAAATATAGTTGACATGCGATGTATGAAAACTCAACAATGGATAGAAATACATTTGACAGTTATATATGTCTTCTCATATTACGCAAGGGCTTAGAATCGAAAACAAAAAGGTAGACGATATACACGGTGCTTTTAGAGACATCTTTAATGAGCGCAAACGAGATACAGTTCCATGAAGGAAAAGAATTTTCTAACCAATAACTTAAGGAATTACTGGAAACAGAAAACATCGAATACTTTTCCACTAACAGAATCAAAAAGGCGTATGCTGTGCAAAAGTTTAATCAAACTCTTTAGACAACAATGTGGAAGTATTTCACTGAAATTGAAACCAGAACATGGGTAGTTATATTTTGTGACGCCACATAATTAAAACAAAAAATTTACAGATGAAAAGCATGCCCGGAACATCTGATCACACTCTTAGAAGATGACTCAGAAAATCCAAACCTGGTTGCATAACGCTTGTATTCTCTCCACTCATACCTAAATGAGGGTGTGTGTGTGTGTGTGTTTATGTGTGTTTGAAGCATTATGGGATTCCATATCTCTAGATGTTATAGTTTGTAATGATTTCACTGGATAAAAGAAACATAGAATTATTCTATAGTTGTATGTAAACAGAAAGAAGTCAGTCAGGTTAAACAAAACAATAAGCACTCATCTTTTTCATCCTTTTTAATTTGTGTCTTATGGTCATGTAAACAGTCAGAACAATGAATAAAATCACGTATGTTTCAAATAATTAACGGTAAAACGAATAAACTAGCAGCGGCGTAGCGAAGCTCTGGATTGTTGCGTCAGCTTTTACTTACATGAACATCTTAAGAGATAATATGTGGTGTTACAAACTGCAGTACAACAATATTTTCACTAGATCTTATGGCGATTGAATACAAAAAACGCTTGTGATTATATCGTCATGACCTGTCTAACGTTTTCCTTCAACAAGCCTTAGAGTAGTAAATAGTCACTGAAGGATTAGAAGGTCATTGTTATAGATCCTGTAGATAAATAGATAAGTGGTTATAGTCACTAGTTAGTGTTTACCACGAAACAAATGCTTTATATTTAATTGATCAGTGTGCTAGCCTAGAAGATACAAAAAGAAGGCTTCTAATTGTGGTTACGATTTAGCGTTAACCAAGAGGAAGACAATTCAGCTCATCTATGAACGGGTCCATTAACTTCCTAATTCATTAGCAAGATACCGTACATGCTGACGTTTGAATATTTAGTAGTGTTATAGTACTTGATGTTATTGTTCCTGTCACTGTAAAATTGTCGGTTTCAAAATGAATACATAATATATCTGTTCATGAGTAGTCTAATTATATCGCCATATTACGTTTCGAGCTTGAAGTAGTATAATTTATACATGAACCATTTACTCAACACAAGTATAGTACAGCCTACCTAAACTGGTTTGGTTAATATAATGTTTTTTTTTTGTTTTTTCACACTAAATACTATTAAGTATTTGTCAAATATTGTTCTTTTTGCGGATAACAACTCATTATGCTTATAAAGCTTTTTTTCATAAGCACAAATTTTAACGGTTATTCCCTTCCTAAGATTTTTCATTTACGTATTAAACACATCGTTATTCGTTAGTATGAAGAAGCTATTTAAGAAATAACTAGATGCATTTTGTCGGCTTGTATTCATTTCTATGTGTGATTAAACCACGGTCTCTTCTTCAAAAAATGAACAAGGCTATGTATTTTTTTCAGTTTTAATCGTCAGTTTTGTAGAGCTGTAGATTCCTGATTCTGTAATGTACTCTCTACTATTTTGGTCTTTACTGTGCATAACAGTTTTGTTACTGATGATTTTGTACATTATAACCAGCAATCAATTTCTTCAGAGAAGGAGATAATATTTTTCATATTGTATTAATTTCTCTAGAGTTGATGTTCTTTTAACTTGCCCTGCAAGCGTAAGGGTATTTCTAAACCGACTTTTGATATGCAACTAATCTTGTGGTTAGCAGGCCACTTAAGCAGATTTGTGTATACTGTCGTTTTCATGTATTCTTCAGTTGCCCATTTAATCATTTGTACCGGCATGTATGGTGACATCTCTTAGCCTATGTGCATACTGAATGATCTTGCCCTACTCGCTATCATGTCTCATCTTGACATCTTTGTCCAAGTAGTATTCATGGTTTCCTCTAGCATATATATGTTAGGTATAATACTAATTCCCCCACTATTCCAGATTCAATCACAAGGAACATAGATTTGTCCTTTTGCAACTCAAATTCCAGTTTACTTTAATTTAAGGAGGTATCGTGATCTAATGTATGAGTACCGTGAGTAGTAGGGGGGGGGGGGTAAAAAGGTACGGGGGGGGGGCACTATAGGTATCTACGGGAATTTAACATAGCGGGGGGCACTATAGGTATCTACGGGAATTTAACATAGCGGGGGGCACTATAGGTATCTACGGGAATTTAACATGGCGGGGGCACTTGGAGTACCAACGGGAATTTAACATAGAGGGGGGCACTTGGGGTACCAACGGAAAAAGAAAAAAAAAAGCAATCATTAGAAAATTAATCTTTTCTTGAAAAATGGGTGGCCCTGAAAAGGGCCGTTGGTTTTTTTTTTTTGTTTAACATTCACATCTCCTGTAGGGTCTTCTTTTTCGGAGACTTCTACGGACTTCTGGTCCGTAGAGGAGTACCCTCTTTAAACATCCTTGTCGTTCAATATAGATGCGACGTTTCCAGATAGCGGTCTCTGTGATTTTAGTAATAGCCCATGAGACTTTGACATACATGGGGAATGCTGGGTCGAACAGCATTCCCGAGACGATGTTTGATGATTCCACACTTGTCCACATTTTGTTTTTTCTTCTGGAGTGGTCTTGGAGAAAACCGGTGAAGCTCTACGAGACAAGCGGTCGTATATATACTCTACGAGCGGATTGAAATTAATCGAAATCAACTACCAATCCAAGCGCGCGTTACAAGCGGGTCGGTTTTTCTTCCAATGGGAAGAGAGCGGGGGGGGGGGGGGTGACGTCATTTGGGGTATAAAGGCATCACAGCGTTCGTAGGGATTTTACTTTTTGGACAGCCTAAATGGAGACTACCAAGACTACTATGTATTGGGGTGAGCCTGTAACGAATGCTGCTTTGTTGAACTTCCAACCGGAAGAGTTTAATTTAGATTTTCTGTCTCAAGAATTTGAGCCTGAAATCACTACGACTGCTGCTGTACCACTTCCCTCTTTGCTGCCTTTCATGGATGATTTCAAAAAGAGGCAACAAGAAGAATTGGAAATTTTTTTAAAGCGGCAGAGAGAAGCAGAAGAAGTGTTTCTTCAACAAGAAGAGGAAAGAAGAAGAAAACAAGAAGAAGACCTAAGAAAGTTAGAAGAGGAGAAGAGTGAAGCACCGCAAGAAGAGAGCGATGAAGATAAAACGGTGAGTCTTCTCCAAGGCATTTTATCCGAGTTAAAACGTTTGACAAACCTGTATGAGTATTCTTTAACTCAACATAAGAGAAAGAAACCATCACGGGCTAAACATGCGAAGCCCATCACTACTTCTACTGAGATGCTACCACCACCACCACCACCACCACCACCACCATTTGGACTGGGTCGTGGAAAAGGATTACGACAGTTGAAGCTGATCATGTCGAGTCCATAAGTTTGTTTTAACAAAAACAAACAAACAAACACCCCAACGGTCCTTTTCAGATCTCTAGAAAAGAAATCAAATTGACAACAAATCAAGTAAAACTTAAAAAATCCCCATTCCTTGGGGTTTTTTTGTGTGAGTGAGTGCGTGCGTGCGTGCGTGCATCATTCATACTCTAAAAACAAATAACACAAAGACACTTACTTTTTTTCCATTCTGGTCTATTCTCTTTTTTTTTTACAAAATAATTCACCATGAACATCACATAACACTCCAAAAAAAGTTCATTGTTCACTGTCTGTCTCTATTGTTCTTCTTGAATTTCTTTACAGGAATCAAGGGTTCTTTTTCTTCATTCTCACTGTCTTCCATCCATCTAACTTTCTTGCTTTTTTTAAAGATAGGTTCTTCTTCTTTTTCTTCTTCTGGGAGTGAAGATCCTTCGGCTTCCTCCCTCTCTGGTAGGTTTTCTTGTTTTTGAGGGCACTCCGAAGACCAATGTCCTTTTTCTTGACAATGATAACAAGTATCTTTCCCTTTATCTCTGTTTTGGGTTTGTTGACGTTGTGGACATTCTGGAGCCCAATGTCCTTTCTCTTGGCAGATATAACAAGTATCTTGACTTTTATCTCGAGAGGTAATGGAGGAGTAGTCCTTACTCTTACTGGTAGTATACTTTCGAAGGACTGTCTGCAAATCTCTCACCAAAAAAGCAATATGTCTTCTTGACTCTTCCATCTTTACAGTTTGAAAGTTCAATCACAAAGACTGATTCTGAAGGTAAGAAGGTCTCTCTATATATAGGTTCCTGTGTGAAACTCCATCAGATCTAAATCAGATTTCAAGATGAAAAGATCACGCCCAATCTATGAGAAAACAGAAGAAGAAGAAGAAACAAAGAGGCCACGACGACGAAGACTTTCCGTACCGCCTGAAATACCGCTCGCTGAACTGCTAGCTCAAGTCCATGCTAGCGATTTCGAAGAAGAGATGAGTGAGCCTGAAACCCAAAAAACCCAACCCAAACAATCCACTACCACCACCAGAACACCTGACCAAAAAAGACCTACTACCGTGGCTCCCGAAAATTACTATCGGATTCGAGAGACGCAAAAAATAACCTCTCGAAAATTTAAAACCACAGCCTACACTCACACGGTTCACTTCAAAGACTTCAAGTCCGAAGTACATTCCGAGAAAGCGGCGGGGTTCATTAGCGATTTGTGGGGTTCTGTGTTACAGAACTTGAAACGACAATGCGGAGCCAAAGAGGACGATCGATTGAGACTGGCCATCCATCACGACAGTTTGAAGACCCGTGCTTGGATCGAGTTCAGCACCCCGGCAGAATTAACACCAGACAAAGTCATGACCAAAATCGAACACGTTCAACAATCTAACGACAAGTTTACCATCACGGATGGAAAGGCCGCACTTTACATGACTCACGTTGCTCCTCCTCGAGGGAGTGGACGAAGTAGGAAAGCGTTACTGGTGGACGATCTTCGCAGTACCAAACACAGTATCGTCCAAATTGACAATACTCAAGACCAGATGTGTTTGGCTCGGGCCATCGTGGTGGGGCGAACGTATGCCAACAAGAACGAGAGCAAAGAATGGAAAAGAGCCTGGAATAACATTCGACGATCTAACAAATCTAACAAACAACGAAAAGAAGCAGAACTCCTGTTACGACAAGCAGGCATCCCTAAAGACACCGTGTGTGGCATTTCTCAAATGCAACAACTTCAAGACGTCTTGGCTTCTGGCTACACTTTGAAAGTTCACCCTCAAGAAGTGCGCGGAGATATGGTGTTTCGAGGCACAAATTTTCCCGAAGGAAAATACATTCACGTGTATTACCACCAAGAGCATTTCGATGCCATCACCACTATCACCGGATTTTTGGGATACTCTTACTGCTGCGAGAAATGCGACCAAGGATTTAACAGTCGAGAGCAACACCTTCATTGCGGAGCAAGATGTCGGGGTTGTTTAGCGGACAAACCATGCCTTCCTGAACAACACCACGTCCACTGTGAGACATGTCGACGCACTTTTGTCAGTTCCTCTTGTTACGAACAGCATCGTAAGACACAAGGTCACCAACAAAAATGTGCTTGCGACTTATTGAAAATGTGCTCCACTTGTGGACATCAAATTTGCACCAACGACCCCAAGAGACACGTTTGTGCTGGAAAGAAAAGATGTCCTATTTGTTACCAGATGGTGAACTTTGATCATCAATGTTTTATTCAAAAGTACGACAAGACAGAGAAGAAAGAATTAAAGAAGAACAAGAACCAAGTGGATTTCATCTTTTTTGATTTTGAATGCATGCAAGAAACAGGCATTCACATTCCCAATTTTTGAGTGGCTCATCGCTCTTGTGAGAAGTGCATCCAAGAAACGATCCATTTTCACTGTCCTCATTGTAGTAGGATTCCAGGAGGACGCGAAAAAATCTTTCGGGGTCCTAACACTTTGTTCGAGTTTGCTGAATGGATTTTAGACCCCACCGACGACACTTGGAGCGAAGAGGACATTCAACGTTACGGAGACTGTCATCGGTATGCGACCGTCATAGCTCACAATTTCTCGGGATACGATGGACAGTTTTTGTTAAGATATTATTCGCAACAAGGTACCGAACGCCCTGAAGTCACCATGAACGGAAACAAGCACATCTACATGAAAGTGGGTCAAGTCAAATTCAAAGATTCCATGAGTTATTTGGCCATGCCTTTGAGTCGAATGCCTAAAACATTTGGCATGACAGAAATGGTCAAAGGCTATTTTCCTCACTTCTTCAACACGGAAGCTAATCAACATGCCGTCCTACCTCATTTGCCTGACCTCCATTATTACGACCCCGACGGAATGCGCCCCGAACAGCGAGAAGCCTTTCACGCTTGGTACCGCGCTCACCAGTCCGATCCATTTGACTTTCAAGAGGAAATGCTCAAGTACTGTCGATCCGATGTAGACATTTTACGGCGTTGCTGTGGAAAGTTTCGACAGTTATTTCTAGATCACGGAGACGTTGATCCTTTGAAAGATGCGTGCACCCTACCCAAAGCCTGTTCCTTAGTGTACACCCAAAATTTCACGCCTGAGAACGAACTAGCGATCATCGACTCCAACACGTCTCTCTTTGCCAGTCGTCAATATTCGGCCAAAGCTTTGCGTTGGCTCCATTACTTGTGCCAAAAAGAAGACAAATGGATACAACATGCCAGAAACGGAGGAGGAGAAAAGAAGATTGGATCTTATTCCGTGGATGGTTGGGATTTAGAAAACCCGCACACGGTGTACGAATTTCGGGGTTGCTTGTTTCACGGATGCCCTACCTGTTTTCCTGACCGAGACCTGAAAAATCCTTTCACGGGAGTCAGCATGGAAGCCTTGTACGAACAGACTTACCAACGACGACTCAACTTAGAAAGTCAAGGATACCAAGTGGTTGAAATGTGGGAGCACGAGTACGATCTACGATTGAAAACCGATCCTGAATTTAAGAGCATCACCGAAAGTTACGACGTGGCCGACATCGAACCTTTGGATCCACGCGACAGTTTATTTGGAGGACGAACCAATGCCACTCGCTTGCTGTACGACGTAGACGAATCCAAAGGAGAAGAAATCAAATACATCGACGTATGTTCGTTATATCCTTGGGTGTGCAAATATGCTCGTTTTCCAACCGGACACCCTGAAATCATGACAGAACACATTAACGTGGAACACATTCGTCAATACGAAGGATTGATCAAATGTAAAGTCTTACCTCCGACCGACTTGTACCATCCCATCTTGCCTCACCATTGCCAAGGAAAACTGATGTTTCCTTTATGCTGTACGTGTGCCGAAACGTGCAACCAAGATCACCCCTGTCACCACACGGAGGAAGAACGCGCTTTGACAGGAACGTGGGTCAGTGCCGAATTGTTTCGAGCTCTGGATCGAGGATACCGTTTGTTGAAAGTGTACGAAATCTGGCACTTTCCAACCACCGCACAATACCAAAAGGACGACGCCACGAATCATCCAGGCATTTTCTCGGGGTGCGTCAACCAATTTTTAAAACTGAAACAAGAAGCCAGCGGCTATCCCTCGTGGTGTCAGACTCCCGAAGACCGAGTTCGATTCAAAGAAGAGTACCGTGACGTCGAAGGCATCACTTTGGAAGACGTGGAAAAGAACGAAGGAAAAAGATCGTTTGCCAAAGTCATGCTCAATTATTTGTGGGGAAAAATGGCCCAACGACCCATCTTAACCAAGACGGAATACGTGACCGATCCTTATCGCTACTTTCAACTGGTGGACGACAAAAGTGTACTAGTCAAACACGTTGAAATCGTCCGTGATGATTTGATCTTAGTCAATTTCGAAGAAGAACCCAAGTTTGTAAAACCTGACAAGTTTAGCAACGTAGTCATTGCCGCCTACGTGACAGCCCATGCTCGTTTGAAGTTGTACGACGAAGCTTTAGAAGTCTTGGGAGATCGTGTCCTGTACTTTGACACCGACAGTTGTATGTACATCCATCGGCCCGTTTGCCCACACCCTACCATCCAAGGAGATCGTTTAGGAGCCTGGACAGACGAGCACCCTCAAGACACCATCCTGAGTTTTGCCAGCGGTGGCCCTAAAAATTACGGCTACCGATACCGAGACCCGCAAGGACAACTTCACACCCAATGTAAAGTCAAAGGATTGACCCTAAACTATAGAACCAGCCAAGTGGTCAATTTTGAGGTTTTGAAAAATGCTTTGCTGTCTGGACAAGTGGAAGACTTTCGAGTGCAAATGTTAGAACCTCACAAGATCGTACGGTTACCTAATCACCAAATTGTCACTCGTCCTTTACAAAAAGTGTACCAAATCGTGTACCAGAAACGAGTGAGACTTCCAGACCACACCACTTTGCCTTACTGACACGCCGATCTGGAGTATAAAAAAGGGACCCCTTGAACAGAAAAGACAACACCAAGATTGACGATGACTTTAACACCGTGTGATGAACCCACTGCAGACCTCAAGTTGAAAGAATACAAATTTCCCGTGGCCTTGCCTGACTATTGTGATTGTGCCAGTCGATTGAACACGTTCAAAACATGGCCTAAATGGAATGGATTACCTACTTCCAGTTCTTTAGCCAGAGCAGGATTTGTCTACTTTGGACAGGGAAACAAAGTGAAATGTTTCAGTTGTGGTGTAACCATTAGCATGGACCCTAAAAATTCAGCTATCCTAGAACATGTCAGATGGGTTCCAAACTGTGCTTAACTTTCTTTGGCGTTTAAACCGATTACATTACAGTACTTTGCGGATGGTACAGTCGACAGGTATAAAAAAGGAACCACTTCCAAGCCTAACCATTCATTCTGACTTTCAACGTTGACCGAGCAAGAAGAAAAAAAAATGAGTGATTTTGTCATCCTCCCACCAAAGATGAATAAGAATACTCATGCCACCCACCCACCAAGGGAGAAATCTAGTGTGAACTCCAGGTGCCATCACGACTTGGAGTGCGATGCAGTGCCATGCGAGGAGACGGATTCCGTACGAGTTGGCATCAGCGATTCACACGATGAGACGGATGCCGTACGCTTGGACATCACCGATGCAGCACCTCACCGTCCCTTTTACGATGCAGGACGACCTTTACTCTTTATTAATCGTACACATAATTGTCATACCCACAGGAGTAAAGAATTGACGATACCTGTGGCTTTGCTTGGTTATTCCAAGTTTGAAAAGCGACTAAAGACGTTCCAAGACAAGTGGCCTAAATATCTATTACAAGCAACTACTGCCAAAGCTTTAGCCAGATCTGGATTTATCTACTTGGGAGAAGGAGATAAAGTTCAGTGTTTCAGTTGCGGTATGAGACTTCACCAATGGGAGCCTACCGACTCAGCTTACATTGAACATGCCAGATGGTCTCCGCACTGTCAGTTCTTACCTTTAGTGGCCTTAGAAGATTACGGGTACGATGAGACGGATGACAAGAAGAAGTAACATGTCGGATGATACTTTACAAAAATACATTCGTGGTTTACCTTTGGAGCTGCGAGAACGCATTTACCAGTATTTACCTAGTTTAGAAGACCGCATTCGTTGTTTGCCTTTGAAGTTGCGAGTACGCATTTACGGAGAGTTTGTCCAGATCCAAGTGAAACGCAAACTCAAATTCATTCCTCGATTTGCGCACTACCGCGACTTACACCGTATCAGAAGTCTGATTCTGAAGAGAAACTATCACAGCTATCGTGAAGAACACAAAAGAGAGTTACTTCTTTCCAAGTCGGATACTTTACAAGAACACATTCGTGGTTTGCCTTTGGAGCTGCAAAAACTTATTTACCGAGAGTTGGTCCCTATCCAAGTGAAACGCAAACTCAAAGTCATTCCTCGATCTGTAAACTATGCTTACTTCCAAAGTATGAGAAGACTGATTTTGGGAAGATTCTATCGCTGGCACCTTGGAGAAGACTATCACAAAAGATACCAACCTTGGTAACCTGGATATAAAAACCCACCACAAAAGATACCCACCTTGGGAATCTCACCCTATAAAGCCTCACCATGCCTGATCTGTGGTCTTCACTTGTGAAACGTATTCCGTGGAAGAATGTCAGCGATCGTGTTCAGACCTTAGAGGATTATAAAGGCCTGATACAAGAACTGTTTCCATTGAATTTTGGACGCTATGCGGTGTGTGTCTTGGTGACTGCCTTTCTTGGATTTCGTTTTCCAGGACATTCGTTGTGGAGTATTTTTGAGGACTATTGTTTGTCTTGGATTATTTTGGAGGACCCGTGGTTGTTTTGGACGATTTTGATGAACCATCAAAAAAAACAAACATGACCATTCATGCTTTATCAGTACACGAAAGACAAATTGTACTCAAAGTGTTGAAAGTGGTGATGAAGACGAGTGGGGTACCTCCGTTTGAAGAAGACATTAGTCAAACTTTATCTACCCTTCATACGTTTCAAGAAGTGTGTATTGCTAGTGAGTTACACCAACAACTTTACGCTTGGAAAGATGTACGTGACTGGAGAAAAATTGGTTTCGATGTTTGGCTACAAGAAGTGGCTCAGTTTGCCAAAGATCTGGCACGTCACTAAGTTTCCAAAAGTGAAATGGGAACCTAAGTCCAAAAAGAAAAATGACCTTAGAAACAATCCTGGAAGAACCTGACACAGCAGAGAAAGACCACACCGCTGTCGTCGTCCAAATACAACCCCCTGAGGAACACCCCCCCCCCCTCCTTACCGTCAGAGACATTTCATTTTTCCAAAACAAAGACGAGCAGAAGAAGAATACCACCACCAGTGCCTGTGCCTTCCATTCCTAGGACAGTGTTTTGTTCTTGTTGTACATTGACTTGTTTATACAGAACTTTAATTCTTTTAGTGGTAGCCTTAATCTTGTACCTGACCATTTTTGCGGTCTGCATTTTTGTCACTCGTCATTTTCATGACTTGTAAAATAAATAATAAACGTGTATGAAACGTATAAAATGTCTTGGGTCTTTTGTCTTCTTCTCAAAAATCTTCCTACCTCAGTCATGGCTACATCTTCTTCTGCCTCGTCTGCCTCTTCTACTTCCTCTGTGGTCAAAGTGATTGACGAAAAGTTAGATCGTCCAAGTTGGGAAGCTTTGTATCTGCGCCATCCATTTAACATGTTGATTGCTGGACCCAGTGGTTCAGGTAAAACCGAATTTGTCAAACGTTTGATCGAACACAAATCTCATTTGTTCGATCGTCCACTTCAACGCATCGTGTGGTGTTACAAAGAGTGGCAACCGTCTTACACTTTATTGAAAGAAAGTCAAGGAGAAGCCATTTCGTTTGTAGAAGGCATCCCTCGCGAAGACGATGGGATCATGTCTGACGTGAGTCAAACACATCTAGTCATCTTCGACGACATGTTATGAGAAGACGAAGAGGAAATTAAACTTTGGTTTACACGAAAATGACATCATCGAAATGCCAGCATCATTTACATTACTCAAAATTTATTTCAACAAAGTAAAGCCCATCGTACCATCATTACGTAGTGTTATTTAAACCCCAGAAACAAATCTCAAGTGCAAGTGTTAGCCAAACAGTTAGGCACTCCTTGGTTAAATTATGCGTACGACGATGCCACTCAAACACCTCATGCGTATTTACTCATCGACTTACAACCGACCACTCCCGACTATTTGAGATTTCGTTCCCAATTGTTTCACCATTGGTGCCAAGAAGGAGGTCCTGTCATTTACACGTCCCCTTCAGCCACACTCTGAAAAAAAACTATAAAAACATCTACCGCGTCATTTATGTCTCACAGTCTTCGAGATGACTTCCTTTCAATCTCATCCTCCTGCTAAATTGATTCGTGCCTTGTATGGCATCAGTCGCGAAACAAATGCACAAGTCCGTGCTCATTTGTTAGAAGCTATTCTTAAAGAAGTGTTATGATGGTTTACTTTGACGGCACGTCAATTACTGCAAGGCATCATTCACCTCCCTCATCAAACTCAACGTTTTTTTCAAAAACATAAAGGGGCGTTGTCACAACTAGCCGATACTAGAATTGATCCACGGACTAAAAAACAAATCATTTTAACCCCTGGAGGGAGCGGTTCTTTAGGAGGGGTTATGATTCGTTCACTTTTGAAATGGGATCCTAATGCCCAAGCCAAAAAAACCAAAACACCAAAAAAGAAGAAAAGTCCTAAAAAGAAAGCCACAAAAAAGAAAAGCCCTAAAAAGAAGAAAACCCCCAAGAAAAAGAAAAGTTCTGCCAAGAAGAAGAAAACACCCACCACTACCACCACTGGTACCCGCAAGAGAGGTACTGCTGCCAGGACGCAAACGTACACCCGCAAGACACCACCACGACAGCCAGCAGTGACGAGGTCTCCTCTTGCGTCCACTTCTTCGTCTTATTCACCACCCTTCATGATGATGCCTGCCAAACCGGACTTAAGACAAGTGTTTCCTAATTTAATGCAAAAATGGAAACCCATTTCGAAAGTCACCACTTCGGGACCCTCCACTTCGGCTGATCTGGCCATGGCAGCGGCCGCGAACAAAGTACCGTCCCCTAAAACCAAAGTCCAAGAGAGAAGCGGCGTGTTACAAAGTTTAATTGATTTATCCAAAGACGAATTGAGACGATTTAGTCCATTGAAAACACCTCAACGTCGAGTGAGGCCTGTCATGAAGATGGTACGTCGTGCAGACAATCAGTGGAGACGTGTTCCAGTATAAAATAGAAGGGTGACCTGCCAGAGACTTCAGACTTACTCCTGACCTCTAAGATGACCCCCAAACGTGCACACCACCACCACCAAAAGAAGAAAAGCAAAAACGGACTTCCACCTCGTCTGGCGAAACATTGGGACGTCTTGTCTGTCCTGACCAAATCGAATCCTCCCATGCGTAAACAACTCATTCAAACAGCCCCTAAAGAAATCATCGATACCGTGTGTGAATGTTGTTTGAACGTCTTGAAAGGAACGGTACCTTTGTCCAAGATACAGAAACAAAAATTAGGCAAACATCGGAACGTTCTTCGCCAAATGGTGAAAAAGAAAATACCTCTCCAGCAACAACAAAAAAATGTTGGTGCAACGAGGAGGATTTCTACCTATGCTGTTAGGACCGTTGTTAAAAATAGCGGGTCCTTTGTTAGGAACGATTGCTGGACCGCTTTAAGGAGGTGTCATGCGATTAAAAAAAAGAAGATAAAAAGGACACCCTTCTCTGGAAAGACCACACATTTTTGTACCTTTGGATGAAATGGAAGGACGAAAACTGACTTTAGTGCCTTACAAACGATGGATGGAATTCCATCGTTGGAACGAACAACGGATACCTCATTTACCACCCAATCCTAATCTCAACGAGATGTCACAGTTACAACAAGAATTACAAACGCTGATGGAACGAAGCGATTTGTCAGAAACAGAAAAATCCCAACGGTACGGTCAACTCTTACAACGTCTGCAACTCTTTCACCAAAAAGCTGTCGACGAAACAGCTCCACTCACTCTGAGAGATTTCAAAACCCTGATGAAAAGCGAACCTAAAGTTACCACCACCACTAAAACAAACACCGCCACGGGGACAACAGAAGAAGACGAGCCCTGAGAAATGTTTCAAACTCCGTCTGCTGGCATACCTAGTCAAATTGCAGCTTCCTTGTTGACACCCTCTCCTACCCCTCATCGAGAAGCCATGAAAGCTTGGGTTAAAAAGAAGATGTCCACTCCTTCTTCAGCAGAAAAAAAAAGAAAGGCAGCAAGACTGAAGTGAAAAAAAGACACCACCAAGAAGAAACCTACCATCACCCCTTCTTCACTACCCACTCCTGTGGCTCGTCGAACGCGTCAAGCCGCTTCGTCCAAACCTCACGACACTCAAAGTAGTAGCATCGAACAGTGGTTGACTTATTGAGGAATCATGGAGAAACTTTTAGCTACCATTTATTACAATCCTGGCCATGCTGTTGGTTACGGAGGAGTTCAAAAATTATATCGAGCTGCTAAAAGTAAATTGAAAAGTGTACGTTTGCCAGACGTACGACGATGGTTACAAGAACAATCGACGTACACGTTACACAAACCCATTCGACAAAATATTTTCTACAAGTCCAACCCAAGTGGAAGGTATCGATCATCAATGGCAAGCCGATTTATCCGACTACTCTCATTTGGCAGCCTACAATCGTGGTCACAAATATTTGTTTTGATTCATTGACGTGTTTTCCAAATTTGCTTGGGTCGTGCCTTTGACTTTTAAAAGCAGTACCGAATTAGTACGTGCCTTAAAATTGGTGTTGAAACAAAGTGGTCGTCACCCTTTACGATGGCAAACCGACAAAGGCACCGAATTTCTAAACCAAGCTTTTCAAAAAGAATTGAAACAAAGGCAGATTCATTTTTTTATCACCGAAAATCCTGAAACCAAAGCCAGTATCGTGGAACGTTTTCAAAGAACTTTGAAAGAACGCATGTGGAAATATTTTACACATCAACACACTCTCAAGTACATCGACGTGTTACCCCGTTTGGTCAAAGCGTACAATCAATCGTACCATCGAAGCATCGGACGTGCCCCCGAAGAGGTCAGCCCTGAAAACGAAGTGACCGTGTTTGATCGATTGTTTGGTACACCCCACAGCAGACCACCCCAGAAAAAAACCTTGCTGGAGTTGAAAACGGGAGATTGGGTTCGCATCGGACAAACCAAACGCACTTTTGACAAAGGTTATTTACCCAACTGGACCACCGAATTGTTTCGTGTCACTACACCCGTGCGTGGACGCCATCCTCCCGTGTATAAATTGGAAGACATGCACGGTGAAGTGCTCAAAGGAACATTTTACTTGCCTAAGTTACAACGAGTGACCAAAAAAGAAGACGCCTTGTACGACATCGAAAGCATTCTCGAACAAAGAACACGCAAAGTATATCCTCCTAGTTTTGATTCTTGGATTTCCGCTTCTCAAGTCGTCGACTATAAAAAGAAGAAGAAGTAACCTAACATGCCATTCAACACAACCACGACCTCGACTCCTTCGCAGAGTTCTTCTCTTCAAGAATTACAAAAACAAGCACTCTGGGTGTGGTGCGGAAAACGTGTGCCTAAAAATCAAATCGTCTTTTTCTGCAAAAATTTTTGTAGTGTATTGTGTCATCGGAGCAGCTATTGCCAATTTGAGTTTGCAACAAGGGGACAAACAATTGTGGACCATTTTACTCAGCAGTTGCATCGGGTATCTTTTACCCAGTCCCTCTTTGAAATTTACGACGACGGACAACAGTCATCACAACGGGTGTACAACCAACGCCAGTCCACCACCTTCTTCCAGTCACCATAATAGCGGTCCTCTTTTGGAACCCTTTGAACATCATTTGAACTCGAGTGACTCCTCGGAGAACAAAACAACTTTGGACCTACTATGAATGACCAATTTTATTTAACTTTACCCAGTGACAGTTCCATGGATGTGTTTCCCAACAACACCTTATGTTGTTTCACGACCAAATTACCTCAGGCCATCCAATTGGATCACGACGCTCATTGGGAAGTGGCTTTGGTAGAAATCATTCATCCTACGCAAATCACAAACATCAACCAAGGTCAAAACACTTTTATCGTGGAAATCTTGAACCCAAAAATACAAGATGAGTTGGAAAAAAATGATCCTAAAATGACGGAATCAAAAAAAGGGTAGTAGATCCTAAATCTTCTGTCTTGTCGCAGTATACTATGAGAATTCCTACGGGGTATTATTTTAGTGCTGAACATTTGGTGGAGACGATTGCGGACAAGTTTGCAGCCCAATTTGGCCTAGCCTTAAAGAAAGCCGATAAATTTGTACGAATCGCTTACCATGCTGTGTCACGCCGTTTAATCTTGCAATTTTTCAAAGAGAAGGGGGAACTCATTGGCGAGAAAGACAAAGAATAACCCGTGCATGACAAAACACCCTTAACCATCACTTTTTCTCCTGGATTGTATGCTATTTTGGGTGGAAATAAATTGTATGCTAATAAAAAAAGTCGCAAGCAACGTAGAATTCGGAGATGGTTTAAAAACCCCTATCGAATTGAACGTTGGACTGAATTTAATGTTTGTGTACTCCGATGTGGTGGAGTACAACGTGGTGGGACACACAGCTGCGCCCTTACTGAGAGTCATTCCTTTCAAACTGGATTCTGGCGCTGATGCTAAAGAAGAAGGTGGTGGAAACACATATCACGTTCACCGTGAATTTGTACACCCTCATTATCTTCCAGTCAGTAAATCGTATTTTGACAGTGTCAACATTAGTATAAAAGGAGATTTGGGACAAAGTGTGCCATTCATTGACCAAGGAAAAGTCACGGTGAAACTACATTTTCGAAAAAAGTTCTCCAACGCATTGTAACCAAAAATGTATCCTGTGTACCGAGGAGTGGCTCGACAACGAGGACATGGTTTAGGAGATATGTTAAGATCGGCTTTTTGGACGGTAGCCCCTATTTTGAAACCGATGGTGACTCGAGGATTCCATGCCTTAAAAGATGCCGCTTTGACACAAGGAAAATAATTTTTGCAAAATGTCCTCATCGACAAACAAAAATCCCAAAGAAGCCTTTATGAGAGCAGGCAAAAATGTGTTGATGAACACTGGCAAAGATCTTTTAGGTCTCCGAGAGAGTCCTATAAATTCGCTTCACGCTTCTGGCCCTGGCATTACTTAATCCTCCACTTCACAGCAAGGACAAGGTAGAAAGAGACGACGTCGACACCCCTTCAGAGCTCATAAAACACACGGTGGTGTTTCAAAAAAGAATAAGAAAAAAAGAACCGTCAGAGAATTAGACGTGTTTGATTACAAAAACCTTTGAAAATGATGCACCGAGATTCTTGCGAATGTACCAAGTCAGAACTGGATATGTTTACCATGCCTCCCACCATGATGACGATGCAAGAATCCCAATGGGTGGAATTTCATCCTGTATCGTCTTTGACGGAATCAGCTCCTATCGAATTTGAAATCAAAGGACAAACCGAAGATTACATCGATCTGAATAACAGCTACTTGTACCTGAAACTCCAAGTACAAAAAAATGACAACACCCTTCCTGGGGACGGTGACCGAGTGGCACCCGTCAATAATTTCATGCATTCCTTGTTCAGCGGAATAGATTTGTACTTGAATAACAAACTGGTCAGCAGCAGCTTGGATACTTATCATTACCGTGCTTATTTGGAAAATCTCTTGACGTACGGAAAAGAAGCCAAGAACACTCATCTGGATGCTTCGGTGGTCTGGAAACCTGACACCTCGGAAAAGTTCAACCACCCAGACCTGTCAGTAGCGGCGAAGTCTACTGAGGATGGTAATAATGGTAATAAAGATATAATTCCAGCAGTCCCACACAATGTGGGATTTAACGACCGTCGAAAGAAAATCAGACGTAGTTTATAACTGATTGGTCGTTTGCATTTGGACATGTGGTTGCAAGACAAGTATTTGTTAAACGGAGTGAATGTACGTCTGAGACTGAATCGCAGTATTGCCGACTTCCATTTGATGGCCGAAAACAAAGAGTGGAAAACCAAAATCCAAGAAGCCAAACTTTACGCACGACGTGTAGAAGTCTTACCTAAAGTAGCCAACGACATCAGTCAAACGTTGAGCAGAACCACTGCCAATTATCCTGTGCGACGCGTGGAAGTGAAAACCTTTACCATTGCAGCTGGACTCCGATACAAAGTCGAAGATCACGTCTTCCAAGGACAGCTCCCCAAACGTTTGCTTATTGGCATCGTCAGTAATGCAGCCCTCAACGGAGTCCACAATCAGAATCCATTCGCGAGTTTAAACACTACAGCGTCTCCAAGATAGAAGTCAGTCGAGATGGTAAGACATTGTGTACCAGATCTTTTGAACCTAAATTTGGTGAGAAAAATTACCTGAGATCTTACTTGAGCCTGTTTGAAGCCACAGGACAGTTAGGTACCAACACCAGCCACGGTATTTCGTACGAGGATTATGCAGGAGGGTATGCCTTGTGGGGTTTTGATTTCACTCCGGACCAAGGCAGCGACGAAGGACATTTCCACCCTATAAAATCAGCCCCACTTAGTGTGGAACTTCAGTTTGCAAATCCTCTACCCGACACGGTGAACGTCATCTTGTATGCAGAATTTGATAATACTCTAGAGATCAACAGTTTGAGAGAAGTGATTCTAGACTGATAGAAGAAAAAAAAAGATGCAACACGAAGAAGAAGAACCTATGGAAATAGATAATGATGAGGGATTTTGTGAAGCACAACAGTCACAAACTACCACGGATGATGACGGGTTGATTCATCCAGAACTTCCAAAAGAAAAAGAAGAAAAAAATTATGTTCCCGAGTTTGCTGGATTTATTTCTCGATGGCCTGAACAAGAAAAAAATTTAGTCTCCTGTTATGCTAAGGAATTGACTGAAAGAATTAACAGCCTGACCCGAGAACATTGTCATGGATGTCAAATCGATCATCTCAGTCAGAAACAACACGACCAATGTTTGATGATGACAGGCGAAGAAAAATTAGACGAATATTTGGAAGAGGCCTGGTCTGAGATCTCGGAAGAAAAGGTGTTGAGACAATGGTATAAAGACTTGCACAATTCTTTTTCACCTCCACTCACTCCTCTGGACATCCATCGCATCAAAGCTCTCATTCAACAGAGTACAGAAACTATCCGCCGTGAGAATTCGTGGAATTACTTGGCAAAACCATTCAAATTTAAAGTCAAGTGTGAATTGATGACTTATCATTTCCTGTGAAAAAAATGGATATCAGGGAACTTCATTACCTGTTGACTCGCAGTTCCTACACTTCTTCTTGGAATCCTGTGTGTGTGCTAAAGATGAACTACCTCATCGCAAACCTAAAGACGTTCATGCCTATGTCATCAATACCGACGACAGTCATCGACCAGGAACCCATTGGGTAGCCGTGTACTTTCCCAACGATCACAATGGTGGTGTGGAATATTTTGATTCTTATGGATTACCTCCTTTGGAAGACGACATCATCGACTTTATGAGAAGAAATGCCATCTCTACTCGATTCAGTAATGTTAGATTACAAGGATCGGATTCAATGGTGTGTGGACAATATTGTGTACATTTTCTTCATCAACGCAGTCTCGGATATTCCTTAGAACATTTAGTAACTTGTTTTGATAGAGACTATGCTCGAAACGATGCTAAAGTAGAACGATGGTTTTGTGAACGTTATGGTTATCTCTTGTCTTTAGCTCAGAAACGTAGTGTGCATCAGAATGATGTAGATGTAGAAAAGTGGAAGTTCAATTTACCTTCCCAACGTTGTCAACCCTGTAAATACGTTCCTGTTTAATATCTTGTTGATTTTTAGTTTGAAATTTTTATGTTAAAGAAGCTTCTTCTTGTTCATTAAAAAATGTTGATTTTTTGAGAGAAAAAAATTGTGTTGTGTGGTTTTTTTATTGAATTTGAAAAAATGAAAAATGTATAGGCTCTATCTATCTCTTTCTATCGATCTGAAGTCACCTCTATCCATTTCTCACTCTCAATCTGAACCCCATGTTTTCCATCGCGTGCGCGCTTCTAGCATATAAAGCGGTGCGTTGGCTAGTGTAGTCACTCTCGTTGACTCGTCAAGATCTCAACAACACTTCAAGAAGATGGCAGGCAAAATTAGCAAACTGAACGAAGCTATGGTGAATATGCAGAGGGTGAAGCATCATTTGATGGAGACCAACCCTGAGAGAAAGACAATGATCTTCCTACAAATGGCTCATGATCTGGTGGAAGAAGTCCTGAGGGAAGAAATCATCAGGGACAGAACGGAATGGGAGGAGAGACAAAGACTGCAGCAGCAGCAACAGCAGCAGCAGCAAAGACAACAACAACAACAACAACAACAACAACAACAACAACAACTCTTGCAGTCCATGAAACTACCCGACGGAGAAGTCAGCTGTAAGATAGATTGTGATGAGTTTGCCTTCTCTTTTACCAGAAAGAGAGCTTGTCTTAAAGCCGTGAGACCCGTGGCTAAACGTGGCCGCCCTGCTGCGGCTGCCGCTACTGCTTCTAGAAGTTAAACAACATAACTTCTTAACCCCAACGGTCCTTTTCAGGGCCACCCATTAATCAAGAAAAGATTAATTTTCATATCATTGCCATATATATATATATGTGTTTGTGTGTTTGTGTTTTTACCCACCAAACAAAAATCCCTTTCCCCAAAAAGTAATGTTTGTATAGATAGTGTGGTGTGTGTTTGATAAAAAAAATATAAAAAAGGATAGTGTGGTGTGTGTTTGATTTAAAAAAGGATTGTGTGTTTGTATGTTTGATAAAAATAAAATAAAAAAATAAAAAAAGGATTGTGTAGTGTGTGTTTGATAAAAATAAAATAAAAAATAAAAAGGGTGGTGTATTTGTATGTGTTTTTTTTTTTTTATCAAAAGTAGTTTCTTTTAGGTCCGCGCACTGGGTCTGTGTTTTTGGGGTAAGGAGTGATGTAGTGCAGAATCCGCGAAGCCTTGAATGACGTCATAGGGATGACTTCAGACGCGGGTAGTGTGAGTGATGTTTTTTTTTTGTTTGGAAAGGGATGTTTTCCTTCACGTCCGCGCTTCTAGTATATTAAAACAACACCTTCCCTTCCCCGATAGAGCTACCCCGTTCACTTGTCAAAATGAACAAAACTGAAACAGTGAGACAGGTCCGAGTGTATCTAGAGGTGGCCTGGCACCTTCTACACGACCTGGAAAAGAGGGAAAAGGAGGAGAGGGAGAAGAATATCCCCATTAGACCCCACCTGATGATGGAGGAAAATTGGGAGGCTGAAGCGGACCATCCTCCGTTTATCCTTCACAACACCAAGCGCTGCATGACTGCAGCAACATGGAGTGGAAGCTGTCCTGCTTGTCGGACTAAGCCAGGTAGGTGCCCGCACCTCTAGATGAACTAAAAAACACAAACGGCCCTTTTCAGGGCCACCCATTTCACAAGAAAAGATTAATTTTCATAATTGCCATAGGTGTTTGTATAGAGTGTGTTTGTATAGAGTGTGTCTGTTTTTTTCCCCACTCCAAAACAAAATTAGTCACATTCCCTGGTATGTGTTTGTACAGTGTGTTTGTATAGAGTGTGTTTGATTAAAAAAGAAAAAAAGAAAAAAGGATGGTGTGTGTTTTGTTTGTATGTTTGATAAAAAAAAATTATGTTTTGGAAAAAAGGGATGTTTTCCTTCACGTCCGCGCTTCTAGCATATAAAGCGGCGTCTTCCACAGTTGCGCCATTCACACTTCAACTGAAGAATGAATACGATTGAATTATTGCAGGAAGCCTGGGACTGGATGGTGGAAGTCAAATATTACCGAGAACGAATGATGTGGTGGTATCCAGTGAACCTACACTGCGAAATACAATACTTAGCCCACATAAACATGGCCATGTGCCTGATTCAAGAAGTGAAGGAGGAGGAAGTAAAGAAGATCAAGAACTCCTCCTCACCTTGTCGAGTGGGGCTTCTTAAAGAAGCTCTGGATTGTTTAAAAGAGATAGAAGAAGATTTAAAATGTCTAATCCTCACTCGACAAGAAGCGGCCCTACTCCGAGTTCAGACCATTCTTAAAAAAATTATGGAGCAGGAAGTCCAAAAAATAAAGGCTATGTGGGCTAAGGAAAAAAAAGAAGAGGAATTCAATCGCCTGAACTTGAACTGGATGAAAATCCAGGACAAGTTCAGGCGATTGGGACATCCCGACTGGATACCCCAGAAGAAGAAAAACAACAAGTTCCACCTCCCAGGCTTCCTAACCAAATGTTGGAGGAAGTAAAAAATCTCCAACGGCCCTTTTCAGGGCCACCCATTTTTCAAGAAAAGAATAATTTTCTAATGATTGCCTTTCTTTTTTTTCTTTTTCCGTTGGTACCCCAAGTGCCTCCCTCTATGTTAAATTCCCGTTGGTACCCCAAGTGCCCCCGCCATGTTAAATTCCGTAGGTACCTATAGTGCCCCCCGCTATGTTAAATTCCCGTAGGTACCTATAGTGCCCCCCGCTATGTTAAATTCCCGTAGATACCTATAGTGCCCCCCCCCCCCGTACCTATTTACACCCCCTACTACTACCGTGGTAATGAGCAGTGTTATTTATAGTTTTGTATGTAAACGTTACAGAATACTCAACAAAATGTCACCTAACATCATTATATCTTTCTCTACGTAGCAATTGTGAAAATCACCTAATCATTCACAATTGAAACGTTTCATGACATTTTGAACATACATGTAATCTTCGTCTGAGATACATCAATCGTTTAAACTGAAGTACAACTTTATTGCATTTTATCAAATAGTTCAACGCTATCTATATACTAGTATGGTCAGAAATCTATTGTTAGATATGTGGATTTAATATCTCTGAAACGTTTTAATTTTCTCAGTGAATTTATTATCAATGGGGATTTTAGCCAGCTGCTCTATAGACTGTCTCATTAATCTAAACCTGCCAAGCAATTCTTCTTTTGCTTCCTTCATGAACGTATGAAATATATTTATGGTCGTTGTTTGGAGTTATATAAAGTTCTGTATTTGGATAATGTTTACCAATTTATTAATTAACATATGACTGTCACAAACAGACAAGTTATGAATGAACACTAATATATATTTTAGATGACAGTAATTCAGAGGCCTCTCTTTATGTAATGGACCTCTTTCCTTACCAGTTAAATGATTACTATTTTGCACCTTGTTTTCGCATATAGTATATGTTTGTTGATCGTATATATTATCTTCGTCCATAAACATCAGGTGTGTTTCATTGTTTTACCTCAGTTCTTTGCAATTATACATTCACTCTGTAAACAAAAAATTAAATATAGTATGTTCACTGTATTCTTTTTGTAATGATTTGATGTACAAACAAGAACCCGATGTGATATATTTTGAGGTTTCAATAGCCAGAATATATCAGAGTTTTCGTTTCAGGTGCGCATTCTTTTCATTATACTGTAAAAAATGCAAATGACAACATAAGGAACCTTTAGTTGATGTTCATATTTCTTTTCTTTTTTACTACTCAACCTTTCTCTAGAATTACAGCTATCTAGTTGCCATTTTTAAACTTGATATCTAATGGAGAAACGAAGGATTTGTAAGTAGCGCACTTATCTATCTAGCCATCGATCTATCTATGATATAAAGCAGATTGATATACCAATAATGTTGGTACATCAAATTGTGATTCCCCATGTGGTATGAATACGCATATAATTATAGTTTCAACAATAGACTGTATATTTTGCCTAGTTTTCTCTGGTAAAACGATCTGTCTTCAACTTGTTTTCATTCTTCTGCATTTGGTTGCTTCATGAGTCAAACTGTCAAGTCTAACTGTATCTTTCCAGAATCAAATTGCCTTATGTTTCTATTTTGTTTCATCATTAAATTCTATACTCAGAGACATTCTGATTAAACGAATTTCCATCTATGATTCTGATTAAAGTTTGTATAGTCATACACCTTAATTCTTATTCCTAGTCGAAGGCTATTAAAGGAGCTAGTTCATTCCACCTTAACTACCATGCTATTAGTGCACCAGTGATTGAAGCTTCTCTATCAGTCTTCCTTCTTATTTATACACTGAAACAGTTCGATATATATATATATATATATATATATATATATATATATATATATATATATATATTTACCTAATTCCAGCCAACACTTATAGTCCTTGCGTGATACGCACGATAAACACTTCTTTGAAAATTGTTTACACAACTTTGTTGGGCTGATAGCAGCATAACATAGATATGTAGTTTACCCGTTTTAGACCGTCTTCTTTCTTTCATCTATTGTTTATCCTTTGTTTGTTTATTTCCCCGTCATTGAAACATGTAGGAGTCTTTTGTGTTTAGTGTTTGTTTTGTGGATGTAAATAGTTTCTTCCCCGTTAGCTCGAAACGTTGGGAAACTGTTTTGTATTCGCGCCGTTATCAATTGTTATGTCATTATATATATATATATATATATATATATATATATATATATATATATATATATATATATATATATATATATATATATATATATATATGTATATATATGGAAAAAATAACAAGTTAAAAAAGTAATAATGATGTATGTATGCACATATATGACGTGTGCATACATATAATGTATTTATTGTTGCTGAAACATAGACAATCAAACTGCTAAATATTCATTTGAAATATCACAAGCAGTAAATATTTGGCAAATATCATTTATTCCTCTGGTGCTATCCTTGGTCCCCTATCTTCTGTGAACTTATCCAAATTATTTTTTTAATTTCACGAAGTACTGTAAAATCTGGATAATAAACTTGTCCGATTATTTTAGGATTAATGTGAGCTTATTTTGCTATGCACTTAGCAACAATGAAATCTAATAGGGTGGAATTATTGTAAAGTTTAGAAATTTCTCACCCAGATTAAAGAGGACACTACCAAAGTAAAGTAAGAAATGCAGCCGGGAAAAATAAGACAGAATTAGAGGAAGTAAATAGGTTGCCAGGGTTATCACTTAATTACAAACATATCAATCGAACAGGGAGCAAAACCAGCGCCTATTTATGCTACAAAAACATTTGAAGGCCCATTATTATAAATTCTTGCGCAACTCATCTCAATACTGTTTGCTGTTTAGACTGTACGCTGAATATGTCTTATTTGGAAAAATACCTTTAATCTTATGAGGCATACAGTTACTTTATATTCTTGTCGACTGCAATTATGCATGTTTGGAGATTTCAGTCTTGTTCGACAAGAAAAATAACCTATACCCTATGGCTTCCACAACCATGGGAATTTTCTATTGCTGGATATATTGACGGCTAAGAAGTATTGTTTTCATTTTTGTATTTCAAACGCTTGTAGCTGTTTCAGCTATGGTAATAAATAACAGATGGCATGAGAGTTATAACAATTTTTGTTTATACGGCGTAGAATATAACATAGGCAAAGGTTATAAAAGATAGACCATTTCAATTCACATTATTTAGCCTGGCATTCTACTATCTTCTCTAAAAATACTATTCTTTCGTCTTACGAATAAATAGAAAATAACTAAAATCGTGCTGTACTTAAATGTTAAATCCCGCTATAATCCTCAAACTTCGCTATATAGTCATCCCAACAGGCCGATAAACAGAATAATCTATTAATCACTGGGTTGTGTAACCATTCGATTTTGCATACGTAATGATTCACTGGTCAAGGGTGCGGTCAGCCAAATGGAACAAAAACGTTTAAGTTATAAGCAATTGGGCAAGTTTTGAAGATGGACAATAGTGTGATAATGGGTGTTTTAGATTTTGGTAGCTGAGATAGGTCAACCCCCTTCTATACCCCATGACTTTACTATTATTACCTCGATCGTTACATGCCGAGTGCATGCGATGTGGGATTATACAATATAATTCTAGCGCTAGTGTGAAAGATTTTGCGTAGCAAAATCGGCTAGCTATTATTAATCTTCAAAATACAATTATTATTTTTCAAAAATACAGCCACTACACCTTTTGGTAGCGACAACGGCGACACCATCAAAATGCAGCCAATTCTTTTTTTGTGTATGCGGTGTACATTGTTATCGCTGTATATATTTCTAAAAAGATACTCTTTGCAAACTGAATCTGCAGGCAGTCAGGCCTATATTGTTGATTGTAAGGATACTACTGCAGGAATAAGATTATTGATCGCCACTACGCTGTGGAAAATATTCTGTTGATATTAATTTCTCTGCAGCAGAGTTAGTCTGATAATATTTAACACTGGCAGGGTTTGTCTGAGAATATTTTATACTGACAGAGTTAGTGCAAGAATATTTTATACTGACTGTAACTTAGTTAGTGTGGGAATATTTGTATATTAAACAATCACAGCAGTATATAAAAATGGCGAAAAATTCACAGATTCATGCGTATAGTATCTTGAAAGAATTTATGAGTATATTATTCTGGGATTAATCTACCAGATCAATGGAGTGTACGTAATGTTACAGAAAAGATTAAATCGCTGTTTCGCTTAACTGCAACATACAGATTTGTCAAAGAGGCTCAAAAGATGTATGGTTTTGCAAACACGTATCTGGAGCATCTTGATAATGAATCAACTTAGGAATTATCTTGGAACAGCAACGGTGTAGACTTGGCCAATATTATGAGAAAGGACCTGAAAAAAACATTATATGATATTGTGCAAGAAAAAAGGAAGTCGCTGACGTTGACTAGATCAACTAGTACAAATAGTGAAATGAATGAATATGATAATGATGACATTGAACAAGAAGCGAATATAGTAACAGTAGCAACTATCACCAGGAATAAATTAATTAGAGATATGCCTTTAGCATTAATATAACAATGGCATACACATTCACTGATTTTGAGACGAATTATGAGAAATTATACAATGAGCTAGAAGCAAAACAGCTGGCTGAATGTGATAAATTTACAAATGATAATATATTTTATCAAAGAATGGAATCCAGGGATTATTTGTATATGTGGTACAAAAATTTGATATTATTGGATATTATTGGATACAAATATGTAAATAAAATTTTACTAGTTGGTGTACGACTTTGCACTTGACGATTAGGGGTACTCTGGCCTGGTTGCAGCTTGAAGGAAATTATATCTGAGTTGGGACCTTGTCTATTTCGCCCGGATCGGAAAGATGGACCTGTTTATTTAACAGAGTCTGATGTAGCATTAAAAATCACCTTCTTATGTGGTAAAAAGAAAACGTATTGTACAGTTGATGGCTATCATTTGTGTACTATCATCTGGATTATGAAACGTTTACTCGCATATCACAGTATATAAAACAGGAAATAATAAAAAACGAGAGATTGAAGCAACTTAAAGTTCAATTAAAGACTAAACTTTTCGCATATATATATATAAAGTGCAGTGGCATTGGGACAAAATCAATACAAAGGTGTATGCCTTGGAAACATGAACTCTGCAGCAGAACATGCCATTACGAAGACTGTAAGCCACATTTGTTCAAGTTACGTGTTGGTCTAGGTGCTCGACCATGTCTTATCCGCTAAGGCAGTAGAGTATGTTCGTCAACGAGTCCAAGTACCAGAATTCAGATTTCACAAGCGTTGGTGATTTGTAAAATTACCATGGAATTATTTTAAACGCGTACGCCCCAAGCAAAGACGCTACAAAATATTTATCAAAGACGATTTATGCAATCATATCGGTGTTACACCGCTCTGCCACCTCAGAAGTTAAAGCAGAGATTGTTCTTCATGTGCATTTGACTACGCCGCTTAATCGCAAGTCATCAGACAAAGATGAGTTTAAAATTATAACCCCGTGGATTCATGGTGGTCCACTTATAATCTTAAACCGCAAATACACCAAGGCTATCAATGCAAAAACCGACAAAGTCATTGAAAAGATTATCGCAATCTGATTAAAATCAGTTCTTCACTGTCCTAGATGAAGATATGACAGCGACCGCTTAGGGGTCATGTTCTGGTGACCTATGTTATTACCATAATCGCTAATTTTATCAGCCAATCAGGTGAAGTCTTACATTTTCGCGTTTAGGAGACTGAGCAGTATGGCTGAAGGACTCACGGTACTAACTATATGGAACTACTGTGAACCAGTCTAGAAATAGGTGAAGATTTAGTAAAGATTTAGTAAAAAATTATTTTGAGAGCTTATCCTATCTGTACCTAAAATAAATCGAGACAAGATTCTATTGATGCAAATTTAGTATTTTTATAGACTTGACTTAGGAACAGTCAATAACAACAGTAGCACCTAATTCATTCGGTGCAGAATGGATAACACATGTTTCATGTACATGTAGATCCAAAATATGGCGCGGCTCATGTAGTTTTCTTAACACAGAAGCTTGCATCAAGGATGGGTCTATACTGATAAATATAGGCTTGATCATGAGCATTTAGAAATTTAAAGTTACTGAATTTTTAATATCATGATTTTTCCATAGGTTTACTATGGGAGTTGAATTAGTACCGTGAGTCCTGAAGAGCAAGACTCGTTGGACGAAGTGATCAAAAAAGTGCTGAGTTATTCAAAATTGTGAAACTAAAGGCAGAGCAAAGACAAATCTTAGACTGTCTGTTGTTTAGAAAAGACTGTGTGGCAATACTACCAACCGGATACAGCAAATCACTGCCGTATCAGATGTATTTGCCAGTGAAAAGGACACTTCATGCCGTCAACCCCAGCGCTAAGAAGACGCCAGGAAGAATTATTGTATGCTGTCCATTGGTATCAATAATGCAGGATCAAGTTTTCAGGCTGTCGAAGTTCGATTTCATTAAAGCAGCATACAGAGGTAAGTATTTAATGTCTAAAGTATTTCGTCATTCAAAAGTTACCTATTTTCGCAAATGACCCAAATCTTGACGATCGGCATTTATAGTAATTTCTCATATTCTCGCGGTAAATCATATTTCCGTAATAAATACAATGGTGCGACACCTTTCTGTTGTTTATCTCAGCAACAGCGCAACAAGGAACTTATCCACGAGTTTGAACACCAAATATCAAAGACTGTTTTGTTTTGTGGTCATCTGGGAAGAAAAAATGAAAGGATAGAAAAAAAAAACAATGAAAATTAAATCCACCTGTATACCCTCCTTCACCACTACAGCTCTACCAAACACAAAAACAGAAAACATTTTTCCCAGTTCACAGAAAATGGTCGTCTGCTTTTCAATGAATGTTACTGGCGTATCAGAATCACATGACAGCATTACCGCATCGCTCGGTCAGGTGAAGAAATGTACAGTAGAAAATAAGGACCATAACTCTATGAATCCTTCACACTCCCTTAAGGCACTAGAACTACGTTATTTTCATTCTCTGTTGCTTTTATTCTTAAAATAAAAATAGTGATGTTTAATTATTATGGCATCGTGCATATGTTTTCACATCTGATAAAGTGAACATATTGCATAATTATGAAATTTGTCTATTATTTAAGCATCAAACTAACAAGGGTACAAATTTGTAACAGTATGATCAGAATTGACTTTAGAAACATGAAACATTCAACATTCGAAGTTATCCTGAACATACCGCCCTCCACACACCAACCACCCTAACAAATAATATATCATGTCCATAACTTGAGTATTGTGGATACTTTTTTTTACCTTTCATTCGTGTTATTACCCTTCTGAGCCACCTTAGAGACAAATACTCATTTACTGCGACATTATGGTAACCTCCCTTTAAAAATGATGGATGTCACCTGGAGTGTTGATGAGCGGAAAATGAACTCTAATCTTGTACGGCACAAAGAATATATTTGTGCCAAATTGGAAACAGATGTTAAAGAATAAAACAACATAATTATAGTCAGGTGAGTCTTTTTCAATAATTTATAACAGTTCAATTCGTTAGTACCGTGAGATTACGGAACGCCGGTATAAGTGCAAGAACACCATTTCAGCTTCATTTGAGGGTATAACCGTTATCCTTTTTGATGGAAATAAAAATAATGGGAACTGAATTGAATTTTTTATCACATATTGCTCATTATAGTTGGAACAAAGTATCAACCCTTTATAAGAATATGCAGGTCATCTCATAGTAATAATAAGAAATTAAAAGTGAAAACATGGTCTCCCACAAAATGTGTTCTTAATTGAAAGTGGACTTACAGGACAGGTTTTTGTGTAATAATAATAATAATAATAATAATAATAATAATAAAACATACTTTGTTTCAAGTGGGTAAAACAACACTAATATTCCCAACAACTGTAACTAAATTGCAAAGAAAAACTTGAAAATCATGCACAATTAAAGGACTGCCTCAGAATTTATTCAGGCAATGCAAATTTGAGCAGATTTAATGCATTAATATATAAGTATCTATGTATTAGGTTGCTGTGGTAAATTAAGAGACCTTCCTCCCTCGATAAAGATCCTCTTGCATATAATTTGAGTACTTGCCAAAGAATTAAGTATATATATGCCAATGGCTTCATCCTATAGTTATATCCACAAAGTCCTATCCATCCAGCTTCATTGATGATTTGTTAATAACTGGAAAATTTGAGAAATGGATAAAAAAAATTGAAAAAGTACATATACATATGACCAATATATTCATTACCACAGGTGCTTGATGTTGGTGTATACCTGTTTAATACTTTTAATATTATATAGAGTATATAATATATATTATATGTAGTGTATGATTCAGCAAATAAGCATACACTATCAACTGCAAGTATAATCAGGCTGGCCAGTCCATTTCATTTTATGAATCAACAGTTTGCAATACTTTCATTTATACTGATTAAATTTGCAGTAAAATGCACAAAACCATTTAATGATTTTTCTTTGACCACATTGGGAAAGTCTCTGACTCACCAATTTAGTAACATCTCTATGTACATATCTTTGGAACTCTTGATGGGACTCAGAGCTGACATCCACATAATAACCCCCTATGCTGAAAAATATTATTATTCTTGTTTGTGTTGTAGTAACAGGAAAGGAAGTAATAAAAATGAACCCATTGAGTGCATTAACCGTTCAAGAGATTTATTATGGAAATCTTGTCATATAAGGAGAAATATAATTTATATTTAGGACTTAATGATACTCATGCCAAAATAACAAAATAACACCTTTACTAATTGATGAACTACATGTATGATTAGAACCTAAAATGAGAATCAATATATTCTTAAATACGATATTTTATGGTTAATAATTCCAACCTTACATACATAGTAGACTCATTTCACTAAAAGAGTTGTAAGTAATGAATTGATATTTTAGGAGGAGACACAGACACAGATGAATTAATAAGAGAAAGAAAGAGTGACATCATTTTTTCTTCACCAGAGACAATGATTGGTGACAAATACTGGAGAGAAGACCTACAAAAAATTGGATGTATCCCTGATAGTTGTGGACGAATTCCACACAGTTGCTACTAGATAAGGAGCACACATGGAGGCTTGCCTATTTGTTTTAAAACACACACACACACGCACATATATATATATATATATATATATATATATATATATATATATATATATATATATATATGAGAGAGAGAGGGAGAGATGATTATTAATACATCTTGTTCATTAAAAAGTTCTGGGACTTTCTGAGATCCAGCATCAATGCAAAGTAATTTATATTGCCTGCTTTGGTTTGTTCTAGTAATAAGACTTAATGTTTTTAGTCTGATTGTTACATCTGGAATATAGGCTATGGTGGTGAAGCATCTGTTTTGCAATCTGTAATCTGTTTTGTTCAAATATATACTGTATGTATGCTCTTTACAGGGGTGGACTTGCAAAGTATGAGGAAAATGCAGTTTTCAGGAAATGGTTTTGACACATTGGGGTGATGCGCTCCATGTTCCCATCAGCTGCAATTCTTGCTCTTAGTGCAACATGCACCAAGTCAAATAAAGAATCATGTGTTATCAGTTTTAAACATGGAGGATGCAGTAGCAATAACTGTTTCACCAAACATGAGTAATATTAAGTATCTTGTTTTTACAACTGACAGTGCAATCGAATCTGCTCATTATTACTTGGTAGAGGCTTTCAAAAACATGAACGATACATTTCCAAGAACTTTGATATACTGCAATTCAATAAAGGATGTATCTGCAGTATACAATCTATTACTAATGAAGCACATAAAGCAACTCATCTGGTTGAAATGTATCATTCACAGACCCCAGAAGACAAGAAGAAGAGCATAGTTTCACTCTTGGGTGCAAACAATAATTTAAGGCTTGTAATTGCTTCCAGTGCATTTGGCATGGGGGTGGATGTGGCAGACTGTTACAGTGTAATCTTGTATGGCCCACCAAAATCAATTGTATATTTGCTTCAGGCGACTGGAAGAGTAGGGCGCGATGGAGGTAGTGCTGTTGCTATTATTTTGTACAATTCATACCAAATGGGTCTTGTAGATGAGGAGGTTAAGCACGTTGTAATGACTAAGGTGTGTAGAAGACAAGCAATAATGAAATGTTTTATGTCTTCACTGGAATTAGCAGTCATTCATGATGAAATGAAGAAGCACACATGCTGCGACTTGTGTTCCAAACTTTGTACATGTGGACATTGTACTTTCTTAGAGATTGAACAGCTATTGTCACCTGTATCTGTTAAGGACATTGAATCATTAAGTGACAGTAGTGATAGTACTAGTGATACCATATCTTATTTATATGAATAAGATTAGAACTTTTCCAAATTGAAAGTGACGAGAATGCTGTAGAGTGAGTCTACTTTGGCCTCCACTTTCTCACTTGAAGAATGTAAAGTTCTCAAAATTTATTTACGTGATAGGTTGAAACTGTATAAACATGTATTGTAATCAAAGAATATACAACATGCTAGAGAAGTAAACAAAAAAGTACCATATGCTAGAAAAGCTGGAAAGTCTAGGTTACTGAGGTCGATATAAGTCTTTAGACATATTTATCAATAAATTGCATTTCATTGATCAATCAATGACTTGAAGAATATTTATCTGTGTAAAACACATACCTATCTGCATACAGCATAGACTCGCATTATGTCTGCAGATCAGGGTCTATCATATTGTTTCTATTAATAATTTCACCTTGTTAGGCCCCAATCTGCCATCACATTATTCAATGCAAGATCTGATTGTATGATCTGAGCAGCTTGATGTGCTTTATAGAAGGGTAAGTGTTGCTCAAGGAAATAATGGTCTCTTCAAGGATGAGAATTCTCTAATTTGGGGTAAATTAATTTTTTTATGACTTCAAAATTTAAAATGTTGAAAACTTTTCCTGATCTGTTAAAAAGATATCTTTTTGTTAGTTTTGTTAATCGGGGTGGGATACCTTCAGACCTTTTGTATAGATGTCATCCGCATCCTTGGTTCATCCAACTAGACATAACACTTATAAACTATACCTGGGTTGCTTCTGTCAATGTGTATCTATAAACATACCCCACCCCACTAGTCATTTACTTCTGGACACACCACGCAGTTTAAGTTGTAGACCCTGGATAGTTTAACGAATTTAGTAACTACAACATTTGTGTGATTGGCTCATTTTGTACATATGACATAGTATATGATATGAAGAACACAATAGCATTGATACACTTCTAACTCCCCCGGTGCATATATATATATATATATATATATATATATATATATATATATATATATATATATATATATATATATATATATACCGAACAAAATTGTTTCCGAGTGGTTCTAACGGCGGTGGTTGCGAAATCATTTTATATGTAACAGTGACAGTCTTTGCCGAATCACATCAGCGGGTTTTAATCCAATTGTGCGTGTGATTTCATTATTTAGTGCTTGTATGACTGAACGAATCCGTGTTACTCACTTGCGAGATCGAGCACTCCGAGACCTCATTAACATTTCTTGTGGGTACTGATGTCCAAGTAATCGTTGTGCAAGTGTACGGTTAAATCATTCTACAATAGCTTGGTCACGATGTATGTTAATATGTCCAACACGAACCCGCACCTTATATTTTGTTAACAACGAAGCAACGGCTCCGAGAAATTCTTTGCCTGGGCGCACTTGCAACAACTGTGGTCATGTTAGTTGTGAACGCGCATAGATACGTTTAAGTGCGTCTGCAGCACTTGTTGAATCTTTAGACGTCAACCTTTCTGCTTCCTTGTGTCTGCTGGCAACATCTACGATCGTTAACGCGTATTTGCATGTTCGTCCTCGTACCCAATCATGAGGAAGAAACAACAAATCAGCCTGATGAACTTCGTTAGGTTCTTTAACATCAAGCCATCAGCGGGATATCTTTCTTGGTGCGGGTAGGTAAACTGGCCACAACGCTTGTTTAGTTAACCATTCTCGAGCAATTCCACAGGTGACTTTTGCTGCGTTTGCTAACTTTTCAACAGAAGCTTCACCTTTCCAATAACTGCGAGGACTGTAGTATATTTTGGACAAGGTCCGCTCGGAAACTACGCTTTTCCTTTTCATGATTGTTTGTTTGTTTATTATATCTATATTTTACCTCCAATGAGTGGATTTTGTCTACCAAGTGGCGCGTTAGTGGCCAATAATAAGAATCTTGGCCTTTATACCTCCTTTGATGATTCATCTCGTAATAATTTATCCGAGTTTAGGACTGATCGCGTTTATGTCATGGATGAGATCTATATCAGCACGTTAGCGCGCACGGATATCACTTGATGCTTTCTACGCGAGATCATGTCGGTAACATGCAGCATCGACACGATTTATAGGTGCTTCTCCAGGTTTCGATTATTGTTAGAATCAAGTCGTATATCCAGTCGTGTACCAGGCCCACAGTAATTATATCTAGGTCCCGGAGGGAGCCAGAGATGTTTTCACCAGGATATTTGCTCCACGGTGTCCCGGGTAGCTTTTTCAATGCAGCAGCGACATCACCCCCGGCGACTTTTTAATAAATGTGAGCTTTTTTTGCTCCACATTGAACACAAGTTCCAGCGATCGCAGCTTGGCCATTACGTGTTTCAACTCGAGTTGGATTTACAGTGCGTGTTTTTGAGCGGCATCACACACAACATAAAGACATGATTGTATTATACAACATTTGACATTCAACATGGCATCACGAATAAAAAAAAAAGATCTGATTCGAAAATCTCCGAAGATTTTTCTCTCATTGACTTTTCCCCGCAAGCAAAGCCCAGACCACCCAAACACGGAGTAATGTTTCCAAACTCGGTTCGCGCGTTAATCATTGGTCCGGCTGGTTGAATATGATCATGATATGGTTAACGTGGGATCGCCTGTCCGTGTTTGCGCCGTCGGCTGACGATCAGCCGCGTTATGATGTACTCAAGGATTTTACGGAAGCGCTTCAGTCGTCACCAAGAAGTAAATCATGCACTGTTGATTTCTTTTCCACAATTGATGGCGCTCCTACCACTGATGACCTTGATTCAAGCGCGAATAATCTATTTGTGGACGACGACGATATGCTTGAATACCAAATCAATCCCGCGTGAATATTTTCCCGAGGTCGGCACAAAAACACAAATATCATCTATTTGACACAACGATACGCACGCGTGCCTAAAGTAATCCGAGACAACTGCAACATGTTAATGATATTTTGTGGCATTGACGCGCATGGTTTCACAAACATTCATTGGACTTGGTGTGACGCCGACCACTCGAGGGATCAGATTCATAATATGTTTGAGGAGATCACCCAGGAGCCGTATTGTTTCCTCAGGATTAATTTGACCGGAACTTTCGGAAAAAAGTATCGCGGTAATTTAACAACCACGATAAATATATAAAATGTCAAAACCTGTCAGTGATGTCATAGCAGCGTATGGGGAGCGAAGCCGCAAAGCTACATGAGAACACCAGGAACTGATTCGTAATGTTATAACCGGCCGCAAAAGTGTCAAAGTTATGTTACAGACACACTGCCAGGGAAGATCTCACAGAGGGCCTCGAACAAATGTTTGCACCGCTGATCAATTCCACGCGTGAAACTAGGGATGAGGTGAAAAAAGTCGCGACGGCGATAGGAACAGAAGGAAAACCGGGTTCTATTCTCATGACAGCCTACACCCTTGAACGCTTACCACACACGTTTAGTACACTAGAAATGACCACCGCAGACACACTTAAAAATATTCCAATTAAACAATCACCGGGTACAAGTCGGAAATGATAAAAAAATCCTCAATTCTTTACTGAAGACGCTCCCGCATGGATCCATGAAACTCTTCTTAATGCGGCTAATAATTCGGCTAATAGTGCACCCCTCAGCTGGTAAGATCGGATATCGAAAATACCAAAGAAGAGACATCCTCAATACATAAGCGATGAACAGACCAAGTGGGTATATAAGGAGTTTAAGGGAAAATCACGATTATGGCCAATGATAAAACATGTGCTCTTTTTGAGCGCGCGCATAGGGAATTTTATTATCAATCCGAGGATAAAGGTGATGCATTATGGAAAGATTTTGTAAAAAAGTATTATACACGAGAAATTATCACATTTCATCCACCTACGGAACGCAGTTGTGGCCCCTCTGTTCCGACATTTCCATACGATTGTTTCTTTCGATATGTACGTGAAACTGAATCCGGACCATCGTACGAACCTGAACCCGGGCCATCATGCAAACACGAACCCGGGCCATCATACGAACCTGAAGCCTCACCATTATCTAAACCCGAAGCCCGCCCCCCACCCCCATTATTAAAAACCTGAGAAACGGCAGCCCTACAAACTCTGTACGCACACGCGAACTTACGAAGAACCAAACACCTGTGCCCGTACGCGAAGATTTACCTATACCTCCACAGGCACAAATACATGCACCCACACAGAAAGAACAACTTAAAGATTGACGTGAATCCGAACCTGAACTCGAACAGTTTACCGATGCTGTGAAAAAACAGTAAAAGGAAGGAAAAGGCCTTGGTGGACTGTGTGACTCTCACGACCTTGATGATAGGTTGGAAACACTTGTTGGGTCGGTTATCGCAGGCACCAACGCAGCCCATTAAAAAAAGAATTACAAGTACAGGACACATCTAGGCTTTTTCTTCCGTGTGAGGCTGTCTTGGAAATCGAAGGAAACTTTGCACGTGGCGACAACGGGAACAATTATGACGCCGATGCCCCAGTTGGATTTGTTAACAAGGGCATCATGGAGTTGTTTGACAGCGCACGTTATTCCATTGACGGAAAGGCAAACGAAGCAATTCTCGACAACGTTGACATTGCCACGACGATTCTCGGACTTCCCATATACAGCGACGATTACGCGAGGTCTGCTCACCCGTCTATGATGTTTTACAAGGATTTATCCGATCATGCAGGTCAAAACAAGTATATAATATGACGGCCTAACGACCACATATCGCTCCCGTGGCTGCAGCTATAGAAGACATGATCATTAACATCAACCCGAATTACATCATTGGATTTGCAGTGTCGACTACAACTTGTGGGAGTCTCATTGAGGTTTTCGTGTGTGATTCCTCGCAGTCACATATTTGGGTTTTGCAGTATGTCTGCAAGGTTATATTTGGGGCCAAACACAGGCACGTTCACCGGTAAGGACACCGTCAACGATGCAATTTGTCGAACAGGAGGTGTTCAGAGCAAAGTTAAATTGTCAACATTAACATTGTGGAAAGCTTGTGCTAACCCTTTCACTGACCACAGGAGACCGTTGTTGTCTTTGATGCAATCTGGAACCGCGTTAACGGTGTCGTTTCTCGCGCACGCAGCAGACTCGCACTCAACAACCAATATTCGGGGGCAGTTTAAATGGCAAATAAGTACCTTAGCGCGGAAAAAACACGTGTTCGTGGCGTTTCAAAATGTGGAGCGAGACAATGACCAAGAGCATAGTAAAATGATATTTGACAATTTAGGAGTGTCTGAAGTTTCTTTGTGGTTAAACGGCCATCAAGAACCCCTCTGAAGAAATTGTGCTTAACTTCACAGACAATCAAGTCACACTTGCATATCACAATCTGTGGTCCTACCTGGACCGGCATCAAAACATTGACACAGGTCTGCAGATTTCCCAGCACGATTTCCATACATTGTACCCGATTTATTACTTCATTGGAACACCTGGAGTTGCTCAGACAGTCCATGGTCGACATGTACTTTCATACACGTGTAGATGGGCCCATTATCGCCCCAGGTTATAAATACTTTGCTGTCATTCTCTCTGACAAGACTCTGTTGTTGGAGTGAGCAGGTGGTCCAGTGAGGATAAATGACGCACCTGTAGAAAATTCATAGATTTCGTAAAGTTGTAAAATAGTAATTAAACCTGTTGTGTTTTTAAATAATACTTTCCTATCACAAAGTTAAGGTTGGCCTTAGCCCAAAGTAGATTGCGAAAATAAAGAGCACAATACGAAACGATTGCGAGATCACATTGAATTTTTCTCCAACCAAGCTAACTGGAATTATGCCCATGTGGTTGACCCAAATACAACTTAATCAGCTTAATGCGGTTAAACGAAAGAATACCTCGGTGACATTAAAATTATCGAAGTCAGAGGTGGCAAAAATCCAAAAGACTGGTAGAATATTTCTATTCCTAGCAGCCATTCCAGCGCTGTTAGCGGCTGCGACTCGTGCAGTTGCAAAAGCGGCTGCATTAGGGGCCGTTGGAGCCGCATCCGGAATGTCTCTGAAAAGGAAAATCTATGATTTTCCGTCTTCAAAAAAGGAAAAGGTCTTCGAATACCCGGGACAATTCGCAGAATACCCTCAGGCAGAGGTCTTCGACTACCTAGTACGACTCGCAAAAGGCCTCGCCATTAACCAATTTTGATTTGCCCGCGATGGTAAAGTCAGTCAAGCATTTCCGAGTTGTCTTTATGCTGGATGAACTTGAAGTCAAATGCTCTCAGACGATGATTCCCGCACAAGTGAAACAGAGATTGTTAATATGGATTAATCAACAGGATCTGGCACTCATTGGGTTGCATACGTGATAACGCCTCAACATCTTTTGTATTTTGACTCATACGGGCTTGCACCACCACTTGAAGTTGTTGATTATTTAACCTGAGGCAGTGGACGACAACCATTTGTTATTCCACTTTGCCGTTACAAACTCGGCTGGACGTGTCAATATGTGAACATCTTATTGTTGAAGCGTTGCATGCACATTAGCGTTCACCAACCCCGCAAACGCATAATGATTTTACATAAAGTACTGTTACGACTCTATGGTCTAGAAAAATGTAACAAAAAGAAAGTCAAACCAACAACTCAAGTAAAAAAAATCAACAAGCAATTTATTTCTAGATAATTAAGATGAAAAATCAAAAAGACACTTACAGTGATGTGTATTAAAATCCAAATAATCCAATAAGAATTAATGCTCTAATCACAAGTCCTAAATATAGAATATTCCGAATTCACGGCTGTGTCCTTGAATGTTATGATGTGCCAATGGTCTTCAAAGTCCTGATGTACTAGTAGTCTTTAATGTGCTGATGTCAAAATGAAGTACTCCAAAATATCTCTGAATATGTTCACATAAATTGCAAAATCATCAATTAAAAATCCAAAATCCAAAAGTCCATGAGCATTGTTATAATCCAATGAATATTTAAATAATTTCTTAGAATTTTGAATTACTTTCCACAACTGTAATAGCTCTTTACAAGACTAATAGTAATGTCGAAACTGAAAAACTGTCCACTAAACATGGTATATATAAAGATTGGTCACATGACAGAATGTTCTAGAATATGTGTCATCTTAATTTTTACTTGTGTGGACATGACTTTTTACACACAACTCTAAGGATTTTCCAGTTTTAACTGTAAACAAAATCAACCTTGACCTCAAATTGGGAAAACATTTTGTTGATCAAAACTATCCTTTAGCTCAAATCTGAAGTAAACAACCTAATTCAAGGACACTAGTTAAACATGTTTTTTTAAAGATTTAAGCAAATATTAAAGTCAAGAAACATTTATAATTTCCTAAAATATCTATAATATTATATAAACATCATACATAACAGTACGCTTTATAGTATACAAAATGCCCATTATTAACATTTACGGACGCTACTCAGGCCGGTGCGGCGCTGATGTGGATCTGAGCAGGTTTTCCACCAAAGCAGATTTGACCGAGTTTACCAGCCGGATTGTTGCTGACATCGACCCGGGTGAGCTTGTGATTTTTGAAGATCGAACTGGAAAACTTAAAACGTCGAACGTGGACATTCAAGATATTGTTGTGAGGCTGTGAGGCGCTGTCGCGAAAAACCTGGTCGTGATCAATGAAATCGGGATAATCAAAGAACTCTGGTATGTCTCTTGCGTCTATCAAAGGCTATGTTGATGATACTGCTGCTACAACGAAACAATACGTCGATGAACAGATCGCAGACCTGCCTTTGCCACCACGCGTATTAGATTCATTTATAAAATATACACGACTGTTTACCAGCGAAGGAGAGACAAAAACTGAGGGCATAATAAATAGTCGAATTGTTTTTCTGACATAAATGGCTTTGATAAACCTAAACCTCACATCTTAACGGTGGGCGGGTCCGGATCGCGTTTATTTATCGCATCCGGTTATTATAGTGCGTGGGGTCAATTAACAACATTGATCAACAATCAGCCTAGTAAACGAGTAGTAATACGCAACGAATCCGACACAGTCTTTCAGAATCTTTCATATATACGACAGCAATATCGTTGGTTGCTAAATATGAAATTTGGTTTGAAGCATTTCACATTTTTCCACTCGGGTATTTAACCGTCTTTGGTGTTCTGTTTAAGATTTATCATTACATATAAGCGATGGATTCTGATCGCGGTGATGAGGTTGCGGAATTTGCCGACGGGTGCTGGATCGGATGACCAGTGATGTTAACATTGATATCAATTATTTCGTTCCACTTACCGATGCATATCTACGTGAAAACAGTGTTACCAGACCATCGTATACACTGGCATATAATCGTGTTAAGGGTCAAATAGAAATCGACATTTGGAACCATCCTGGTGTGGACATACCAACTCGAACCCATTGTATTAGCACGTGAAAATGCTCAATCGCTTACTGCACCACCAGGTGTAAAAACAGCCAAGGATTGTTTCTACAACAATGAAGTAATATTCACCGCTGAATCCACCCCAGTTAGATTCCCCAACGAATAAGCTAAACCAACATTGACTCAACTAAGAAGAAAAAGATCTCGACTGCTATTCAACAAAGTACACACTTGTCTGTGTAAGAGTTCTTGGACGAAAACGAGATCCGCTGGCACAAAGCACAGGCGTAATCAGTGTACTTCTAAATGAACGTAGTGCCAAACCTCAGAAACGTACAATCATCGGAGATATAAATATTTCCCCGGAATATATTTTCAATGGCAGTTGTACCAAGAAAAATGCTTGGTTGGAAGTGTGTGCGCGTATTGCACCTAAACAAGGCCATCCTGTAATTCAATTAGTCGTCATAATGACAATATTAATAGAAGAACTATAATGGACCCTCAAAGCTACCGACGCGAGAAAATAATCGAAGCGGAATAACAGCTGCGAGATGAAGTCGTCCAGAGAACCTTGTTGCTCGTGAAATACAAACGCGTGTGTGTGGTTGTTGATGCTATTTGTGGGCTTGCCGAGGTAGCAACTGTTGTCTTTGGCGTGGCGGAAATCAAGACCACGACAACTATTATAGGTGCGCCAATCGGAATTATTGTCGGGGTTATATCGATAGCAACCGGTGTCTCTGGTGGTGCTAGCAAAATAATGTCGATACGACTACATTCACGAATACGTGTTTATTCGGAACTTCTCGCGGCAGCAAAATGTAGTCTCAATACAATTAGTAAAGTGTACTCGGTGGCTATTGAGGATAAAATAATTAGCATAACTGAGTTCAAGACCGTGTTGGCGAAAATCGAAAACCACCGACGTCTCCGTGCACAGATACGGAACCGAGGCAGTAGCGACCAAAAACAGGTAATTGATTTACATACAATGAAAATCGAGTAACTGTTTGCAAAATGATTTAAGCGACCGAAGGGTGTATTTGTTATGTTTTTGAAAGAAAAAAATAATTGTATTTTGAAAATTAATGATTTTGCTACGCAAAAGTTTTCACGCTATCGTTAGAATTATATTTTATAATCCCACATCGCGTGCACTCGACGTGTGACGATCAAGGTAAAAATAGTAAAGTCATGTGGTATGGAAGGGAGCTGACCTATCTCGGCTTCCAAAATCTGAAAAGCCTATTATCACACTACTTGGACTGTGTGCGTCATTCCAAATTAAGATTTAATTTTTGAGAATATATTTTTTTAGCGTCTTGCTATAAAAACGCTGTTTTGTTTTATTTGTTTGTTGTTTTTTTGTTTTGTTTTTTGTTTTTTTTTTCTTCCTGCCGATATACATTTTACTGGCTACCTTACGAGCAACAGCTGTGTAAAGCAACTGAACTGCATTATAAAGTTTGATATTTTTATAACTGTTATTCTAAAATGACAATTTTGCAGATCTTAAATTAACAAAACAAATATAAAATCCGACAGATATATTTAAATACTGCAGTCTTCTATTACCAAGAAGCAATTGTAACGGTGGCGCACATTATCTCAATTTGTTTCTTCTGAAAATATACCGTAATTAAGTCCATTGTACTTATGCTTTCTTCTCTCCTGATATTATATGTATATTTAAAAAGTAAACAAGTGTATGTTTCGGTATATATACTCTATTTCTTCTATCGCGCTTGCATATATATCTTATAGACTGTGTTTCAGTCCTTGGTATTTTCTCTTATTATACAGTTCGAACATATAAGTTTTTCGTTGAACAACTAGATATTTGTCTCAAGCTAACCAACAATCGCTCTAAGGTAAACTAATATCTGATATATATGGTGTTCTTTGTAAGTTTTCTTCTATCCGTTGAGTTATATATTCTTTTTAACACTGAGTAGCTGTCTTTTACTTTTCTAAGATCTGTGAATCCTGATACTTTGATTTGTGTTTGAGAATAGTTTCCTATAGTAGCTGTGTTTACATTGGAATAGGCATCATCTAGATCAGATACTTAATACAAAAGTTTAAAGCAAGAGGTTTCCTGCCTCATAATGATTGTAATCTAGCTTTACGCGGTATCAAAAGTTCGAATTTACCTCCGTTAACATTCAGAATTTAGACACGGTCTTCATTGCTCTTGTTCTACATGTGATCTCCATGGATAACACATTAGCATGTAACTTTTGACGACCTAGTTTGAAGTCCAAAGTTTCCTTTTCTTCTCCACGATAATGCAAAAAAGCTACCGTTACCTATTTTAACGAATAGTAAACACTTTTTTATACTCCGGCAAATTTATTAAGGCTCTGCATATAGATGCATATCTCATCAATTCTTCAATTTGATCTGATTAAATGTGTGTGCGTGTGCATCCTGAAGGTTAGTACACAATTGTTTTATGCGAGACAATGTCTATTTGTATAAAAAGTAGGTTACTGCAACTTATTTTTCAAACTGAAACGACTAGAAGTTTGATATCTTGTGCAATTCTTCATTTGTCATCACGTAGCTTGGCATAAAAATTATTTCCGAGTGATACTACAAAAATATGTACGAAACCGAAATTGAATTACCTAAGCCTAATATTTCATACTCCAGAAACACAGATTTCTTTTTGTAATAAGGCACACACACACACACACACACACACACATATGTATATATATATATATATATATATATATATATATATATATATATATATATATATAAAGTTGCAAAAATTATTTAATAAACCTTATTCAACAGAGAAAATAACACTCTATAAAAATACTGTTTTATTTAACCCATATATCTCAGCGTTTTGTTTTTCCCCTTTATGTCTGTCTGACGTTCTAAATGTATTTATAATGTGACTTTGTTACTCAATATTCAACCGTTGATGTCCAGTTGTTGTTTGTACATATTTGAAAAGCAGTTATATTGTCAATACAGATTTGTTTTTGCAGCAGTACTTATACGCAATAGAAAATGAAATATTTTTAATGCATTGAGTCCAATCTAATTAATATGGTTTAAATGTATTTTTAGCGAAGTTAGAGTAAAGTAGTTTGGGTGGTGGTAAGGTCTGGCAACTCAGAATTGCATGTCACATACACACACTGCCAAGAGCCTCAGCAAACACCAGAAAAGGAAAAGTTAAACCTTAAGTTAAGCTAATGCAAAATATAGCCAGTTACATTATGAATTGCACAAATATTACTTATCTGCGCCACATATAACAATCTGCCGTAAATTGTAACCTTACGCAAAATATCCCTGTTTACATTTAGAGTTAGCTTATATTGTAACGCAAAAATATATATTTGGGCCAGGTTACCTTTTACGGCTCTATACTATCCCAAATCATAATTCTAGTTTCAATGTGTTCATCATAAACAGTGTGAGCGAAGTTGCACAACGAAGGAAATGTTATGTTACGTAATACAACTAGACCATGCGTTCCTCGATCTACCTGAATGTATCATCGCTTTATATTCTGCGACTACAACAACAGCGGTTAAGATAGAAACCCCATAATTGAATTATGGTTGGTTTGTAAATGGCGCAATATACTAAGTAACTTAGAGAAGCATATATATATATGCTCATCTCTGTAATCTTTTCTTCAAACTCCAATAAATTGTTCCACAAATTAATAGCAGTTTCAAACTGTATACAAGATTTTCTGCATGAAATATATTTACAAGGAATATAACTTCGTAACTGATATGCAAGTAACCTTTTGTATCTTTCATATAGAGAAACCTGTCCCGTGAAAATAAAGGGGCATCGCAATATATTATTCACAAGATGATTTTTGTACAACTACACAGATTTTCAAAAGTATGATAACGTAGGCTAGAAGTAATGTGAGCTAGTGTGTTTGCATATGTCTGTGTGTGTGTTTGTGAGTGTGTGTTTGTGTGTGTGTGTGTGAGTGAGAGAGAGAGAGAGAGAGAGAGAGAGAGAGAGGGAGAGAGAGAGAGAGACAGGGGAGAGTCAAGGTCAACTTAACGTCCACTGAAAAATGTAAACTTTATTGTCATGAAACACTTACATCAACTAAAACATGCTGGATCAAGTCAGTGTCAACAGGCGGTCAGATTTTACAAGGTCTGTTCTGCAGCCATTACACTACCTGAAAAATAGATGTTGTGTTTGTAAAGATACAATTTTCTCGCGTTTAAATACTATCATAGTTCTAAAAGGGTACTGGATATTATAACGTTGCAATATGTAAATATTTGCTTACAAATAATTTTTTTCACCATTTACCAACAAATGCCTACCGGCGTTTTGAATATACACATTTCAATTACTGAGTTCTTGCCTCCACATTCAAAAAAGCTACCAACTACGGTTTAAGTGAAATTTCAGAAGATAATTTTCAAAAGAATGTGAAAATCACTTGCAGCTGGCATATTGCTAGCTGCACAATCAGCTTGGAGTGTCGTTATCAGCCTGTGTATGTCAGCGGTTGACATTTTTTGAACTATTTGCCTTCAAGATTTTAGTACTTGCATAATGAGATTTTAAGTAGTTAAGTATTGAATATCATACAGTCCATAAAATATCTCTTTCACAAACACTTCACATATCAATCAATTGTGTATATTCTAATATATCAGTTCTCTATAGATTCTGTCCCCATTACTTACTACCTTCATTAAACATCTCAAAGTGTTGTTTTCAAAGATGGCCATTAAAGGCATGTTGTCCTATTCACTTGCAGTTGTAATATTAATTCGAGCACATTTATTATTACATTATAACGTGAATAAGAAAATATATTACACACAGGAAATACGTCTGCCATTATATGCAGCAGAAATTCGTCATCGTAGAAAAGCAGCATAGTAGGTTAAGAATTTGCGGGATCTTTCTATCAAGTCAAATGTTGATTGTGTCTATCTTGTTTTCACCGCGTTCGGCATTCTTGCAATGAATACGTTTGAATTCACCTGCCTAACTGTTTGCAATCCTTTCATGTTCTTACATGTTTCAGTACTGTGTGTTTCCTAGAGAATTATGAAAGTGACTTCTTGTGTTATGGCGGGCTGAGCCATTAAATCAGGGTAGTCTTCACCTTTCGTGTACCATGTTTCGTCAGAGTAGTCTGGAACGTCTGATTGTTTTTGCCAATTTTCCCAGTCCACCTACAAAGAACAGTAAGCATGAAATCGTCTTTAATTGTTGCTGTTTAATATGGTATGGGTAAATATGCACGACGTCTACATTTTGCGGCCTTTGCTAACATAGTTAAATACGGTGAAAATTTAACCTCTTTTAATAATTACTTTTAAGTCCTCAAAAGTAAACGTTTAAACGCTGCATTTTTTACCGTGGGGTCGAAAAGAAATTGACAACTGGAAATAACTTTAGTGTCGTAAAATCTAAGAAATCAAACTAAAACATTACTGGAGACACAAGACACTTTTAATTTCTGAGTTTCGCAGTGACCATGTTTTTTCTAGTCTTCGTCGAACTCATATTTAATTTTTGCAAAGTACATGTATATCATCTTTTGATTTTTGCTATTAGATCGTCTTTAAGTGCATATTCATGCGAAAAAGCTTATTTAAAGACGAAATAAAATCTGGTCTCACTTTTATGTTTGACCTGCTCTGAAAACTCTTAATAAAAGATATTTATATCTGATACTCAGATATTCAAATGCCAGTATTATATTGGAAAAATACCATTTAAAGTTCAGATTTTTATGTATGAACATATTCCTCACTTTCTCAAAACACGTGCTAATGAAATAGTTGTGTATTACTTTATATGTTATGTGTCTTTCACTCTGTTCAATTCTTAATATGCTTTATCATATACTTGTCTATTACGGCAAAGTATTTCAAACTTAGAACTCATTCTAATTAATTATTATGACACAATGTGAAATTTTCAGTACCACAAAATACCCCTAAACGCAACACAAACAATTTATCTCTGCGGTCGGGAAATATTGGGTTTACAGCCGCCTTGAGAAAGATAAACGTTTGGTTAGACTGAGCGAATTATTTTTAGCACCGGTTAGAAATCGTGTAGAGGCTGAAATAAAGCGAAATATTTGTATAACCTTTATACTCGCATATATATACTGTACTGCATACCCTTTCATAATGATCATTTCTTTCAATATTTGGTGATGACTTATTGGGACAACGATGCCAATTACATTTCATCAACATCGCTTCCGAGATTTTCTGTTTTAAATTTCCATGACAAGTGTATTGATGATTTTCAATAACAAGTTTCTATAAATGTTCCTTTATAGGCTATAATTCCATTTTCCTACGTGTTTTCTTCAGAAAAAAATTTAATTTGTGTTTGCAAAAAGACATCAGTCACCACTGAAGCAAAACTGTCCAAGTTCAAGTTTCTAAGAAAGTGAATAAATCTTGCAAAAATTATTTTAGTGGCACCAAATATCTGACTACGTCATATGCAAACATCTACGTATTGGTGTAATTGACATAAGTCAAGCGTTTTCTGAGTAACTATGCTAACAAGACTTTCATTAAAAGAGTGTTTCAGTCCAAGAAATTTCAAGAGACTGATAAAATATGAGGAAATTGTTTAAATGGCGTCGCAATATAATCAAGTCATGTACAAATGCATATACACAGGCATACACCAAATTTAATTGGCCTAGGTAAAAAAAAAAATCCAGGTAATTTTGCTAAGTAATTCTGTTTATTGTGCTAACAAGGCTTGCATTAAATATATCTAAGACCAAAAGCGAAAAAAAAAAGAAAAAAAAAAAGGCAAGCAACAAATGCGAGTGGATCATATACATATGCATATAACATCCTTACCAAATTTCATTTTTCTACATCAAGAATTTCTGCGTAATCTTGATAAAAAACAATCACTGAAAAAGTCTGTCAAAAAAATTATTTTAGTTATTTTATAGAATCGCCTGAATAGCAGGATAGTCTTATCAGATCTTCTTCGTATGGATATTACCATGCTTAAAAAAGTTAAATTGAATGCGAATTGTTGTGTGTATGTGTGTGTGTTTGAACTTGCACTAAAACGTATTCAGGACTACGTACAGACGGACATCATCAAAACAATATACCTCCTTAATTTATTACAGTAGGATACATATAAAACACTGTACTTAGATATACCAGACATGGCTTGACTGAGCAAGTGAGGGTAACACTGGAGGAATTCACAAACCGGAACCCATACATCGTGGCAGTCAGGGTCTTACCACAGGATGAATTGAAGTTTGTTAGAAGATATGGCTCTTTGGTTGTTCTGAAATGTAACGAACTCGTAAAGAAAGAAGTGTGTGAAAAACAGACTATACCGACCAAATAAAAGACGGTCTTATCCAGGAGAATGCTTTATGGAGGAATGGACTGTAAAGTTGTTACTGAGAAGACATGTTTTGGCAAAACTGAGAGTACCAAGAGGGATTGCCTTTGGAGAGAGAGAGAGAGAGAGAGAGAGAGAGAGAGAGAGAGAGAGAGAGAGAGAGAGAGAGAGAGAGAGAGAGAGAGAGAGAGAGAGAGAGAGAGAGAGAGAGAGATGTATTGTGTGAAATTATGAAATTATAGGTAATGAGAAGCTGCTTTTTGGCATCAAAACTTATGACACCAGTCAGAGAAGCCAGTACTATTTCTCTCTTTATAAACTGTTGTGATGATGATAGTGGAGGTTATAGCAGCAGCCAAAGAAGAAGCAGTAGAAAAATACAAATGCAGCAGCAGCGGTACCCTTACTATAGTAGTAGTAATATCTCACCCATTTTCCATCAACAGTATACTCTGATCAGGACTTGGGTATGATGTTGCTGTGCAGTTTTTCGGTTCAATCTGAAACAATGTAACAATCATTTTCATGTAAAGACTATAATATCAAACACTCGAGATTTCTAGAATGTACGTATCACAGGAAACAAAATAAAGGATATGTTATTGGTGACATCGCGAGATCAAACTAGAAATATACAGCAAACCAGTGTGGCACTCTTTTTTTCTATTTCTTTTTGGGATTTCTTGGGGGTGGGGTGTCTTTTTTTCTTTTTTTCTTGTTTTCTTCTTTTTAAATTTAGTAACTTCCAGCGCCTCAAGATAACTTGTGACAGGATTAAGCTGTCAACAGTATTGTAATGTATTAGCATGATATGCGGAAATTACTAGAGAGACAATGAAATACATGAAAGAATAGATGAAAAAATTTTTTAAAGGTATCCGTAACTAATTTGCAAAACAACAATCACAGATAAAACAAAAGAGAATTAGACATCAATGGTGATCTTTAAACCCTAACCCGTTTCATAAAATAATTCCAAATGCTACAAATTATTGCACGTGAGAAAATAAAGACTCCGTGTAAATTAATAAGTGGTGATCTAAAAATGGTGTTAAGGTAAAAACATATCTAATTCAATTTGAATTTGAAAAGTCTCACATGCTGCCTGGAGTGTGACAGGCATTGCCTGTCCGAGATAAACCTCTGCCACCTCCGATAGTCATACTGAAGTCGAACTTAGGCGGCAGGCTTATTATGTCGACCTGTCTGTTAATATGAATCAAATTTGTACTAAAGCTCAAATGATATGTGATATCGGTATATCGATACTCTGCGGAAGTTATGACTGACGACGTGTTCACAATATGTTTAGTGAGAATATATAGTATTAACAAAGAAAGATAAATTATGTAAATTTTCTACAAAAGTAATAATACATATTTCGTAAGGTAATGAAGTTTCTGACATACTACATAAAATAATGAGTGTTATTCGCGTTTAATTTTTGTTTTCAATCAAAATATGAGTTTACCTTGCATTCCAAAAGAATTATATTTTAAAATATAGCGAGAAAAGCTACAAAATTGTTTTATTTCAGTTTTCAAATCAGAATATTTAAGAAAACAGAGAAACAAATACAATTATCAAACTTTTATGTTTGAAAATAGTATTCAAAAACATTACGTATTTAATTCTTAACTGAATGTGATCCCGTTTCATTGTGGGGTGTCTGACTTTAGTCAGAAGGTCTGACCAACGGTTTTATGTATGGTAGATTTATTAGTTAGATACATATAAAATTACACCATGCTCACAAAAAATATTTGATCAAAGCTTTACTTAAGATACCCGAAATTAATTCCAAATGTATATTGATAGTTGGGTGCGTTTATCTTAACTGAGGTATCCACACAAAACCTGAATTATACGGTAGCTATATAGTTATTGACAGATTTAAACAGGTGTACGTACTCTGCATTTGACAAGTTGGCAGTCTTTGAATCGTAAAATTTTGTATGCCAGCAACATTTCCTCTGTCATGAAATAGATAACCATAGGACAGTCCGGTCATGATGTTCTAGGTATAAAAACGTATATTGTATGACATTTTGAAACGATGAATATTTAATTGAACACATGTTTTCATTAATGAGAATAGTATATAGCAGATGGTTCAAAAAGTAGTAATGAACCAAGCGAAACCAATAAATTTCACCTCATGTCTGTAGCATGTTTGATGCACCAAGATTGCTCACAAAATTGAACAGACTTGAAAAGTACAAGGCAAATGTAACAATTTTCAAAACGAACTATTGCGACCTACTTGGACATTTGCATTTTACCATTTGTTCATTTCAGTTTTAAACATTTCGTTTTGTGCTATCAACATTTTTATATGCATCTAATACAGTTGGTTGTCCATGCGACAGTAACAGGCAAAAACAGGGATTACTTAATCTAATAATAATATTCATGTACATTCTGTGCGTGTACTGGCACATTGGCTATGGCCAGCAACACAGCTATAATACATGACATGACAGGTTAACCAAGCATGGCAGCCAATTGCACCTTGTATTGGTGCTATTTATATCTACCGAGTAACACGTGTGTCGGAATTCTTCCAAGGTACTTCTTTGTGAACAATTGAAGTATAGTGCAAACATTTAAACAACACCATTAAAAAAAATTATATAGAAGTATGTCCAAGAATAACTTGAAAAAAGAGTGGGGATATAACTGTCTAGACATTCAAAATTTGGGGCAAATTAAATTTAATGTAGCTTTTTCAACATTACATATATATATATATATATATATATATATATATATATATATGTATATCCTATCGTCATCATGTACCGAGCAACTTCGCATTTAGTCGCGGAACGTGGTAAATTGGTCCTCTTAAATGAAATTCAAATTGCCTGCTTCTGTAACACCTCTGAGGTTTTTGGGGGACGGCTAAGAATGCTCCGATTGAAAAAAAAACTATGTTTGGAATGCACACATTTTCTAATTAAAAACTGAAAAGATTTTTTTTGTTTTACTATTTGTTAAAACTTTAGATGAATCTATACCTTCTTTTCAACAGCAAATGACCGCATTTCAGAATAACATTCTCTATTGGAAACGAAGCTTTTAAAAACCCATGCCAAATATACATGTACTGTTTGGTATCATTGAAATGGAAAGAATAAGAAGAATATGAAGATGCTGAAAGGCCCGTAGGAGGGAAGGAAGAAACGAAAGAAAAGTTGGTTTACCGGAGAACAATTTAACAAGAGTAGTTGAGGGGGGGGTATCTAGGTACTGGGGGGGGCCTCTCTGGGTACTCTATGGGATTTTAACATGTCGGGGGCACTCTGGGTACTCTATGGGATTTTAACATGTCGGGGGCACTCTGGGTACCAACGGGAGTCGTACCGTAATGTAGTGACGAAGACAACGTCTACTACCATCAAAAAGGGGTGGGGGTGTGTTTTTGATAGTAGTAGACGTTGTCTTCGTCACTACATTACGGGGGGAGAGTGTGGGAAGAATTAATCTTTCTTGAAAAAGGGTGGTCCTGATAAGGACCGTTGGTTTTTTTTTAAAAAAGTACAGTTAGAGGTGGGAGCATCTCCCTGGCTTTGCCCTGCATGCAGAGCAGCTCCCCCTCCAGGTTTCTTCTTTTGTTTGTATAAAGGTTAAAAAGAAGGGAGGATGGTCCGCTTCATTATCCCACTCCTCTTCCATCATGGGGTGGGCTCTGATCGGGATTTTTCTCTCCCTCTTCTCCTCTTCCTTCTTAATCATATCTTGGATGAGGTGTGATACCACATCCAAGATTTGTTTAATCTGGCGTAGGTTTCTTATGCTGTTCATTTTGATTGAATAAAACGGGGTAGCTTAACCGGTGAAAACGTGGTTTTAATATACTAGAAGCGCGGACGTGAAGGAAAACATCCCTTACACCTAAAAAAAAACAAAAAAACATCACCCCACTACCCCCGCGTCTGATGTCATTCTTTCTACGTCATTCTTGGCTTCGCGGAGTTTACACACCATGACCCCTGACTGTAAAAAGCGCGGACCTAAAAGAAACTACTTTTGATAAAAAAAATCAAACCTACTCACCATACTATTTTTTTTGTTATTTTTTTTAAAAAAAAAAACTTACACACTATCTACATTATTTTTTTTTGTTAAGTTCAATTTTTTATATATCATCAATCACACACCACTCAAATCATATAAGGGAGAAGGGTTTTTTTGTTTGAGGGGTAGACTATCAGAAAAAAATATATATACAAACATATATAAAAACACACACTTATAGATATTTTGGCAATATTTGAGAGTAGTAATCTTTTTCTAGAGATTGGGTGGCCCTTAGAAGGGCCGTTGGGGTTTAAGAAGTTATGTTTTTTTTAACTTCTTAGGGTGGATGTAGCCGTGGTAGTAGCAGCTCCAGCAGGTCGGCCACGTTTAGCGATAGTTGGTCTTACCGCTTTCAGACAGGCAGGTCTCTTTCGGGTGAAAGAGAAAGCAAATTCCTCGCAGTCAATCTTGCATTGGACTTCACCGTCAAATAGTTTGCTCGACTGCTGCTGCTGCATAAGTTGTTGCTGTTGCTGCTGCTGTTGTCTTTGTTGCTGCTGCTGCTGCCGTAGGCGTTGTGCTGCTTCCCATTCTGTTCTTTCTCTAAGTATTTCTTCTCTCAGGACCTCTTCTACTAGATCATGAGCCATTTGAATGAACGTCATGGTGTTTCTCTCTGGGTTGGTCTCCATCAAATGATTCTTCACCCTCATTATGTTCACCATAGCTTCATTCAGCTTTGTAATCTTGGTGGCAGCCATCTTCTTCTTTTTCTTCTTGGAACTGTTGAGATCTTGACGAGTCAACGAGAATGACTACACTGGCCAGTGAACCGCCTTATATGCTTAACGCGCGGACGCGATGGAAAACATGGTAAGGTTTTCAGATCGACAGGGAGATCATAGATAGAGGTTTTTAGATCGATAGAAAGAGAGAGAAAGAACATATTCATTATTTTCAAATTCAATTAAAACACCACACAACACCATTTTTGTTTTCAACAATCCACAAAATTGTTTTATTCAACAACTCTAACATTATAAAAAAAACTAACCATGTAACAAAGAAATTTTTTTCAAACAGGAACATATTTACAAGGTTGACAACGTTGGGAAGGTAAAGTAAATGTGAAACTTTCTACATGAACATCATCATTTTGATGTACACTACGATTGTGAGCTAAAGACAAGAGATAACCATAACGTTGACAAAACCATTGTTGTATTTTAGCATCGTTTCTAACATAGTCACTATCAAAATAAGTCAGTAAATGTTCTAAGGAATATCCAAGACTTCTTTGATGAAGATAATGAACACAATATTGTCCACACACCATAGAATCTGATCCTTGTAGTCTCACATTATTGAATCGAGTCGAGACGGCATTTCTTCTCATAAACTCGATGATGTCTTTTTCCAAAGGAGGTAATCCATAAGAATCAAAATATTCCACACAGTGATCGTTGGGAAAGTACACGGCAACCCAATGGGTTCCTGGTAGATGACTGTCGTCGGTATTGATGACATAGGCATGAACGTCTTTAGGTTTACGATGAGGTAGTTCATCTTTAGCACATACCACAGGATTCCAAGAAGAAGTGTAGGAACTACGAGTCAATAAGTAATGAAGTTCCCTGGTATCCATTTTTTTGTCTTCAACAACAGAAATATTGAGTCAGCAATGCACACCTGACTTTGAACTTGAATTGATCTGTCTTGTAATTCCAGGAATATTCACGTTGGATAGGCTCTGCACTCTGTTCAATGAGTCCTTCGATCCGTTTGATCTCCCGAGGAATGAGTGGAGGAGAAGAAGAAGTCTGCAAGACTTTATACCATTGTGTCAACACGTGTTTATCTGAGATGTTTAACCAGGCATTTTCCAAAAATTCATCCAATTGTTCTTCGCCTGTCATCATCATACATTTGTCGTGTTGTATCTGACTGGGATGATCGGTTTGACATCCATAACATTGTTCTTTAATCAGACTGTTAATGATTGGACTCAATTCCTGAGCATAACAGGCCACTAACTGTTTTTCGTGTTCTGGCCATCGAGAAGGATAAAATCCAACAAACTCGGTAACAACAGTATTAGTCTCTTCTTTTTTAGGTTCTGAACGAATGACTTCGTCATTATCTTCATCCTTTGTGGTAGTTGGTGACTGGTGAATCACTTCACAAAATCCCTCATCTACTATCTCCATTGGTTCTACGTTCTGCATCTTTGTTTCTTCTTCTTCTAATAGTCTACAATGACTTCTCTCAAACTGTTGATCTCTAGAGTGTTATCAAATTCTGCAAACAAGATGACGTTCACTGTCTGGGTTAGAGCTTGACCAAACTGAAGTTCCACACGAAGGGGGCTTGATTTTATAGGGTGGAAATGTCCTTCATCGCTGCCTTGGTCCGGAGTGAAATCAAATCCCCACAAGGCATACCCTCCTGCATAATCGTCGTACGAAATGCCGTGGCTGGTGTCGCGCCCTAACTGACCTGTGGCTTCATACAGGGTCAAGTAAGATCGTAAGTAATTTCTCTGGGCACCAAAGTCAGGTTCAAAAGGTCTGGTACACAAGGTCTTGCCATCTCGACTGACATCTATCTTGGTGACGTTAAAGTGTTCAAACTGGAATGGATTCTGAGTGATGGTTCCGTTGAAGGCTGCATTAGAAACCATACCAATGATCAAACGTTTAGGGAGCTGTCCTTGGAAGATGTGATCTTCGACCATGGATCGGAGTCCAGCGGCTGCAGTAAAGGTTTTCACTTCCACGCGTCTAAGAGGATACTTAGCAGTGGTTCTGCTCAAGGTTTGACTGATGTCGTTAGCTACTTTCGGGAAGATTTCCACACGTCGAACTTAAAGTTTGGCTTGTTGAATGATGGTTTTCCACTCGTTAGAAAAAGCTATCAAATGGAAAGCGGCACTACTGCGATTCAGTCTCAGACGTACATCTACTCCGTTCAACAAATACTTGTCTTGCAACCACATGTCCAAATGCAAACGATCCATCAGTTCTAAACTGTTCCCTCTGATTTTCTTTCGGCGGTCGTTAAATCCCACATTATGGGGATCTGCTGGAATTATTTTATGAGCAGCATCATCAGTCTGGTCAATCCTCGCCCCTACTGACGGGGATATGTCGTTGAAGGCACCCGCGGTGTCAGGTTTCCAGACCACAGAAGCATCCAGATGAGTGTTCTTGGCATCTTTTCCGTACGACAAGAGATTTTCCAAATAAGCACGGTAAGGGTAAATATCCAAACTGCTGCTGATCAGTTTGTTATTCAAGTACAAATCTATTCCACTGAACAAAGAATGAAAGAAATTATTGACGGGAGCTACTAGGGAACCTTCCACAGGAAGGCTGTTGTCACTTTTTTGTACTAGCAGTTTCAGGTACAAGTAACTGTTATTCAGATCGATGTAATCTTCGGTTTGTCCTTTGATATCAAATTCGATAGGAGCTGAATCCGTCAAAGACGATACAGGATGAAATTCCACCCATTGGGATTCTTGCATTGTCATCATGGTGGGACGCATAGAAAACAGATCTAGTTCGGACTTGGTACATTCGCAAGAATCTCGGTGCATCATTTTCACAGTCTAATGATCAAATACGTCTAATTCTCTACCAGTTCTTCTTCTTTTCCTATTTTTTCTGGAAGTACTACCGTGTGTTCTTTTACGAACTTTGAAAGGATTTCGATGTCGTCGTCGTCGTCTCTTTCTACCTTGTCCTTGCTGCTGTGAAGTAATGCCAGAGTCTGAAGCGTGAAGCGTATTTATAGGATTTTCTCGGAGACCTAAAAGATCTTTACCAGTAGTCATCAACACATTTTTGCCTGCTCTCAAAAAGGCTTCTTTTGGATTTTGTTTGTCGATGAGGACATTTTGCAAAAATTCTTTTCCTTGTGTCAAAGCGGCATCTTTTAAGGCATGAAATCCTCGAGACACCATCGGTTTCAAAATAGGAGCTACCGTCCTAAAGGCTGATTTTAACATATCTCCTAAACCATGTCCTCGTTGTCGAGCCACTCCTTGGTACACTGGATACATTTTTTTTGAGGAATGTTAGAGAATTTGTTTTTTTCGAAAATGTAGTTTCACCGTGACTTTTCCTTGGTCAATGAATGGTACATCTTGTCCTAAATCTCCTTTTATACTAATCTGGACACTGTCAAAATACGATTTACTGACTGGAAGATATTGAGGATGTACAAATTCACGGTGAACGTGAAAGGTGTTGCCACCAACACTAGAATTACTAGTGGTAGTACTTCCACCCTCTTCGTCCACAGTAACACTAGAACCACCGCCACCACCAATATCCAATTTGAAAGGCATGACTCTCAGTACATGAGCAGATATGTGTCCCACCACGTTGTACTCCACCACATCGGAGTATACAAACATTAAATTCAGTCCACTATTCAATTCGATAGGATGTTTAAATTTATGTCCAAATTCTACGTTGGTTCCAAACTCTAGATCACTTTCAGCGGTAAAATCTTTATTTCCACCCAAAATGCCAAACAATCCAGAGCAAAATTCAATGCTCAAGTATCTTCTCTCTTCCAAAGGTAAACCTTTATCTTTCTCAGTAAGGAGTTGCCCTCTCTCTTTGAAAAATTGGACAATTAAACGGCGTGCCAAAGCATGGTAAGCAATTCGTACAAATTTATTGGCTGCTGATATGGCTTGGCTAAATTGCCGTGCAAACTGGGTTCTAATGGTGTCCACCAAATGTTCAGGACTAAAATAATACCCTGTAGGAATTCTCAGAGTAATCTGAGAATAGACAGTTGGTTGAGTAGATTTAGGATCTGGTACTAACTTTTTGAATGACCCCTTCATGTCTGGATCTTCAGGGTCTTTTTTCCAGATTTCAGGATCATTATTTACCAAGTGATCATGTATAATTTTGTTCAAGATTTGTACAACCATAGTGTTTTGAGTTTTGTTGATGTTTATGATTTGCGTAGGATGAATGATTTCTACCAAACCCACTTACCAATGAGTATCGTGATCCAATTGAATGGATTGAGGTAATTTGGCCGTGAAACAACATAAGCGGTTGCTGGGAAACACATCCATGGAACTGTCACTAGGTAACGTTAAATAAAATTGGTCATTCATAGTTCCAAAGTGGTTGTTCTGGTGTCCGAGGTGTCACTCAAGTGGACAGAAGAAGGATGTTCAAAAGGTTCCAAAAGAGGAAAGGTAGTATTTTGGTGGTAACTGGACGAAGAAGAAGAAGGTGGACTGGCGTTGTTGTGGTGACTGTTGTCGGTCGTGGTCGTAAATTTCAAAGAGGGACTGGGTAAAAGATAACCGATGCAACTGCTCAGTAAAATGGTCCACAATTGTTTGTCTCCTTGTTGTAAACTCAAATTAGCAATCGCTGCTCCGATGACACAATACACTACAAAGATTTGGCAGAAAAAGACGATTTGATTTTTAGGCACACGTTCTCCACACCACACCCAAAGTGGTTGTTTTTGTAATTCTTGAAGAGAAGAACTCTGTGAAGGAGTCGTTGAAGTCGTCTTGGTGGCTACTGTGTTGAATGGCATGTTGTGAGTTTACTTCTTTTTCTTTTTATAGTCGACGACTTGAGAAGCTGCAATCCAAGAATCAAAACTAGGGGGATATCCTTTCCAACGTACTTTGACTTCTTCTACTCGACGTTTACCAACTTTCCGTGTTTTTTGTTCGAGAATGCTTTCGATGTCGTACAAGGTGTCTTCTTTTTTAGTCACTCGTTGTAACTCAGGCATGTAAAATGTTCCTTTGAGTACTTCACCGTGCATGTCTTCCAATTTTTAGACGGGAGGATCACGTCCACGGACGGGGGTAGTGACACGAAACAATTCGGTGGTCCAGTTAGGTAAATAACCTTTGTCAAAAGTACGTTTGGTTTTTCCGATGCGAACCCAATCTCCCGTCTTTAACTCCAACAAGGGTGTCTTTTTCTTTTTCTTCTGGGGTGAACCAAATAATTTATCAAACACGGTCACTTCGTTTTCAGGGCTGACCTCTTCGGGGGCACATCCGATGCTACGATGGTACGATTGATTGTACGCTTTGACCCGTCGATGTACTTGAGAGTATGTTGATGTGTAAAATATTTCCACATGCGTTCTTTCAAAGTTCTTTGAAAACGTTCCACGATACTGGCTTTGGTTTCAGGATTTTCGGTCGTAAAAAAATGAATGTGTCTTTGTTCAATTCTTTTTGAAAAGCTTGGTTTAGAAATTCGGTGCCTTTGTCCGTTTGCCATCGTAAAGGTTGGCGTCCACTTTGTTTCAAGACCAATTTTAAGACCCGTACCAATTCGGTACTGCTTTTAGAAGTCAAAGGCACGACCCAAGCAAATTTGGAAAACACGTCGATGACACAAAACAAATATTTGTGACCACGATTGTAAGTGGCTAAATGAGAGACGTCGGCTAAATCGGCTTGCCATTGATGATCGATCCCTTCCACTTGAGTGGTACTTCTAGAAAATTTACGTCGAATGGGTTTGTGTAACGTGTACGTTGATTGTTCTTGTAACCAGCGTCGTACTTCGGGTAAACGTACACTTTTCAATTGACTTTTAGCAGCTCGATATAATTTTTGAACTCCTCCGTAACCAGCAGCATGGCCAGGATTGTAATAAATGGTGGCTAACAGTTTCTCCATGATGATTTTTTCTCAATATGTTAACCAACTTCCAATACTCTTTTCTTCGTGAGGTATCTTTTTGGATTGTTGTTTACGTGTCCGACGTGCTACTGGGGTAAAGGGAGTTTATTCAGGGGTCATCGGTTCTGTTTTGACTTCTGTCTTCACTTCTTCCTTTTTCTTTTCTGAGGGTAAAGGGGTAGACCTCTTCTTTTTCATCCAATCCGGGGTGGCTAACTTTTTTATTTTTTTAAGAGGTGGAGTTAGTAAAAACTCTTCTTCTTCTTCTTCTTCTTTTTCTTTTTTGATGGTCACTTTAGGTTCGCTTTTCATCAGAGCCTTAAAATCTCTCAGAGTGGGTGAAGCTGTTTCGTCGACTGCATTTTGGCGAAAGAGTTGTAGACGTTGTAAAAGTTGACCGTACCGTTGCAATTTTTCTGTTTCAGACACATCGTTACGTTCCATCAGGGATTGTATTTCTTGTTGTAACTGAGACATTTCGTTAAGATTAGGATTGGGTGGTAAATGAGGTATCCGTTGTTCGTTCCAACGATGAAATTCCATCCATCGTTTGTAAGGTACTAAAGTCAGTTTTCGTCCTTCCATTTCATCCAAAGGTACCAAAAAGGTGTGGTCTTTTCAGAGAAGGGTGGTCCTTTTTATCTTCTTTTTTTATCGCATGACCCCTCCTAAAAGTGGTCCAGCAATCGTTCCTAACAAAGGAGCGGCTATTTTTAACAACGGGCCTATCAACATAGGTAGAAATCCTCCTCGTTGTACCAACATTTTTTTCTTTTGTTGAAGAGGTATTTTCTTTTTGACCCTTTGACGAAGAACATTCCGATGTTTGCCTAATTTTTGTTTCTGTATCTTGGACAAAGGTACCGTTCCTTTCAAGACGTTCAAACAACATTCACACACGGTATCGATGATTTCTTTAGGAGCTGTTTGAATGAGTTGTTTTCGCATGGGAGGATTGGATTTGGTCAAAACAGACAAGACATCCCAATGTTTCGCCAGACGAGGGGGAAGTCGACGTCCTTTTTTGGTGGTGGTTTTCTTCTTCTTTTTTTGGTGGTGGTGGTGTGCACGTTTGGGAGCCATCTTTTTAGAGGTGAGGAGGAGTAAGTCTGAAGTCCTTTAGCCTTTCACCCTTCTATTTTAGACTGGATACGTCTCCACTGATTGTCTGCACGACGTACCAACTTCACGACAGGTCTGACTCGACGTTGAGGTGTTTTCAAGGGACTAAATCGTCTCAATTCATCTTTGGATAAATCCACTAAACTTTGTAAGATACCAGTTCTTTCTTGGACTTTGGTTTTAGGGGATGGTACTTTGTGGGTTGCTGCTGCCATGGCCAAATCAGCTGAAGTCGACGGTCCCGACGGGGTGACTTTTGAAATAGGTTTCCATTTTTGCATCAAATTAGGAAACACTTGTCTTAAGTCTGGTTTGACAGGCATCATGCTAAAAGGGGGTGAAGAAGAAGACAAAGAGGAAGAGGTGGACGCAAAAGGAGACCTCGCCATCATGGGGGATTGTGATGGTGGTGATGGTAAGGGTGGTGGTGTTTTGCGGGTGTACGTTTGCGTCCTGGCTGCAGTACCTCTTTTACGTCGGGTGATAGTGGTGGTGGTGGTGATAGGTGTGGTTTTCTTCTTCTTCTGGGTACGACTTTTCTTTTTCTTAGGGCTGGTTTCCTTCTTCTTTGGACTTTTCTTCTTCTTTTTAGGTGATTATTTTTTGGCTTTGGTATCATTAGGATCCCATTTCAAAAGGGAACGAATCATGACTCCTCCTAAAGAACCACTTCCACCAGGAGTTAAAATGATTTGTTTTTTAGTCCGTGAATCGATTCTTGGATCAGCCAGTTGTGACAATGCTCCTTTATGTTTTTGAAAAAAACGTTGAGTTTGATGAGGGATGTGAATGATGCCTTGCAGTAATTGACGTGCCGTCAAAGTAAACCATCGTAACACTTCTTTAAGACTCGCTTCTAACAAATGAGCACGGACTTGTGCATTTTTTTCACGACTGATGCCATACAAGGCACGAATCAATTTAGCCGAAGGATGAGATTGAAAGGAAGTCATCTTCTCTCAAAAAGAGTGTGAGACTGAAATGACGTCGTAGGTTGTTTTTATAGTTTTTTTAAAAATGGGCTGAAGGGGACGTGTAAATGACAGGACCACCTTCTTGACCCCAAGAGTGAAAGATACTGGCACGAAATCTCAAATAGTCAGGAGTGGTCGGTTTTAAGTCAATGAGTAAATACTCGTGAGGGGTTTGAGTGGCATCGTCGTACGCATAATTCAGCCAAGGAGCCCCTAACTGTTTGGCTAACACTTGTACTTGAGATTTGTCTCTGGGGCTTTTAAACAAGACCACGTCATGAGCATTCAGACTAATGGTCCGATGGGCTTTACTTTGTTGAAATAAATTTTGAGTAATGTAGACAATACTAGCATTACGATGGTGTCCTTTTCGTGTAAACCAAAGTTTAATTTCTTCTTCGTCTTCTCCTAACATGTTATCAAAAATAACTAAATGAGTTTGACTCACGTCAGACACGATTCCATCGTCTTCGTGAGGAATACCATCCACAAAGGAAATGGTTTCTCCTTGACTTTCTTTCAATAACGTGTAAGACGGTTGCCACTCTTTGTAACACCACACGATACGTTGAGGTGGACGATCGAACAAATCAGTTTTGTGTTCGATCAATCGTTTGACAAATTCGGTTTTGCCTGAACCACTTGGTCCAGCAATCAACATGTTAAATGGATGGCGCAGATACAAAGCATTCCAACTTTGACGATCTAACTTTTCGTCAATCACTTTAACCACAGAAGAGGAGGAAGCAGACGAGGAAGATTAGGATGATGCAGCCATGATTGAGGTAAGAAGATTTTTGAGAAGAAGACAAAAAACCCAAGGCATTTTATACGTTTTCATACACGTTTATTTTTTTAGAAAAAAAAGCAACCAACAAATAACATATTTTACAAGTCATTCATTCACAGCACGAGTGATAAAATAGCAAAGTAAAATCAACAGGTACACAATGAAGGCTCCTACTGAAACCATCAAACTGTCATATAAACACGTCAATGTACAACAATAGTTTCGTGTCCTAGTCATGAAAGACACTGTTTGTGGTGACATTCTTCTGCTCGTCTTTTGTTTTTTTTTTAATCCTCTGACGACGGCAGTGGTAAAGAAGGGTAGTGGTGGTGTTCCTCAAGAGGTATTGAAACCACAGTAGTGGTGGTGTCAGGTACTTCGTCTTCTTTTTCTTCTTTTAGGGTTTCCCATCGAGGTTCCCATTTTTTCACTTTTAGAACCTTATGGACAAGTGGCCAAATCTTTGCTGAACTGGGCCACTTCTTGTAACCAATATTGGTAACCAAGGTTTCTCCAGGGTCGTACATGTTTCCAATTGAAAAGGTGTTGGTGTAACTCACTAGCAAAACACACTTCTTGAAATGTTTTATACAAAGATAAAGTGTGACGAATGTCTTCTTCACATGGAAGTTCGTCACTAATTTTCATGACCACTCTCAACGCTTTACGTACAATGTTTCTTTCTTGTACTGATAAAATCAAATATATATAGTCTTCTTCTTCTACTAAGTCCGAAGAAGAACACAGGGTCATATTGTTTTTTGGAACTCAACAATTGAGTCCAAAACAACCACGAATCTTTCAAAAGAATCCAAGGCAAACACATGTCCTCAAAAATAGTCCACAAGGAATGTGCTGGAAAACGAATTCCAAGATAAGAAGTCACTATGACACACACCACATAACGTCCAAAATTCAATGGACACAGTTCTTGTATCACTTTTTTATAATCCTCTAAGGTCTGAATTTTATCTATGATTTCCTTCCACGGAATCCGTTTCACAACTGGCGTGTAGAGTTCAGGCATACCCACTCTTTTATAGTAGCCAGGCTGGTTAATAATAGGTACTTAGTGGTGACGGGCTAGATCTTTGGCAAACTGTGGTACTTCTTCTAGCCAAGCATTGAAGCCAACACTTTTCCAGTCACGTACATCTTTCCAACCTTGAAGTTGTTGGTACATCCAACTAACAAGACACACTTCTTCAAACGTGTCAAGGCAAGATAAATTTGTTCTAATGTCTTCTTCCCCACTTGGAATGTTCATTACCACTCTCAACACTTTGAGTATAATTTCTCTTTCGTGTACCGATAAAGCATGAAGGCTCATGTTTGACTTCCTTCCACAGAATCCGTTTCACGAGTGACGTGAACAGAGACGTGCCGCCTCTTCTTTATAGGGGTCGATGGCTAAGGTAGGTATCTTGGGTGGCATGTTTTTATAGCCAGGCTCCCAAGGTTGGTACCTTTTGAGAAAGTCTCCGTGAACGTAGCTATTGCAATATAAGTTTGCCAGAATCAGTCTTCTACGACTTTGGAAGAGAGCATAGTTCACAGCTCGAGAAATGACTTTGAGTTTACGTTTCACTTGGATTTTGACAAACTCTTGGTAAATCTTTTCGCGCACATTCAAAGGCATGCCACTAATGTACTTGGGTAAAGTTTCCGATTTGGAAAGAAGTAACTTTCTTTTGTATTCTTCACGATACTGGTGATAGTCGTTGTTCAGAATCAATTTTCTGATGCGACTAAAGTAGCCATAGCCTTGAAATCGAGGAATCACTTGAAGTTTACGTTTCACTTGAATCTTAACCAACTCATCGTAAATCCGTTTTTGCAACTTTGAAGGTAAGTCACGAATGCGGTCTTGTAGAGTAGGCTTCTTGGTGACAAAATACTCACACACCAACCAAACGGAATCGGTAGGTAAAGGATACGAATATGATCCAACACAAGTTTCAGTGATTATCCTATCTAATTTCAAAAAATGAAAAGGTGATTCGTCTTGAGGGGACAGTTCTTCTAACAGTTTTTGGTATTCGTCTATGTTAGTCACATTTTTTTCCTTCACATCCTTCCATCGAATTCTATATTCCACTGCTACATTGTAGGTAGCCCCCACCAATTTCTTAAATTGGTGATGTAGATCTTCATCAATGTCTGACCATTTGAATATCTTATTAGCAATCAATTGTCTTATTGCCTTCAAATACCATTGGTTACAACAGGTCTGTCGTAAAGGATGTAACTGTTCTTTACGTTTCAGTTGAATCTGAACAAATTCTTGGTAAATCCGTGCTCGTATCTCCAAAGGTAATTTACCAATACGATCTTCTAAGGTAGGAGGTATATACTGAAAAATGCGTTCTTGCAACTCTAAAGGTAAACCACAAATAAGTTCTTCTAAAGAAGTATCCTCCTCCATCGTATTACTTCTTCTGCTTGGTATCTGGTTCATCGTATCCGTATTCTTCTCGAGCCACTAAAGGTAAGAACTGACAATGCGGAGACCATCGAGCATGTTCGATGTCAGCTAAGTCGTAAGGCTCCCAATTGCGAAGTCTTACACCGCAACTGAAACACTTCACTTGATCTCCTTCTCCCACGTAAAAAAATCCAGATCTGGCAAAAGCTTCGGGTTTAGGTCCATTTAAATATTTTGGCCACTTGTCTTGGAACGACTCGAGACGATTTTCATACTTGGAATAGCCAGACACAGCCAAGGGTATCATCAATCCATTAGGTCTGCAGGGAGTACCGTTTTGTGTACGATTAGTAAAACATAAAGGGCGTCCTGCATCTTTTGAGTTGGATCGTCGGTGAGTGACTGAATCCACGATGTCACAACGTACGGAATCCGTCTGATCGTGTGATTCGGGGATACCAACGCTTACGGCATCGGTCTCGTCATTGCATGGTTCCGCATCGCACTCAAATTCCTAAAAACTGGAAAAAATACTCATCCTTTTTTTTTTTTTCTTCTTGCTCGGTCCACGTGGAAAGTCAGAATGAAGGGTTAGGCTTCGAAGGGGTTCCTTTTTTATACCTGTCGACTGTACCATCCGAAAAGAATTGTAATGTGATCCGTGGAAACGCTAAAGAAAGGTAAGCACAGTTTTGTGACCATCTGGTATGTTCCAGGAGAGCGGATTTCTTACAATCCATACGAATAGTGGCACCACAACTAAAACACTGAACTTGTGTTCCTTGTCCAAAGTAAACAAAACCTGCTCTGGCTAAAGCGTAGGAAGTAGGTAATCCATTGTTCCGAAGTTTTTTTGTGCTCCATCGATGAGGACAATAACAATAGTCAGGCATGTGTTTAGGCCAATTTTTGAACGTTTTCAAGCGACTGTCACACTCACCATAGTCAGGCAAAGCCCATGTTGTTGAAGACATCTTTTTTTTTTCAAGAGGAGGGTTTCCTTTTTTTATACTTCTCCAAATCGGCGTGTCCGTAAGGTAAAGTGCTGTGATCTGGAAGTCTCACTCTTTTTTTGTACACAATGCGATACACTTTTTGAACGGGTCGAGTCACGATTTTATGATTTGGTAGGCGAACAATCTTGTGAGGTTCTAACGTGGATACTTGAAAATCTTTCACTTGTCCAGACAGTAGAGCATTTTTTAAAACCTCAAAGTTCACGACTTGGTTAGTTCGATAATTCAGAGTCAACCCTTTGACTTTACAGGAGGTGTGAAGTTGACCTTGCGGGTCTCGGTATCGGTACCCATAATTTTTAGGGCCACCGCTAGCAAAACTCAGGATGGTATCTTGAGGGTGCTCGTCTGTCCAGGCTCCTAAACGATCTCCTTGAATAGTAGGGTGGGGGCAGCCGGGGCGATGAATGTAAATGCAACTGTCAGTGTCAAAATACAGAACACGATCTCCTAAGACTTCTAACGCTTCGTCGTACAATTTCAAACGAGCATGAGCGGTCACGTAAGCTCCAATGACTACGTTACTAAACTTGTCAGGTTTGACAAACTTGGGTTCTTCTTTGAAATTGACAATGATCAAATCCTCACGGACGATTTCGACGTGCTTAACTAGAATACTTTTGTCGTCCACCAGTTTAAAGTAACGATAAGGATCGTCCACGTATTCCGTTTTGGGTAAGATCGTTCGTTGGGCCATTTTCCCCACAAACAATTCAACATCACTTTGGCAAACGATCTTTTTCCTTCATTTTTTTCTACCTCTTCTAAAGTGATGCCTTCGATGTCACGGTATTCATCTTTGAATCGAACTTGGTCTTCGGGAGTCTGACACCACGAAGGATAGCCCACTAGCTTCTTGTTTCAGTTTGAGAAATTGGTTCACGTACCCCGAAAAAATGCCTGGATGATTAGTGGCGTCGTCCTTTTGGTATTGGGCTGTAGTTGGAAAGTGCCAGATTTCGTGCACTTTCAATAAACGGTATCCACGATCCAGAGCCCGAAACAATTCGGCACTGACCCACGTTCCTGTCAACGACCGTTCTTCGTTCGTGTGGTGACAGGGATGATCTTAGTTGCACGGTTCGGCACACGTCCGACATAACGGAAACATCAAGTTTCATTGACACTGGCAAGGTAAGATGGGATGAAACAAGTTTGTGGGAGGTAAAACTTTACATTTGATCAATCCTTCGTATTGACGAATGTGTTCCACGTCGATGTGTTCTGTTAAAATTTCTGGGTGTCCAGTGGGGAAAAAAACGAGCATATTTGCACACCCAAGGATACAAAGAACACACGTCAATGTATTTGATTTCTTCTCCTTGGGATTCATTCACGTCGTACAGTAAACGAGTGGCATTGGTTCGTCCTCCAAATAAACTGTGGCGTGGATCTAAAGGTTCGATGTCGGCTGCGTCGTAACTTTGAGTAATGGTTTTAAATTCAGGATCGGTTTTCAAACGTCGATCGTACTCGTGCTCCCACATTTCTATCACTTCGTAACCTTGACTTTCTAACTGAAAGCGTCGTTGGCAAGTCTGTTCATATAACTGATCCATGGTAGAATCTGAATAAGGGCTTTTCATGTCTCGGTTAGGATAACAAGTAGGGCATCCGTGAAACAAACAACCCTGAAACTCGTACACTATGTGAGGGTTTTCTAAATCCCAACCATCCACGGAATAACCTCCAATCTTTTTTTCTCCTCCTCCGTTTCTAGCATGTTGTATCCATTTGTCTTCTTTTTGACATAAGTAATGAAGCCAACGTAAAGCTTTGACCGAATATTGACGACTAGCAAAGGCCCACGTGTTGGAGTCAATGATGGCTAGTTGGTTCTCGGGCATGAAATTTTGTCTGTAGACTAAGGAACAGGCTTTAGGTAAGGTGGCTGCATCTTTCAAAGGATCGACCTCCCCATGATCGAGAAATAACTCTCGAAATCTACGACAACAACGTCTTAAAATATCTACATCCGATCGACAATATTTGAGCATCTCTTCTTGAAAGTCAAAAGGATCGTTCTGGTGAGCACGGTACCAAGAGTGAAAAGCTTCTCGCTGTTCGGGTCTCATTCCGTCGGGGTCGTAATCACGAAGGTCAGGCAAATGAGGTAGGACGGTCTGTTGATTAGCTTCCGTGTTAAAGAAGTGAGGAAAGTAACCTTTAGCCATTTCTGTCATACCGAACGTTTTTGGCATGCGACTCAAAGGCATGGTCAAATAACTCATTGAATCTTTGAATTGAACTTGTCCTACTTTCATGTAGATGAGCTTTTTTCCGTTCATGGTAACTTCAGGACGTTCAGTTCCATGGTTCAAATAATAATTAAGTAAAAACTGTCCATTGTATCCCGAAAAATTGTGAGCTATGACGGTAGCATACCGATGACAATCTCCGTAACGTTGAATGTCTTCTTCGCTCCAACTGTCGTGGGTGGTAGGGTCTAAAACCCATTCAGCAAACTCAGACAAAGTATTCACTCCACGAAAGATTTTTCACGTCCTCCTGGAATACGACTACAATGAGGACAGTGAAAATGAATCGATTCTTGAATGCACTGATCACAAGCCCTATGTGCTACACAGAAATTTGGAATGTGAGTGCCTGTTTCTTGCATACATTCAAAATCAAAAAAGATGAAATCTACTTGTTTCTTGTTTTTCTTCTTTATTTCTTTCTTCTCTGTCTTGTCAAACTTTTGAATAAAACATCGATGATCAAAATCGACGATCTGATGACAAATAGAACATTTTTTCTTGCCAGCACAAACGGTCTCTTGAGTTGTTGGTACGAATCAGTTGTCCACACGTAGAACACGATTGCAATAACTCACAAGCACATTTTTGTTGGTGTCCTTGGGTCTTGAGATGTTGTTGGTAACAAGTAGGACTGACAAAACGGCGTCGACAGGTTTCACAATAAACGTGTTGTTGTTGTTGTGGTTCAGGAAGGCATGGTGTGTTGGCTAAACAACCCCGACATCTTGCTCCACAAGTAATGTGTTTCTCCCGACTATTACACCCTTTGTTACATTTCTCACAGTAGTAAGAGTATCCCAAAAATCCGGTAATACTGGTAATGGTATCAAAATGTTCTTGATGTGATAAAGATGAATGTATTTTCCTTCAGGAAAATCAGGGGCCCTCGAAACAGTAGAGCTCCTCGCACTTCTTGAGGGTGAACTTTTAACGTATAATGAGGAGCCAAAACATCTTGAAGTTGTTGCATTTGAGAAATACCACACACGGTCTCTTTAGGGATCCCTGCTTGTTTCAACAAGAGTTCTGCTTCTTTCCTTGTTTGGGTTTGTTAGATCGTCGAATGTTATTCCAGGCTTTTTTCCATTCTTTGTTCTCGTTCTTGTTAGCATAGGTACGGCCCCACCACGATAGCTCGAGCTAAGCACATTGAATCTTCAGTATTGTTAATTTGGACGACACTGCATTTGGTAGTACGAAGATCGTCCACCAATAAAGTTTTTCTGCTTCGACCACTTCCTCGAGGTGGAGAAACATGTGTCATGTAAAGGGTCGCCTTTCCATCGGTGATGGTAAACTTGTCATTGGATTGTTGTACATGTTCTATTTTGGACATGACTTTGTCTGGCGTTAATTCTGCCGGGGTACTAAACTCAATCCAAACGGGACTCTTCAATTGGTCATGATGGATGGCCAGTCTCAAGCGATCCTCTTCTTTGGCTCCACATTGCCGTTTCAAGTTCTGTAAGACAGATTCCCACAAATCGCTAATGAACCGCGCCGCTTTCTCGGGAGGTACTTCGGACTTGAAGTCTTTGAAGTGTACTGTGTGAGTGTAAGCCGTGGTCCTAAATTTTCGAGAAGTGATTTTTTGTGTCTCTCAAATCCGATAGTAATTTTCAGGAGCCACGGCGGTAGTAGGACTTTCTTGGTCAGGGGTTCTGGTGTTGGTAGTTGTTTTGGTTTTGGGTGGTGGTTTGGAAGTTTGGGGTTCAGGTTTTTCACTCATCTCGTCTTCAAAGTCACTGGCATGGACTTGAGCCAGTAGTTCCTCTAAGGGTGTTTCAGGGGGTACGGAATACCTTCGTCGCCGTGGTCTCTTGGTTTGTTCTTGTTCTGGTTCTGGTTTATCATGGTTTGGGCGTGATCTTTTCATCTTGAACTCTGATTTGAAACTGATTGAGTTTGTTTTTTTTCTCATCCAAGTACCTTTATATAGAGAGAGAAGAGTATATAAAGAGAGAGCTTCTTACCTTCAGAATCAGTCTTTGGTGATTGAACTTTCAAAAACTACTGAAAAGATGGAAGAGTCAAAAAGACAGATTGCTTTTTTGGTGAGAGATTTACATACAGTGATTCGAAAGTATACTACGTACAGTAAGAGTAAAGACTACTCCTCCTCTGTCTCTAGAGATAAAAGTGAAGATACTTGTTACATCTGTCAAGAGAAAGGACATTGGGCTCCAGAATGCCCAAAACGTCAACAGCAAAAGAGAGATAAAGGGAAAGATATCTGTTATCATTGTAAAGGACCAGGACATTGGTCTTCGGGATGCCCTCAGAAGAAAGAACAAGAAGAAGAAGAGGAGAGGGAGGAAGTAGATTCAAAAACAACAAACCTAGAAGAAGAAGAAGAACATATCATCAAGAAAAGTAAGAAGAGAGAAAGAAGAATGGAAGACAGTGAGAATGAAGAAGAAGAAAAGGAAAACAGGATTCCTATGAAGAAGAAATTCAAGAAACACAAGAGAGACAGAGAGAATGAAGAAGAAAAGGAAACTTGATTCCTGTGTTTCAATTCAAGAAGGACAAGCATTACAGAAAGTGAACTTTGTTTATTGTGTTTTTTTGGTGTTATATGTTTATATTGCTGAATTATTTTGTAAAACAATTGGACTGAATACACAAGACTGAAGAGAAAAAAAGTAAGTGGTTTTGTGTGTTATTTTGTTTTAGAGTAGAGACTGCACGCACGCACGCACTCACACTTTTACCATGGGATTTTTTTAAAGTTTTAACTTGATTTTTGGCAATTTGATTTCTTTTCTAGAAATCTGGTGTCCTTAGAAGGACCGTTGGGTTGTTTTGTTTTTTTCAAAAACAAAACTTTCAAATTAACTTCAAATGCCGTAGTCCTTTACCACGGCCTAATCCATATCTGTTTATGCTGCTGCTACTGATGGTGTTTTTATTATGGTGGCAGTCACTGGTGGTGGCCGTTGGTGGTGGTGGGTGGCATCTCACTAGCACTGGAAGGTTTAGAAGAAGAATGTTGTTTAGCCCGTGATGGTCTTTTTCGTTTAGGGTGCTGATGAGTTAAAGAATACTTATAGACATTGGTCATCCATTTTAACTCATATAATATCTCTTCTAACAGACTTACAGTTTTTTCTTGAAGACTAGATGCCTTCCTTTCCTGTTTCCTTCTTCTCCTCCTCTTGTAACTGCTGCTGCTGCTGCTGCTGTCTGATTTCTTCTTCTTCACTTTGTTTTCTTCTCTCTTCTTCTTCTTTCTGCTGTTGTTGAAGAAGAAGAAACATTTCTTCCTCTTCACGTTGCTTTTTTACAAAATTTTCCATCTCTTCCATTTGTCTTTTTTTTAAATTCATCCATCATTGGTACAGTAGTAGTAGTAGCAGTAGTAGTAGTAGTATTGTCAACTCTTGAAGTTCAATAATGCCGCAGCATTCATTATCGTTGCAGGATCACTCCAATACATTGTTGTTAGTACTTGTCTTTTCAGTCTCCATGAAGGCCTGACGAAAAAAGTAATAAACCCGTACGAGCGCTACGATACCTTTATACCCGAGATGACGTCACACCCCCGCTCTCTTCCCATTGGAAGAAAACCCGACCGACTTGTAACGCGTCGTTTGGATTGGTAGTTGATTTCGATCCATTTTCAATCCTATCGTAAGGTAATATACAACCGCTGGTTTCATAAAGCTTCACCGGTTTTCTCCAAGACCACTCCTAAAAAAATCATGTGGGTTAGTGTGGAATCCTCCAACATTGTTTCAGGAATGCTGTTTAATCCAGCATTCCTCATGTATGTAAAAGCCTCATGGGCTACCACAAAAATTACAGACACAGCTACATGGCATAGACAGACTTATGTGGAGAGACAAGGCTGCCTAAAGAGGGTTTTGTTGTATGGGCCCGAAGTTAGAAGAAGTTTAAGGAAAAGAAAACCCTCTAGGAGATGCTCATGTTAAAACAACAACAACAACAACAACAACAAAACAACGGTCCTTTTTAGGACCACCCATTTTTCAAGAAAAGATTAATTTTTCCAATGATTGCCTATATAAGTGTGTGTTTGTATATGTTTGTATATTTTTTTTTGTCATAGTCTACTACCCCTCAAACAAAAAACCCTTCTCCCATGTATGTTTTGTGTGGTGTGTGTTTTTTTTGGAAAAAAGGATGGATGTTTTCCATCACGTCCGCGCTTCTCAAATATAATGAGGTGACATCCACAGTAGCGCCATTCACACTTCACACTGAAGAATGAATACGGTAGAATTGTTGCAGGAAGCTTGGGATAGGATGGTGGATGTGGAGTCGTTGATGGAAAGGTTGGAGTTTTGGTGGAGATATCCTACCACCAAACCATTTGTCACCAGCCAACTAGCGGCTCTTATTTCAGCGAGGAGGTTGGTGAATGATGTTTTGGTGGAGGAAAGAGTAAAACCTTCCTCAACCCCTTGCCGTGTGGGGTTCATCAAGAAGAAGTCTGGATTTACTGCATGAAGTGGAGAACTTCCTTCACCTTGTTCAACAAGATGAATGGTTGTATCCACCCGCCAGTAAAGCCAGGCGAGAAGAGGTGAACCTTCACATGGTGAAGGTATTGTAAAGATAGTTTTAGAAAAGGAAGTAGCTCAAATTAAAATCTTGTGGGCTCTTGAACGCTCCAAGAAAGAACAGGCCCAGGAAAGAAATGGAATTTGAACGCCTGAATTTAATTGGATGAAAATCCAAGATAAATTCAGGCGGATGAAACATCTTGACTGGCTACCACCAACACTTCCAAACATGAAAAAAGATTCACCACATTCCTAAACTTTTTTACTAAATGTGGAGGAAATAAAAAAATATTCCTCCAATGGTCCTTATAGGACCACCCTTTTTCAAAAAAGATTAATTATTACCCATCATTGCCATGTCCTAACACTCCCCACACACACACACATATCACACACACACCACACACACACACAACCACACACACCACACACGACCCCCGTATGTATAGTAGACGAAGTCAACGTCCTCTAGCTATCAAAAACACCCCCTACCACCCCAGTTTTTTGATCGGTCGAGGACGTTTGTCTTCGTCACTACATAACGGACGCGTATGTTAAATTCCCGTTACTGCCTCCCAAGTGCCCACACTGCCCTATAAAATCTTAGGCACTTTTTGCCCCATGAGTGCCCCCAATGTTAAAATCACTGTTTACTTGCCCCCATAGTGCCCTTGCCCCCAGTTACCCCCCACCTAACTACTAACGGGAGAGATTTGAAATACAAGTCCAAGATACATTCTCGAAACTGTATAACCGCGGAGGCATTCATTGAAGTCTCAGTCTATTGGTAGACTTTTCACACACGATGATACTGACATATTCAGCAGGTGAGTGTCAATGTGGGTTTGTTAACAACTTGTATCTATGTATTATTCAACAGTTAGCACCGAAACATCAATGACGGTAGAGAGATCTCGAGGTGAGCACTCGCCCAATATTGACATTGCCACAACAAATTAAGGGTTTGGCCAGGTACAGCCGTGATTATTCACGGTCTGAGGTCCATCACTGATGTTCGCAAAGGATATTACTGACCACCCCGATCATAGGTCATTTCTCACGGTTACAAAGTACCACGGGATAGCTCCGCTGTTTGATCCGCAACCAGATGCAATGTTAGCTCGACCTGCAGGTGCTATTTCGGTATCTACAGGGTGCTACTTCACGCTTTCAACTTAGGATTCGCAGCACTCGTAAAAATCAAATTACCGCTGATGGGAGATTTAGTTGTGCAAAACCATTATCCGATATCTTCTGGTTTCTTTAGGAATGGTTAGAAAGGATATATTCGGAGCGCCAAACATACAATCGCACAGGTGAGTAGGGGCGCTGACAATGATGCAATATGGCGTTCCGCTGCTGCTGATGCTGGTGTAAAATAACAATGACAAGACTCGCATTGTTCGGCATGCCAAACGATGACACCGTCCAATTACCGAGCGGCAACAACGACAGCATCTCATTCATGGATCGCACGTGGATAAATCATCATTGTACGTGGTCTGACGGAGACCACAGACTCAAATTCGAGTACAACTGTTGGTATAGTTGTATATGCATGAGCGCATGCAACAGGGAGTTTCCGCACAACGGCAAATATTCATAGCTTTTCAGGATTCCAGAGGCTAGTTGCTTCTCCAGGTCATACAACCCGATGGTGTTTGACAAAATGGTGAGCGAAGTTTCTTTTGAGAATACAACGGACATCAGGAGAACCATCTGAAGACTGGGGTTATTGGATTTTGTTAAAATTCCTGAGGCACGTGCGTATCATGAAATGATGACATTTATGGAGACTTGCTCAGCATGTTGATTCTGGTTTAGCAGATATATCAGCGCTCGATTTGGCAACGCTATATCCGATATTAAATACTTCATACTGGAACATTTGGACCCTAATTCAGATAATCACACATAGATTATTTAACATTTCCTCTCTCAGGTAGGTGCAATTGCTGCTGCTGATATTTCCTACAGACGCATAGCTGTAATACTAACAGAACACAACAATGCAAATCCCGCAGGCGTCGGGTGGCGACATGAGATTAGAAGAAGCTCCATATCGATCACATGTGAAAAAACTCCCTCCGAAACCCTTGCAAGCAGATTCGCAATTGGATTAATTTATTATATTCGTATAATTGTCATATCATCATGTTAATTTTACTTTGTCCAGCTTATTCGATTAAAAACCTGCAATCTGCCGGCAACACAAATAAATGTGGAACAACGAACTTACTGAAATCACCGGCCCACAGCCCCAAATAAACTATCATTGACTGAACGACAGATGGAAAGTTTCAACGACGCTAAGAAATACAAAACCTGGTATACGACTTGATATCTCCGCAGCTGCGAATAACCGATATGTCAGCCCACACTGAGGTTAAATTGCCAACAATCGGCCAGCTATACCAGCATTTCTCTAAGCTGACGCCCCAGCTGTTGCAAAAGCAGCCGCACATGGCGCTGTTGGGACAGCTGCTGGAATGGCACTAAAAAAGGCAACAGGTCATGGAATACGACGCAATGACCACGGACGCCGGCGTTCAAAAACATCCAAAAAAAAAAGGGCGGACCATAAGTGGTCTGGGTCTAAGATTACCAGGAACCAGATCAGGTTGTGGTCTAAGATTACCAGGAACATAATTCCTATGTCTAATTTTGATTTACTTGATGCTGTACAACAATTAAATATTAAAAATTTCAGAGGTGTTTTCATGCGAGATCAACTACCAAGGCGACCAAACAACGTTGAAACTGGTATCATTAATCTTGATTCCACGAGTGGTCCAGGTACTCACTGGGTTGCTTATGCGATTGATCCACATAGTGTTATCTATTTTGATTCATATGGGCTAGCACCACCAGTAGAATTTTTGAAATACATTCATCCGCGTGTTTCGTGGTATTCAACGTTACCGACACAAACAACAACAGATTTACCAATTTGTGGTCCAGAAGTACTTGCTGTTCTTGAAGCAATATCAAAGTCTCGTAGTCCGCTATCTGGTTCACCACCGCTACATAAAGTCGTACATGAATATACGGCCGGTAAAGTCAACCATGCGCCACTGTTAGAAACAGGCTCAGGTTTATAATGGTTGATATTTACGGAAGATCCAAACGCAGACCGGGTCCACAAACCACTGATGATTTGTCAAAATACGTGACTCACGACGAGCGTGATGATCTTATGAACTTGACCGGGGTCGACCGGGATGAAGTTGTTGTTTTTCAGGATCAACATGGGAGGCTAAAGACGAGTAATATCAGGTGGGTTGATATTATCCGACGGGTTTTAGGTGCTGTCGCAGACAACATACCTGTATTTACTAATGCCGGAAGAATCAGAGACTCCAGTATATCAATCACAACGATCAGAGATCAGATCAACGGAGTGCGAGCACTCTGCGTTGCTAAAACCGGTGATACAATGACGGGTGAACTCAACATGAACGGAAATCAAATTGTTCTTCTGAGAGAACCAGAATCAGACGATAACGCTGCAACGAAGAAATACGTAGATGAACATGATTCCAGTCATAGCACCACACTAGACAAGTTGCGAGCCGAGTATGATAGTCACGTAGGAATGTTTATTACTTTTCGCAGAAACATAAATAAAGTCACTGAGGATTTCTTTGGAAATCCCAAGGTGGTCAACGCAAAGCTAGCTGATATTCATAGTGATCTTGCCAAAATCAAAGCAAACGTGGAAACTATCAACAAATTACAAGAGAGGTCATAACGCGAACGTACGTTCGGTGTAATTACGGTAAAATTTTGATCTGAATCATGGTCATAAAAAAATAACACTATCAAACATACCGCAGAGAAGCTACTGGCGTGTACAGGCTCTCAGTGTTTAGCGCTGCGAAATTTAGTATATTTACTACATACCCATGGCGTCATTCAACCGATACATTTCCGGAATCAGTGTCAATTGTGCTAAATCAAAATGCCGAGGAAATATTTATATTGGATCCAGAAGATAAAGATTTAAACGCAGCGTTGTACTGGTGGTGTTTGGAATTCGTTGCAGCAACACCACAATTAATTATCTGAATCTTCTGGAAAATTCGTCTTAGACAGATTTGTGTTAGTATAAAATGGCATCGTTGAATGTCCAGGGAGTGTGCACGCACACCGGCCACAAGTTTGATCTGTATGATCGTACACAATTTTACAGGTATAATCAAGTAAGTGCATGGCAGGCATCATTGAAAAATATCATCGACGGTTACATGATAAAACAAAAGAAGTATAGTAGACGTATCGTTGTTATCGATAATGTGGTTTACGCGGTATCCGCAGTGGTTGCTGGAACAATGACGTTGATCGGTACCGTTGTCAGCGATCTCGATCGCCGCCCCCGCCATCGGAATTGGCGTTACTATTTTCGTCAGCGTATTTGGTGTTCTTAATATTATTGCAAAGCGACTGTCAACCTGTGCGGTTAATAAATTACACGAATATGCAACGCTACTATCAAATGCAACGAATGCACATGCGCAGATGTCATCGCTAATATCAAAAAGTTTAAACGATGGAGTTATATCAGATTACGAGTTTAATGCAATCAATGCTGTTTATCATGACGCGTGAAGGTTATTTAGAATCTGTGTAGATAATAATGACAGCGGATCAGGAGATAATAACATTGTTAAGACAGATTTCTGCTAATACTACTCCGTCGACAACTACGATGATATCAGCGGTGTCAACGCAACCAGAATTTGATATTATTTTTCCTACGCCGATAACTTCCCCGAATCTACCGAGTAAATCGAGTTTAGAGAACGCATTGGCACAATTACGAGTGTATTATAGTTGGTCAAACATCAAATCAAAATCATTTGGCGGATTGGATGCCAATAATTCACTGGTATTTCATACAAAAACAACGCCGATGGTACGCCTGACTGGAACGTTGTTAGTATTCCAACGGGAGCTTATCAGATTGAACAAATCAACGATGAATTTCAGCGGCGAATCAAGTCAATTACAGGAAAGGAATCCAAAATTGCAATAACGGTCCACGAACCAACACTCAGTGCTGCCATTGAAATATCAACACCGGATTACGCCGTTGATATATATCAATCGTCGATCAGAACCGTATTGGGATGGCCTGACACACCACCGGTTCATGTTGGACCACCAGAACCAAAGAGATCTGATTATTCGACAGACATCAAAAAGTTTATAGAAACTCATGAGTATCAAATAATATCAACATGGATTGAATCTGAAATCCCCTTCTTCGTATTTAATTGAAATTACGACTACCCGTTGACGATGAGCGTCGCTGATTTCAGTGAAATAAGTGATGTCTCCGCGGACCTGGTTATTAATAACATTAATGAGGAATATAACGCGTATATAACTAATCTAGAAAAATTATCTGAGAAATACCTGTCTGAATATCCGAATGATAATTTACTGCAAAAAATTATAACGATAATCCAGCATTTGAACATGGTGATCGCTAACGTAGAGGAATTTCAGGGCAGGTCGATAGGTATGATTAACTCCTCCTTTCTATTACGAAAAGAGAAATTTCTCAAATACTTTTAAGATAACCAAAGATGATTTACCTACATTCAAGATACCCGGTCTTGACCTCGATGAAAAGAAAAAGAAACTCAAAGCGATGATCACCTTGATAAAATCCAAGCCGCATGGAACGTAATAGCACCTCCACCAACGATTCTGCGGCATAACAACGGTGTTGGTGATTGATCGGGCCGTCACATATCGCCAGGTATAGTCAATATTACGTCAACGATTTCTGTAAACCTTGTATGTGACGCTGTCGATGGAAGTTATCAAGCGGGTCTATCAAAGACAGATTCACTGAAATCCAAACAAGCTCAACAAGGTTACATTCTTTATAGCTTTTCTCCGGAAGTACCTCCTGGTAGTTTGATTGTATCAGTACCTGTTAATCCCGCTTATCTACGATGTCATAATCCGTCATTGTCGCGCATACACTTTTCACCGGTGGATCAAGATAATCACTTGCTGGATTTACGCGGTGAAGAATTAACAGTGAGTTTGTACGTGCGCGCGTAATCAACCACGTTAATGGGTACTCTGAGTGCGGGTACTCTGAGTACAACTTTGTAAATGATGTAGTGATGTAATCAGCGTGTAAACACGCCGCGTCTCTCTCTCCATTTTCAACAAAAAAAAATTATTTTTTTTAATTCGTTGTGTGCGTGCACGGTGTGTACACACACGCGATCGGGACGTAGTCAGCGTGTAAACACGCCGCGATCGATATCACTATCGGGGCCATAAGTTTTTTTAACTGTCTTACACGCTCACTTACAACTTTTTTTGCTTCATATTCTTGAGACATCTAACTTTCTCTATTGCGTTTGCAAGTGGAACAAACTCTGCAATTATTTTATCATCCCGATCATCCAAAGGATGATTCACCGGTAAACCGGCTAACGACGTTGTCATTGCCTGTTGCAACAGTTTTATAAATCGATATTCTGCAGCTAGTGTATACCTACCTTCCTCACGTCGTTGTTGCAATATTTCAAAATCATTTATAATTCTTTCTGTATTTGCTAGCGAATCAGTAAGTTGAATACCCGGAGTGCTAGCACTCGAATCTGCGTTCGCAGATTTTTCTTTGGAAAATAATTCACGCTGTTGTAATTTTTCAATCGAGGAAATAATCGCATTAATATTTTCTTGGTTCATATAAATAATAAAAATATTTCTTTAAATAACCGATTTAAAAAAATATTTACAACATCTGTTTACAATTACATCCTATGTGAACCCCTAGAGTGTCATTAACATTCTAGAAGGTTACAATGGTAATGGTAATATATATACAATGGTGGTGTGAATACATCCCCATATGAACCCCTAGAGTGTCAAATTAACATTCTAGCAGGTCCAGAGGATGATCCAGACATTAGATAAATATATACAATGGTACAATCCCCATATGAACCCCTAGAGTGTCATTAACATTCTAGCAGGTCCAGAGGGTTAGATAAATATATACAATGGTTACATCCCCATATGAACCCCTAGAGTGTCAAATTAACATTCTAGCAGGTCCAGAGGGTTAGATAAATATATACAATGGAAATGGTAATCGCTGATGTGTTTGATGAATATATACAATGGTAATGGTAATGTGGCTGATGATACAATGGTAATCAATATTTTACCCAAGCGCGTGTACAATATCCAGGGACATCGCGATGATCATTGGATTTTGCACGCCACCCCCCCCCCCCCTAATGCAAACCCAGAGGTCCAAAACATCACCTCCTCCCGTTTTTTGGGAGGATTAGGTTCGGAGCGGAGTGCTAGCACTCTGGGTGAGTAGCGAATTATCAATGATCATCCGCGATGTCCCTGGACAGTGTGTGTGTACACACCGTGCGCACACGCGCGACCCCCCAATTATAATAATTTTTATTACAAACGCCGACAAAGTGTCCGTCGCGTGATTCGAACATGAGAGAGATTTTCACTTGTTCTTGGGACGATCTGCGGACGCCTTAACCGTTACACTACGGCGCTTGCTTATTTACTAGTGTTCGGAACTGGTATAATACGTGAAAAAAAAAAACACACTTGGGGGGCGTGCCCTCCCTGTGGATGAAATAGCCAATCGTGAATAAGTCAAAGACAGATACAGTAGTATTGATCCGTTTACTACGCGGAGTGCCAGCACTCTGGGTTAAAAAAAATCTATATTTACATTAACACTGACAAGGAAGTAATTTAGCAAATCTATTGAAGAATGATCACAGGACAGGATTCCTTGGAATCCCAGTGCGGTGTGTGTACACACCGTGCACAATGTCCAGGGACATCGGGTTATACGTACCGAAATTGAATTCTTTCACCGGAGCGTTTCGACCGCGCTGATTTAGTTATATTACTGGCTACAGATCTGACAGCACTTGGTCGAATATTATAATGTTTTCCAGCAGCGTATAATGACGGAAATTCAGTTTCTTCCCCTGTTTGCGTATTTATTCCAATAACACGTCTGGGGTGGCACTCCCTTCTTGTAGATTTCGAAGATTCCTTCCATCCGTATTTCGGCCCGCCAAAACATTTTCTTGTTGATTTACAACTCTAAGATTCTCAAGTCTGTTATCAGTTTTAACACCATTAATATGATCTATGACAAGACCTTTACCGATCAAGCCGTTAAAACACTCGTAGATAAATCTATGAGCGCAATATTTTTTGTTCCCACGCGATCGGCCATAGACCGATTGTCCTGGACACCGCACGGTAATCAGTAAATAACCGTTATTATGAGGATAACCGATAGGTTTTGTCCGCCCCGCCCGTGCGCGAACGTAATGTCTGATTACACCAGTGCGGTTTGCCTCATAATCATTAAAAGTAGGATGTCTCTGAAAATCTTCGACGTTCACTTGTTCCATTTATATAGTAATATTATTTCTCTAATATATATATCATTCGGGCATAAATCTACCTATGGCAGATTCGGGGATTGTCTATTGAGATAATCTTGAGCGTCTTTTATAATATATTCCTGTCGTTTATCGTAGTACTGTTTCAGCGCTCTGTATTTTCTTCCACCGCATGAAACACAGAGCTCGCTTTGGCCTCTAACTCCAACTCCACATTTTATGCACGGTTTTGGCCCTGAACAACCACCGACGCACACTTTGCATGTGATAAGCACAATACTCGTAATAGCAATTTTTTCCGCATGGAGTTGCTGATCCAATCATCAACCATTTACAATTACCTTTGCCTCGTAATGTCATTATATAATAATTAAGATAATATTTAAATTAGATACATACTTGCCTTAATTATATGATGAGCAGGAGTACTGATGAGGAGTTTTCGAGATTAGCCATGATTGATAGTATTCCCTCTGGCAGGTTTGATTTTGACCGATTAATGAATAAACGAGAACGCCCAAGAATACCCTTAGATTTACAATTACACGATTACATAAGCGAGGCCAAGAGGGAGTTTCGTGATGATAGAGCGGCTCACGTTTGGTCGACGTTTCAGATCGATCAAGGCGATATCTCCATCGACGCCATGATGAATGAACAGCGGGCAGCGACAATTATTGGTTATCTGGACCGGAACGCTCGCGTTCTGCATCGATATTATTTTAGAATTAAATTTTTTACGGCGTCTTCCTCCGATGCTGATGACGGTGCGTGTGACAACATCATTAAGTGGATCATCCGAGATAAACGCGATCCTGTTCGAGAATCAAAACATGGCGATGTTGTTATACTAGATAGACATTCTAAACCAGGGATGTTAACAGGTATCGACAGGCCGTATTATGAAAGGTCATATCCTGTGACTGCAGTTGTTTATGCGATTTATCCGTTGAACGAGCCTGACATTAATGCCCTCGCGCCAATTAAGACTTCCGGGCCGTGAGATACTGGCTTAAACTGTGCAGCTCAGCGAGTAACAGAGTACTTCATGAACGCGCTACGAGGAAAGGGATTAACAGATATGCGACTCAAAACAATAAACAAGTGGTCCGAAGGTGTAAAAACGCCGGGAGTGCGGATAGCGGATATTGCCGAACTAGAAAAGAAACTAAATTTCCAATAAAAGTTCAAACATTAACCGATGAGATTTTATACGATTCTGGTAAATATAGGACGAAGGGAGCCCCCCTGGTGATAATTTACCACAACGCCCACGCGTGGACTACGGGTATAACAAAGTTTCCCCTCGAGAGGAAAGTTAGGATTTACAGTGGCGATATGATGGAAGAAATTTATAATATCAGCAAGACTGATCCTGTGTCAGTATGGCTGTTTCGGAGTAATGAGGCCGGAGTATTTGACCAGTTCGTGTTGCCATCTGGGGTAATTTATCGCAGACAATATCTTCAGAGGGAAATGGAACAAGTTGCATTAAAATTCACCGTAGAGTGCGCGCACTCCGATACAGATCTCGTAAACAAATTACCGTGTACTTGTTTTACGGTACCATCGTTGCTCATTTTGCTCGACGGAAAAAACTCATGGCAACCGACACCCTCGGAATTTCTCGAGGATGTTCAGCACTCTTGTATCGAATATAAACATGGAGGGTTGTGGAATACAACATACGATCATAATGACGTTATCTCGGTTGACATGGTTGCATGTTATCCTGCTAGTTTTCTTGGACTTGGTGAATGTAGTCCTTATTTCTCACGATCCGACATCCGACACACGAAATGACCAGAGTTGCGATAAATGTCGATTTACCTGATTATGATCTAACTGGATTTGCCTTGATTGAATCATTTGAATTGACACGCGCGCCCACACCATTATTCCCAATTGGTTTGGTAGTCATTTTACCGGGCGTCGTTGGGCTCCTATAGTTCTATTAAAGTACATGCTCGATGTACGGATACTGGTACGTCTGAAAGTAAGCGAAGTAGTAATTTCATATAAACCACAAAAAGATGTTTGGCTACCAGGACAACAAGCAGACAAAAAAGACAATTCATTTTCGAAAGACATTGGACGAAAGATTATCGGTAAATTTACAAACGGCGCCGCATCTGGTAATAAACGATGTTGCACACGGCTGATCATTGATAACGCAGAATTGGATTTTGTAATCAACAATACAATGAAGAGAGGAACATTCGTGAGTACGGAGCGAGTAACATTACGAAACGGAAGTGAACTTGGCACGATTGCCAGTTACAATGATGGCGATTCACCACAATTTACTCATTTGAGATCCTCGATGTTGGCTAATGAATCAATAAACCTCTTATCGATGATAACTCGATTTACTGATGAAGCTGTCAGAGTTGCAACGGATTCGTTTTGTATCAGCAAATCTGTCGTAGACAGATTCGGGACAATGTCACTGGGAAACCTTTCAGATGAAGCTGATTGGGGCTCGTGGAGAATCAAAATGGAGCAAATCCACCACTATTCCGATTCTGCGGATTACACCGCTGCAGCGACAAATATTGGCACCATATCATGATCCATATCTAGACATAAGACAGTCTATCTTAATGGTCCACAACAACGCGTGCCATTGAATTACTCAAACAGTGTGATCTTAGTACTAACAATCGACTCGCCAGGGAGATGAAAAAACTTTTAAAAGCTGTACTATCATAGTTCTTTGCATCATTGGCATCAATAAATATTTCAAGAATACACAAAAATAATGCAATCAAAAAACAGATAACAATTATGATCATGGTCAAAAAACAGGGAAATCAAAAACAAAATAAAAAAAAAAATCAAAAAACTAAAAAAAAAAAATCAAAAATAAATTAAAATTAAAAATAAAAAATAAAAATGAATTAAAAATATTGATAAAATTAATAATTTAATATTCGCTCCAAAAAAAAATTTCCAAATCTAAATACATTTTGAAAATAAAAAAATTGTTTAATAAAACCCTAAAATGAACCACATGTATATTAATAACGATATCGTTAAAACATATTATAACAAAAATATTCAAAATATCTATATACGTAGGATGATATTACAAAAAAAAATTATCACAAATATTAACAATAATAAAAAACTAAAATATAAGTGACATAGTGTTTGATCTTTTATATAATAAACAAAACAATCATGCAAATTAATTAATCCTAAAAATATAATTAAATTAGTTTCATATACGCGTAAATGTCATGCTGACCTTCTTGAATTCACAAGCTAACCATTATAAAAATTATAAATTCAATACTTAAGCCCCCTCTATAGATATCTTACTACGCTGGAATCCAAAATTTACAATAGGATCAGTTGCTCTTTTTTTACCACTCAAAGGTCTATATAAATACCTGACCGTGACGTTACCGAGTAATTTTTTTTGAAAGTGCTCTAAGAATAAACCGTATATGTTTATTCGTTATTACATCGACAGGTTTCATAGAAATTCCACGCGTGACTTCGTTGTTTAATGCGGCTATTACCCTTGGTAATCTTACAACCCATTCACGAGATCGAGTATCAGTAGAAAGTAATTCCTTTGCATACTGATATCCGAACAATCGCTCAGCAAGTGTTCGATTAAATGGTTCGACAATTGCCTGATCACGATGTATTGCGGTGTGTCCGCGTCTAATTTTGACATTATGTTGTTTCATCATCGATGATACTACACCAAGAAATTCTTTTCCAGGATCAACCTGTAACAGCTGTGGCCACCGTAAAGGTCCCCGCGAGTAAATCTTTTTAAATGCATCTGCAACTTCAGTTGCTGTTTTAGTTGATAACGGCTCCGCTTCCTTGTATCTACTCGCAACGTCAACGACGGTCAGCGCGTATTTGTATGTACGTCTTTTAATAGTGTCATGAGGTAAAAACAAAATATCTGCCTGATGAACCTCGTTGGGAGTGCTAACATCAAACCGTCCGTATTGAATTTTTTTAGGTGGGGGTAGATAAATCTGCCATATTGCCTGTTTGGACAACCAATCTGCAGCAACGTCACGAGCGACACCCGCTGCATTGGCGAGTTTGCTAATCGCTGCTGTACCTTTCCAATATCCTCTTGGACTATAATAAATTGATTCCATTACCATTACCAGACTTTTAATTACCTTGGAATACTCACATTCCTGGGTAAATCTGCCCATGACAGATTTGCTCCTAACGCCAGTTTACCACGCATGGCCGATCTTACCAACCAGTTGACTAGCGACTCCCTCATATTTTTATTTTTTACAGATTTTAACGCGTGAATCAAGTTGACGTCTGCTATATGACGTTGTTGTAGATCTTCATTTTTATACGCAACGTCATGAGTATGACACGCTTGATCAATCGCATTTATTGGAAATTCGCCTGGTTTTGGCTGATTTTTTTCGTCAAGTCTGATATCAAGTCTAGTTCCAGGACCACAGTAATTATATCCCGGAAGGTGTTTTTCGCCAGGATACTTTCCCCATGGAGTTCCTGGTAATCTCCCAAGTGCAGCAGTGATATCACCACCCTGAAATGCTCGCGTTGGCTTAGACGACACAAACTTGTATTTCTTTGTACCGCACTTCACGCACGTACCTGTAAGTGCAAGCCTGTTATTTTTTGTCTTTTTTTTTTTTAGTCCAGTGGTATCAGTGACTTTTCTACATCGAACACAATATGAATCCATAATATATTTATATCATGGATGTAATTGATTTCTCAGCAACGCAGGAAAAAGAACCAACCAAGCATCATCCTATGTTGCCAAATTCAATCAGGGCAATTATTGTTGGTCCATCTGGATCTGGTAAAACTCAGTTGCTACTCAACCTAATAATGAGATGGCTAAAATGGGACAAGCTTTATTTAGTAGCACCATCTGCAGATGACCAGCAATGTTATAATGTCCTTAAGGACTTCAACGAGAGCGCAGAGGAAGCATTGGACGGCGAAGACTTCATTGAGTTTATCACAGACATCGACGAAGCACCATCAATCGAAGATCTTGATGGCAGCATTAATAATCTTGTAGTATATGACGATGTCATGCTTGACAATCAAAAGAATCCCGCCAGGATATTTTCACGAGGCAGACATAAAAATACGGATATTGTTTATGTGACGCAGCGATACTGCCAAATCCCTAAAGTGATCAGAGATAACTGTAACTTGTTAGTCGTGTTCAACGGCGTTGATACCCATACGATTCAAAATATTCACTGGACTTGGTGCTCCGGAGATATGGACCTAAACAAGTTTAAAAATTTCTTTGCACATGCTCAAAAAAAACCTGATGGATTTATTTCGATCCATCTACATGACCCTACAACAAGATATCGCATTGGTCTCGATCAAATCTTTGGTTGAGTAATCCTACTAGGTTTACCCGCACTCTGGGTGAGCTACTTGGCGGACCCCTGTTTTTTGATAGAAGTGTAGATTTCCCAAAATGAGGTCGCCACAAAATGGTCGGTTTGCCCCCCCCCCCCTGCTGCTGACCCAGACTGACAGATCAATCTCTATGCAGTTCGTTGTTCTTATAGAGCGAACAGCATTGACGAAGATTAGTTGAAGAATTGTGGAACTGATCATATGGATCTACACTGCTCACAGGTGGTTGCAAATTAGACATAGGTAGATTCAGTGGCAAAATGTATTATTTTCTTGGCTTGGTTTGAAGCATAACGAATGATGTGGACACGGATATGCCGACATATTATGACAATGTATATCATGACCAATTCTGTTTGTTGTTAGGAGCGCGCAATACACGAGAAAACACGATATGATCGGAAGGTTTATGTAGAATGGGGATATACCATTTATGGAGGTTAAACTTAATTAATATAAGATCATCGTTGATTTGTAAGGCCGTACATATGCATTGAACGTTTTAGTTAAAAGTTAAGGACAGGTGACTTTCGTTGATGTTCCTTATACATAAAAGAGACGACGACATTATTATCTGGTAATACATATACAGTAAATGTTGTGTCCTTGAACTTTTTACGAATGTCTTTTGCTGCTTCTTTGTTTGAAAAAATAATTTTGACAAATCGATGCAGAGAGCTGTTTTGTAATATGCTACCTATCTATTAACTTACAGAAGGCACGTTAATGGAGCTAAGATATGAATCTTAATGGTTTTGTTTACCGTGAATGTTGTTCTTGATCCAGTTCAGGGACAAAATTGATTGTACCGTGGAATAATTGGATTTAGAAGAACATGTTGATATTACAAGCCGTGCATATAAAATTCTAAAAAGTTCTGTAATGCTAGAAGCATTATATTCTTACTGATCATCTGATTCTTTTCCGTACCAATCTTGCAAATGTTTTACTTTTTTTCTTTTTCAGATTTTTCTTTGTGGCAAATAAAGACCGAAAATTTCCTGCAGGTGGAAACTTGCCTGAAGCAATTGGGTTTTCTTCTAAAAATGGAAGTAACGAAGCAATACAGTGAATACTTGTGATAAAGCGCACTGAAACTGCGAAAAACGTAGACCCAGATCTGTCGTCGTAATCAGCAATTTTTAAGAGGACCACTTAACGTCTAAAGTATAACGAACATCATAGATCTTAAAGTGCCGGCGCAAAATACGACATCGTATCGGGATCTACCGTGTTCGCAATCTGGAGAAAGTACGAGATGATACGGTAGATTAGTTGATAATTGCTGTGAATTGCGTGGACTTCATGTGTTGTCAAAGCCGTCAGCACTTTGCAACAGATGTGCAAAAAGCACTTCATAGGGATAAATATAATCACTCTAAGAGTCTGGATGGTGACTACCTGTTAGAAATAAATTACATTATGGCTCTGTTTTACTATAGGTGCGACAAATGATGTTTTTTTTCCGTCTTGTCTTTTTTAATCAACACAACATCTGTGCAGGGAAAGAACAACATCTGATGAATTTTACTTGAGACGTTATCACTAGATTATTTGAAAGCTTGATAAAAAAACTTCTCCAGTATATCTAAAAACTAATTTATCATAGTCCAATGATTTTTTTATTTACATGACAAGAAACAAAATTATGGATTACACTTGTAAATGATTATACACTTCAGTTGTTTATTCATGCTTTCAACAAATTGGATTTACCTTTTCATTGTTATTTAGAATATATGCACAGGATGGATTCGATGACTTACGCTACATTTCATGAGACAAAACCACCCAAGCAAATTTTAATTTAATTCAAGATGTTATTACATGATACGTTTTCATTTTGATTTCTTCTCCATTTTCCCTTTAATTTCTTTCCCTGTGCGATGAATTGTTTGGTTTGTACAGAAAGAGAGCAAAGCCATTTTGAGGTGTCTTTATCCCATTTCCATACTACCAGATATTTCTATAGGAATTAGTTATTGTTACTTTTATGTGTGCATCCCTTCGTAATGACCAACAAACCTAATTTTACCGCCCACACGTACAGGATAGAACAAGGTTTCAAGCTTAAAATACGAATTAGTTATCCGTTTTATGGCTGACTTTTAGGAAAATAGCAATCAGACACGTTTAATTAACCGATGTGCTTTGCATGCTTCTGTTGTCATCGTTGACAACCGATGAAACTCCCATGTCAAGTAAATAAAACACCCAATAAGTAATGTCAAACTAATCACAGTTAATACGTTTGTGAGCTTATGTGTGTGAAACAATAATTTCGGAAAATTCAGTATATTGCAATGAAAAGCATGCTCCCTTTGTTTTCTCTAAATTAAAAAATCATATAGTTGAACTTGGCATTCAATGAAATTTGTTCTCAATATTTATGCGGAAGCAGCTAAACAATCCTGCTAAATTTTATTCTATATAATTTCGGGCAAAACGTTTTTTTTTTTTTTTTTTTGCATACACAGTGAATCAAAGGCTTCACTAGCAGTACGGCATTCTCGATAGCATGAAAATGTCGATAGTTTATTTTTAAACTACACTCTGATCTTTATACCGTATTAGCTAATGTAAAACGCCCAAGAAACTGCGAACAACGAGTAGCATTGTATTTGCGAGTTCTGGAGCATCTAGCCTACAATGTGTCTATCCGCCATTTTTTATTTTATGAAAAACCCTAGGCTACAACCTTTCTATTGACCAAATTGTTATGGAGACATAAGGCCATTCGCCTTCAAATTTTGATGAACAAAAATCATAGGGTTCCCCCTTTCGATCCTCTAAATTGCTATGGAAAACCCCAGGCCACTGGCCTAGGGTATAGTTCTTATAACAACAAAAACCTCTAAGCCACCTAGGCCAGTGACCTTCAAAAATGTATGAAAAGCGTGGGCCACTAGTCTTTAAAATCTTATCAAAACCATAGGCCACCTGGGCTACTGGCTTTCAAATTTAGTTGCTATAGCAACAAATAACCTGGACACTGGCCTTCAATAATTCACGACTCATAGGACACTTATCCTCTGGAGTGTTTTGATCCATTTAACATTCGACCCTAGGTCATCATTAATTCTAATATAAAAAGCTCTGACCACCTAGGCCACTGACTTTAAATCTTTCATGAAAATAGTACGACCACATAGGCAACCAACCTACAAAATAGTTGCTATAATAACAGGGCCACCCACACACAAAAAACATAGGATAAAAAGTCAGCGAATATCCCCCAATTGTATTATATTACAATTGTTTGAATACAAACAACTATAAATTTTTTTATATAAATAGATCACGTAGTTCGGATTGAAAAAACAAACAAACAAACAAACTAACAGGCAGAACACCTTACCCTTGTCTTGTAACCCAGTTTAACACATTTATTTGGTTTCAAGAATTTACACCAGATGAATTTCACGAGTTATAAAAGATTTATTGTACAGAAAATTACTATTTTGAACACACGCCGCAAAAACATTCTTGATAATGACATTTTAAAATTTAATAGTTATGATTCAGTGAACAGATATTGGACAGGTGTGATATGATGTCGGCAGAATCAATTAAAACGGGCAGTATGGATGGTAACATTGGAATGTGGAATATCTTTTTGACATTTATCGGATAAAAGTATACCAAAGTTAGTAAATTTCAGTTAATAGATTTCATATATACTTTCTGATAAGAAAACTGCTGACTCAAATATCATTACCATTTAATACAGGATTTAATCCAGCAAACAACGATATACATGTTGCTAAATCTGAACTAACTTCCGATAACTTTAATAACCAACGCGGAACATGATTGGAGATATTTAAAAGGGAATAATTTAGAAGTTATTGACGGTCCAATAATCTTTTATAACGTATAGACTGAGAAAACGTCTGCTGATATGAGAAGAAATGAAATATATGAACTAGACAAACTGTGGGAAAGAGAGTATATACAATACAATTATGACTATTATAATTCTTACACCAAAGAAGAAGAAGAAAGAGGATGGGCTTATTTTGTTCCCACAAGATAGCAGCGGATTAACCAATGAAGGAATAGCGTCACTGAATCAGAGTAATACATCATATGTGATTTATAATTTAATCGGCCAAGTACAAAATTTACTTTTTGAAATAGCTAGTTAATCTTTAATAATTTTTGTTACTACAAATAGACCTTTAATACAGTTTCATAGAACAAGCTAAATAATGCAAGGATTAACAAAAAGGCATTATCGGCTATTAAAGAAAATAAATTCCGGCTGAAGTTAACAACCAATTTATTACACTACCAATTATACCTGGCAATCCTTCTGCTGCTTTTTATTTGTACCTAAGTTAAATAAATATTTAGCAATATTTTGTATACCTTTGCTAATTTAGTAATAAACATATCCGCGCTTACGTTGCTGCCACCACCTCTCTACCTCTTTCTGCTGTTAATCCTTGTACACAATTTGATAAGGTTAGGCCAAGAGTTGTTACTATAATACCAATAGCTGCTAAAACAGTAGCAATTGTTACACTTTTTTCTTTGAACAGCCGTTTTAACCTTTCATCTAGTGCCAGCTTTTCTTTAATTTATGACTCAATGTTATTAATATTTTCTCTAGAGTTATTTTCTATATATGCTAAAATCGCCAACTATTTGTGCTCTTTTACTTTTATAACCTTGTAATATCTAATTTAATTTAGCTTTTTAGCTGGATCTTTGTCTTTAGCAATATTATTGCCATTCCGGTCAAAATTTGTTTTCGCTGTTAATATTTTTAAATTGGCTACATCAGTAGTACTCAAGTATTCTCTTAATTCTCTCTCTTCTTGATAAGTGAACAGTCATTGAACATTTCCTTCTCTAGTAAAAGATTCTTCTAGGTCATTATTTTAGTATTTCAATTCGATTATTAATGTCAATGTTTCCTTTGTTTAAATTCACATGTATTTCTGCAATACTATTTAAAGATTCTAACAACAACACTAGATATTATCTCTTGCTTGATTTAATTATCTTTAAATCTAGTTGTTCTATTGGTTTGATTTTATCCTCTGACTTATTCCTTATTTTACCATCTCTTTTCTAAATAATTATTCCTAAAAGTACTTCCGCCTTTTTTGTACTTGATATAGTTTTAGATGATACCGTATTTATTGGGTAATCAATCA